>OY744534.1:10935334-10955334 GCA_963556195.1 Sepiola atlantica | reverse complement strand
TGTTAGGTGAAAGTTAAGAATAGTTGACAAAGCCCCCTCATCCCCATGTTAAAAATCGCTTTCTAAATAATCTCCTTAGTTTACGGACGGTGCCGAAATAATAACGTTATTATTTAGAAAGCCATTATTTACATGGGAAGGAGACCTTTGTTAACTATTCTGTACATTCACCTAACAATTTAATATATTAATTTGTAAATTTCGGAAACTGAAACTCTCGCCAGAAGTTCTATGACCGATGAAGTTTAATATCAGGAACTAAATCTATAAGAGTACCGTTTGCTGCTGGGCTTGTGTCGGGTACTTTTCTGGTTTGCCCGATCGACGTATCTCTAATTTACAAATTGATTTGAGAAATACCATTTTATTAATTGACTGTTAGTTTTTTTTTTTTTTATTAAATAACTGTTTTCCTTTTATTTTTGAGGGTTGCGATTTTTGAATTACTCGATCTATCTGACAACGCCGTGGCATGAGTTGCGCTAATAAAAAATATTTAAAAAAAAGCCTATCTAGTTATAATTTTCACTTCCAACCTAGCTGCTTAACTTCGTTTACTGCAGTTTTAATACAACTTATATATCCGACTATATGCACGTTTCCAAGGCCAATTTGATAAGGAGGTGATGCCTCGAAATATCATGACAGACCCGATTTACTTTACATCCTGTAAATTGAAAAAAAAGTAAGTTTTAAAAGAAAAGTACAAACACACCATCTATTGTCTTACTGTCATGTTTTCTGTTTGTCGTCTTGCACAATGGATAATGTCACTAACGGGTGACGTCACAGAGGAATGACGTCACCAACTAAAACAGGAGAAATACACCGGGAAGATATTTTCTGACGTCACCAACGGATGACGTCTACCAAGTGTATTCAGTCTTCCAGATGGTCATACATTCCTGCATTCTCACAGCTTTCTAAATTATAAACATTTTTTAACATTTAACAAAGAAACAATCTTTAATAAGAAATGACGTCAGATAATCCGTAAGTTGTATGACATAAAATATTTTTTTTAAATAACAAAAAGATTTATTAGACAGAAATTGAAATATATTACAAATGAAAGAGAATTTTATAAAAGGGGGAAATGCCGAACGTAACTCAAATTTAAGAAATATAGCTACAAATAATAGTTGGGTTTTTACCCCGCCCAATAAACCGATATTGTCCGGGCCTTCGGGTCTGGATTTACGCCGGTCTATCGGTTGTCCGTCCTGTGCAGTTCTAGGAGGTGCCCCCTCCCAGGCTTTGCCTTCTCACCCTTTGAGAGGGGGCTAGTTTATTGCTAATCGCCTGAGGCGCCCCTACCGGGGAATGCCGACAGGGCTGCCCAAATAATTTTTAAATGGTCAGAGTGCTCAAATTCTTGAGCGCTGTTTTTTTCCCACTTTCCCGACCTTGTGTCACATCTTACCTTGTGGGAGGAAGATAAATAGAAATAGTTAACTAATAAAATGCCGTTTTTTTTTCCGAAACCAGTATGCAAGTATCAGAAGTTCCATCAGATGTCCTGCGGTAGTGGAAGGCCGAGAGCAGGCTCGAGACGTTTAAACCAAAAGTTTGCGTTATTTTTTATGCAATCCATTCTTCGTTTTTTTTTTTAACCGTTAATTCCCCTGCCCTCTGTTTTTCGTTAAGGTTCACTTCCGTTTTTATGAATGGAATCCGAAGAATGGTGCCCTAATTTTGACACCTTTGTGCCCCCCGAAACGAACCGACTCCACCCGTGCAACGCCTGCAAATGAACTAATCATTAATCTTACCTACCCTGGTTTTCTTGATCCCAACCCCGAATAGCCAATCAAATAACCATCAAGCCGAAGAGGCGGCAAATCGGTTCAAATCTTCTCGCATTAATCATTTCACTTTTGCGGCCTTTCCGTTTGCACCCAAACACAAATATTTGAAAGCACCGAGGCCGACCAAAATAAAAAAACGAAGAACTAAAAGACAAGAAGAGAGAATGGTAAAACACTAGTAGAGAACCGATCTGCGAGTGCCGGGTTGGTGCGGTTAAGTAGCACGCTTATTATTAAAAACGAAAATACACGTCTCGGAAACCGGAAAACAATTACCTTTTCTCAATATTAACTTTCGTAATTTTATAATACAAACATATTTTATTAGATGGCGCGAACATTTCAGTACAATTTCTGGATCTTTTCCTCACTATCTCCCCTCCCTCTCCCCCCCTCTCTCTCTCTTCCCTCCCTCTTTCTCCCTTCGGCTCTCTCCCCTTCCTTTCTCCCCCCTCGCTCTCCCCTCCCTCCCTCCTCCATCTCTCTCTCCCCCCTCATATTCTCCCTCTCCACACATACCCATTCTCTCTCTTTCTCTCTCCCAGGTACACTTCCTCTTTCTTACTATATCACTCTATATAAAAAGTTAGGTATATATATATATATATATATATATATATAAGGAGAGAGAGAGAGAGAGAGAGAGAGAATAAATAAAATTTCTCACTCTCCATTACTTAATATTTTTTCAAATTTTGAATTTTGGCTTTTCCACCGCCAACTTATCTATCTATGTAATTCCTCTGATGATAAGATTTTAATTTTTGAAAAGCCTTGGCTTAAGGAAAGAATAATAAACATGTTTTTACCGAGTACACCTTGCATTGAACAATCGAAGTTGAAATAAATTTGTCATTCGTACATGTTTATCACTCTTCTTTCATCTATCTTTATATATATATATATATATATATATATATATATATATATATATATATATATATATACATACATATTCATATTCTAGACAACACCGTGAGTACCATGAGCACATTATTTCTATTTTTGTAAATTTTAACAGTCAGGGGGTATATATATTTAAAGTGAAGTATGTTTATAACTATAAATATTTGTTTATCTACATACGAATACGTTTAACTTTTACGGAATCGTCAGTGTAGACATAATTATTTAAGCCGGTCGCAAGCTTCGAGACCCCGGAACAAGTCATGTTTAGAACTAAAATTCCGACGCTTATATTAGGGCAATTACGAAGGAACGACATGTTTTATCTTTCATGATTAAAAGATACGAGGGAATAACAAAAATGTTCCAGTCGACCGGTTTCGCCCACTCTTAACGAAAACTGTATTGTGAGATTTTAAAAGGGAAGAATGTAAACAAATATACTATATATTTAAAACAAAGAGAACGTTATGTTATTTACAATGGGGGAGTGTCTTAGAGACTAATCACAGACAACCCCAATAAATATCCATTCTGTTTATAGAGGGAGGGCCGTTTGAGACGTACGTGGATAGTCTCCAAGATTTTAATTTGGAAAATGGAGTGAGTACGACTCAAGATGGTAAATAGGTCAATGCTGAAGTTCGTTGCGCACGACGGATTTTAATCAAATGCTCGTTTATAGAAGACCCGTATGTATTTTCTTAGAACATCGGTTGATCAGAAGATTCCATACCTAATTTTGCTAGGGATGTTTTACTGTACTCTATTGTCCAATCTCAACGTCGTTCTATCACGTAGTCAACACCGCAACTACATTATAAATGATAAAGTAAACTATTTTTGTGTTGGTGGTGGGGTAGAACGTATTTTCGAGAATACGTCAACAAGAGTTTTGTACCGAACACAATGGCTTTGATTAATATTGACCACTAATTGTGTTTTTTCTTTGAGTTCCTTTACATATGCTGCTAAGGTTATAGTGGATTAATTAACTCCTACCTTAAAGATTAATTAACTCCTACTTTTCTGATAGTTGCCATTTGATTATTATACCTATATTTAAAAGGCCCACCAGTCGAGCCTATGTATGCTGACGATTTATTACCTTCTACAACACTACACGAATACACTATACTTTCACACATGCACTCCTCATTCAATGCGCACTTAACATTCCGCTTACAGTTACATTCTGTTACTTTATTTGAGCTTTTCGAGTTCTCTAATCTATCATTCGAGTTGTAAATTTTAGTTTTATTAGATTATAGTATTATATTTATTATTTTTATCATAGTTGAATAGGATATTTTAGTTGTATTCGTTTTATGTAATTAACTTAATATCTTATTCTCTTGAAAATTATTACCGATTATTTTATAGAATTCTTTAGGTAGTAATTGTCTGTATTTCTGAGATGAGGTGTTTTCATTATGGATTTCAGTGTTCGAACTGACTTCCTCATCTTGGCTGCCATGCTCACAACGTTTCGGCCGTTCTGCCCTCCGGCCTTCATCAGGTGTCCTGTATCGAACTCGGGAACCGTCTGTCTGGACTCTCGAACCCAATCCCTTTACTGTCACGGGGGTACGATGCTCGGATTCCATTTTTTGGCTGTGGGGAACACTCGTTAATTCTCCGTTGCATTCAGTTCTGCTGCTACTGCTGCTGCTGCTTATCGCCGTATTGCTGCTGTCGCTGATGCTACTTTCACTGCCTTCACCCAGGATTGAACTTAGAACATCCAGATAACTTGCAACTTTCGAACCAACGGCTTAGACCTCATGTGTCACGGCCGAAACGTTGTGAGCATAGCAGCCAAGATTATCGGCGTATTGCTGCTCTCGCTAAATGTTACTTTCACTGCCTTCGCATATATATATATATATATAGGTAGATAGATAGATAGATAGATAGATAGAAGGAGAGACATAGAGAGAGAGGGCTAAATAGATAGATAAATAGATAGAGAGAGAGAGAGAGAAAGAAAGGGAGATAGAGAGAGAGAGGGGCTGAATAGATAGATAGATAGATAGATAGAGAGATAGACAGGCAGACAGACAAGCAGATAGACAGACAGACAGACATATAAATAGATAGAGAGAAGGAAGGAGGGAGAGAGAGAAAGAAAGGAAGATAGAGAGAGAGAGGGGCTGAATAGATAGATAGATAGACAGGCAGACAGATAGACATACAGATCGATAGAGAGATAGATAGAGAGAGAGAAAGATAGGGAGATGGAGAGAGAGGGGCTGAATAGATAGATAGATAGATAGATAGATAGATAGAGAGATAGACAGGCAGACAGACAAGCAGATAGACAGACAGACAGACAGACAGACATATAAATAGATAGAGAAAGAAAGAGGGAGAGAGAGAAAGAAAGGAAGATAGAGAGAGAGGGGCTGAATAGATAGATAGACAGGCAGACAGATTGACATACAGATCGATAGAGAGATAGATAGAGAGAGAGAAAGAAAGGGAGATGGAGAGAGAGGGGCTGAATAGATAGATAGATAGATAGATAGATAGATAGATAGATAGGTAGAGAGAGAGAGAGATAGAGAGAAAGGGACATAGAGATAGAGGGCTGAGTAGATAGATAGATATATAGATAGATAGGCAGACAGATAGACAGACAGATAGATAGATAGTGAGAAAGAAAGGGAGATAGAGAGAGAGTGGCTAAATAGATAGATAGATAGACAGACAGACAGACAGATAGATAGATAGAGAGAGAGAGAGATAGAGAGAGAGATAGAGAGAGAGAGAGAGAGAGAGAGAGAGAGAGAGAGAGAGAGAGAAAGGAAGGTATACTGTGAAGCAGACTGAAACAAACAGAGACAGATAGACAGACAAACTAATTGTACTGGATGCATCCCTGCTACGTTGCAAATAATGCTACACAAAACTGACGCCTCTACAAAATGCCTGTTTATGAGTATAATAGAGCAATAAAACATGGTGACACGTTAAACGCATTTGTTTTCTACAATAAAACTAATCAGCACTCGATTAACCTAAACGACCGAAACCTGATAACAAAAAGGCACAACAATGCGCATAGATAAATCATGGAATCATTCATAATAGCTGAAAATAATAGGATAACATATATAACAGGTTCAGATAACATATTATATTTCATCACTAAATTTATCTTAATACAAAAAAAACAGGCTTATAACATATCGTATATTAATAAATAATTTATCGCACAAAATGAAGACTAAAAGACGATAATTAGCTCCCATAACCCTAACCCTCACCCTAACACTCACCCTAACCCTAAACCTATCCCTAATCCTAACCCTAACCCTAACCCTAAACCTAAACCTAAACCTAACCTTAACCTTAACCTTAACCTTAAACCCTAAACCCTAACCCTAAACTTAACCCTAACTCTAAACCTAACCCTAACCCTAACCCTAACCCTAAACCTATCCCTAACCCTAACCCTAACCCTTACCCTAAACCTATCCCTAATCCTATCCCTATCCCTATCCCTAACCCTAACCCTAAACCTAACCCTAATTCTAACCCTAACCCTAACTCTAAACCTAATCCTAACCCTAATCCTATCCCTAACCCTAACCCTAACCCTAACCCTAAACCTAAACCTAACCCTAACCCTATCCCTAATCCTAACCCTAACCCTAACCTAAACCTAAACCAAACCCTAATCCTCACCCTCACCTTAACCCTAACTCTTACACTCACCCTAACTCTAAGTCTAACCCTAACCCTAAGTCTAACCCTAACTCCATCCCTAACCCTCATCCTAACCCTAACCCTAACCCTAACCATAACCCTAACCCTAACCCTAACCCTAACCCTAACCCTAACCCTTATCCTATCCCTAACCCTCACCCTCACCCTAACCCTCCATGTATACATTTTGTGTATTTTACTTCTATTTATGAGGGTAGACACAAGGGTAGGCGTGGGTTTGAAAAGCCAGCGCATTATTATTACCGCACTCTGGACTGCAAAAATGCATTTTTCTTCAGTCGAAGTTCTCAGAAATCCAAGAGCTCCTTCCCAGGGGCTAAAACTTGATATTTATATGATATGCATAGATATTCGAATATTCCATTAAAGTTCTCCTTTACCTGTCAAACGTTCAGTTAGTAAATAAGTTAAGGATATTATACTTCCTCTCCCTAATTGACCAGTTAACTATGTTCTAGTATATCTTTCTCTATATACTTTTTTGAAACATTTTCTCATCTTTCTGTTTTTGCTGGGGATGGGGCATCCTACCGGATGCCAGACATTCACCGGCTATTTCAGACACTCCAGCCGAGAGATCTTTTTTAAGATTCTAACCGTCCCTTTAAGTGCAATTGTTTGTATCTCTCTTGCACTCGGTTCACCGGGTATATTCGCCAGATAGTTTTTTAAATTCTTTTTCATTAGTCCGGTTGCTCCTATAATTACTGAGATGATGGAGATTTTCCTAAGATTCCAGTTTCTTTTCATGTCGTACATAAGACCTTGGTATTTCGTAATCTTTTCCCTTTCAACTTTGTTTAATCCTGCACAATTAGGGACACTGACTTCAACTAGGGTTGCTACTTTCTCCCTTTTGTCCCATATCACCATGTCAGGTTTAACAGCTCCGTTTTTTAGATGTGTAGCTGTAGGGATTACATAGTCATAGTGGATGGTGTATACATTATTTCCAACTGTTCTTTCTTGTATATGCTCCCAGGACTTGCTGCTCTCTATATGTGTGTGTTTGTGTGTGTTTGTGTGCGTTCGTGTGTGTTGTGGATGTTAGTATGTGTTGTTGTGAATGTTTGTGTGCGTTTGTGTGTGTTTGTGTGCGTTTGTGGATATTTGTGTGTGTTTGTGTGTTTTTGTGTGTGTTTGTATGTGTTTGTGTGAGTTTGGGTGTGTTTGTGTGTGTTGTGTGTGTTAGTGTGTGTTTGTGTGTGTTTGTGTGCGTTTGTGTGTGTTTGTGTGTGTTTGTGTGTTTGTGTGCGTTGTGGATGTTCGTGTGTGTTAGTGTGTGTTTGTGCGTTTGTGGATATTTGTGTGTGTTTGTGTGTGTTTGTGTGTTTTTGTGTGCGTTTGTATGTGTTTGTGTGAGTTTGTGTGTGTTGTGGATGTTTGTGTGTGTTTGTATGTGTTTGTGGATATTTGTGTGTGTTTGTGTGTATTTGTGTGTGTTTGTGTGTGTATGTTTGTATTGTTGATGTTTGTGTGTGTTTGTGTGCGTTTGTGTGTGTTTGTTTGTTGTTGTGAATGTTTGTGTTTGTTTGTGGATATTTGTGTGCGTTTGTGTGCGTTTGTGTGTGTTTGTGTGTGTTTGTGTGCGTTTGTGTGTGTTTGTGTGTGTTTGTGTGTGTTTGTGTGCGTTTATGGATGTTTGTGTGCGTTTGTGTGTCTTTGTGTGCATTTATGTGTGTTTGTGTGCGTTTGTGTGTGTTTGTGTGTGTTGCGGATGTTTGTGTGCGTTTATGTGTGTGTTTGTGTGTGTTTGTGTGCGTTTGTGTTTGTGTGTGTTTGTGGATGTTTGTGTGCGTTTGTGTGCGTTTGTGTGTGTTTGTGGATATTTGTGTGTGTTTGTGTGTGTTTGTGTGCGTTTGTGTGTGTATGTATGTATTGTGGATATTTGTGTGCGTTTGTGTGTGTATGTATGTATTGTGGATATGTGTGTGCGTTTTCGTGCGTTTGTGTGTGTTTGTGTGTGTTTGTGTGTGTTATGTTATATAACCATTTTATTCCCTCGATTCATTTCAAACAACCCGTTTTCCCATCATCAACATTTTTACATGAGCATGGGTTATGGTACACTCCAAAGACGTGACGATCGTCCATAATCTATTCATACCAGCAGCCACGTGACAGATTTGGACTATTTATATTCTACAAATAATACTTATTTCTAGTCACGCACACACGCACACCGTATATATTTCTTTAAAATACTAATCAGTCAAGACCTACCAAGGCTTAAAGGCTAGTCAAGGATAAATTTTAAAGAGTGTCAGTTACATGATGAACAATACTATGAGAGGATTTCAAACGATGGATGAAATGGGAAGAATTTGTTCACATTGAACTCGAAGATGACCATGTTGTAGTCAACCCGGAAGAAGTCCCGAGGTATTGTGTTCAACGGACGAGGGGTTCTTGGAAAGCTGATGGAAGTTCGGTTTGATCTTAGGTACATAGAGGAAAAAAGTAAACAACTGCAGTTATTTTAATGGAAATCGCTTCAGACAAGGCATGAAGCCACTTGATGTAAGGAGCTAAAAAATATCACTTCAAGGTTTAAAACAAGCCAACGATAGATTCCAACCCAGAAAACAGCAATTCTTTCATTTTAGTCACAAACATCGCTCATGAAATCAGAGGACTAAAAGACAAAATAAGGGAACTTGTTGTTATTAGACTAGTTTTTTTTCCTATGAAAGTTTGACAGGGGGATGAAGTATTGGAGCTCAGTCGAGCACCTACCATGAATTGTGTAGAGATTAATATGTTGTATTCCATAATAAAAGTATCTTTTTTCAGTTTTGGTTATCGTACCTCATTTATAACAGCCGTTTAATTTCATGGGGTCGCCTATGCTTTTTCGGCCATGAAGAGTTGTTGCTTTTTTGTTTTTGCTGTGGTTTCGCTTTGGTTGGGGGGGGGGGGGAGGGAAGATTTAGTGATGGCGTAGACGCGGCGCTGCAATGAACCAGACATCAATGTCGCCAGTGCAGATCAGATTCTCCCACGTACCCCAGGCCGACAGTGCGGGCATTTGCAAGTGCGGCGGTGGCCCCCACGTAGGATTTGGCCCTTCATTGTAGAGGGGGTAAATCAGCAAGGGGTCAAAAACGTTTCCGCTCATCTGGGCAGAGAAAAAACAGTTATAGAAGCACTACAGTTACAGACACACACATCTCCTTAACTTTCTCTCTCTTTCACTGTTTCTTTCTTTATCAAATATATATATATATATATATATATATATATATATATATATATATATATATATATATATATATATACATATATATATATATATATATATATATGTATATATATATATATATATATATATATATATATATGTATATATATATATATATATATATATATATATATATATATAATAATAATAATATTTATAAATAAATATTAATTATTTATTACCTACAGACATCGATGTTTCATGCTAACGCAATCTTCAGTGCAGGAAGTTAATTCTCAAATCGCCACTGATTTGCAGTCAAGAGCGTTACCCCACGGCCATAGGGAATCAGCTAATAATTAAAGAAAAATTTAACTTTGTAAATATCGAGTCGGCGGCTTATTTTACACAAATTTTTTTGTTTGGATTTTTGCATGACGCTATTTGTACTGCTTGGTATTAAACTCACTCAGAGTGGCCGGCCTTTGGTGAAGGGGGCTAATAATAAGATTTATGAATACATATTTATTATTTATTACCTACATATATATATATATATATATATATATATATATATATATGATAAAGAATAGAAAAATGTTCCGACGTAATGGAAAATGAAATAAGGAAAAACAAAATATTAATTAAATATCCATCTACGTTTCACCTTTACTAGAAGGTTTCATCAGGACAGGAGATTGAAGAAAAAGAAAAAATACAGCAACAAGTCTGCAAAATAAATGGTGCTGCATTTTTTGGGTAGAAGTTAACTTTATGAACTAAATTAATGTATATACAGGGTGTTTCAAAAGTCTTGGGAACATTACAAATGCGTATATCTCATGAACTATTCCAGGTAGAAAAATGAAACTGGTGCCATTTTAAAGCTTGCTTAATCAAGTTTTTGGTCATACTAATGATTTTCGTGTTATCTTTCCAGGTGCAGTAATGGCGTTCTCTAAACAAGACAAGGCATTTTGCGTCCTCCAATTTGCAAAGACTGAATCGTGGACATGTGTTCAGCGTGCATTTCGCAGGAAATTTAAAAAAGAAGCCACTGAAAGGAAATCCATTGTCAGGTGGCATGCTAAATTTGTGAAAGATGGGTGTTTGTGCCCAAGTAAGCGAACAGGTCGCCCTTCAACTTCAGAAGATGCAGTTGAGCAAGTTCGGACAGCCTTTCAGCGGAGCCCCCGTAAATCAGTGAGAAGAGCCAGCAGGGAACTTCAGCTTGCTCCAGCAACTGTCTGGCGTGTCTTAAGGAAACGACTGCAAATGGTACCTTACAAGCTCAAGTTGGTCCAAAAGTTGAAGGACACTGATAAGCCACTTCGCCGTGACTTTTGCATTGCAATGCAAGAGAAGTTGGAAGATAACGGCTTTGATGACCGGCTTGTTTTTAGCGATGAGGCGACCTTCCATCTGAATGGCAAAGTTAACAAACATAACACTCGCATATGGGGTACTGAGAATCCTCATGAACTTCTTGAGCACGAGCGAGATTCACCAAAAGTGAACGTGTTTTGTGCAATTTCCAAGAAAGGTGTCTATGGACCGTTCTTCTTTGAAGAGGCAACTATCACTGGTGAATCCTATCTCAACATGCTGGAAGACTGGTTAATGGCTCAGTTGGAACAAGCAGAATCTGATGACTTCATTTTTCAACAAGATGGTGCACCACCACACTGGAGTCTTAGAGTAAGGCAGTTTCTTAACACAAGGCTGCCTGGTAGATGGATTGGGAGATCTGGGCGAGGTGATGACGTTCTCATGCCCTGGCCTCCTAGGTCTCCAGATCTTACCCAGCGTGACTTTTTCCTTTGGGGCTTTGTCAAGCAACAAGTCTATGTGCCGCCCCTTCCAAGAGATATTGACAAACTAAAGGCTCGAGTAACGGCAGTTGTGGAAACCATTGACGTCAAGATGCTGGAACGCGTTTGGCAGAAAATGGACTATCGACTAGATGTCTGCCGTGTGACGAATGGTGCTCATATTGAGCAACTTTGAAGATTCCCCACAAAACTTGAAACTTTAACCTTTCCAACGGTACCAATTTCATTTTTCAACTCCTAATAGTGTTTGAGTTATTAAAAATCGTTATGTTCCCAAGACTTTTGAAACACCCTGTATATATATATATATATATATATATATATATATATATATATATATATATATATATATATATATATATATATATATAGTCTTTGAAGATTTTAAACCGTTTCAATCCAAAGTCCTTCGTTAGAAAAAATCCTTTTTATGAAGTTATACTTGGTATTTAGCACATTTGAAAAAAATATTCCGTCGAAGTAAACCTCAATTATTATATATATATATATATATATATATATATATATATATATATATATATATATATATATATAATATTTTTAAAAGGATAGGTTGTAAGCTGGAAGGAATAAAAATAATAAATCGAAGTGGGGTACTTACTATTTATTTTTCCTTAAAATCTTACATAACAGCAAGTGTGGTGTAGGCTGTTTGTGCTGTCCGGATGATGATTAAAAATCATATATTTTATATTTCGGGAAAATATTTCGGGAAAATATTTCAGGAAAATATTTCGGGAAAATCCTCCCTTTGTCAAAAATAACAAACCACAAAGGAAAAATCCGCCTGTGTAGAAAATTCACAAAATGGATACCAGAGAGTTGGGTTGGAACAAACCAGTCCCGCAGAGAATATAAATGAATAAATTTTAAAATTATGTTTTGTATGTAAATGTAGTGTTCAAAAATAAGTGTGTAATATCAGATAAATAAGTATGTGTTGTGAAGTTGTCCAACAGTAAATAATAAATAAAAGAAGTCAAGTCGAGGGTTGGTTTAACAAGTGTAAGAAAGTGACTAGCTCTTGGCTAGACAGTTACAAGACTGTGCTTTGTCTTCTCTGTGTCTCTGGTGACTCGCACTATTTGTAGTGACAACCGGTGCAGTTTCTCCTGTGTAAGAACGGCCGGTGTAACAGTATGATTATTAATTAACTGTTAGTTTTGATAATATATATTTATTTTTATTTGTTTCTGTGTGGTGTTGTTTTACTTTCGTATCTTTTTGTTTTGTTTTTAATATAAAGTAATTAATTAATCTCTCATATATATATACATAAATATAAATATATATATATATATATATATATATATATATATATATATATATAATATATATATAAAAGGAGACTGTAGTTTGCTTGAAGCATTGCTGGTAAATATAAGTGCAGATTAGTAGTCCGAGGCTGTAGCAATGCGATGTAGTTGCCGGAAGATGGAAAAAGTGAACAGAAATAAACGATGAGAAAAAACGAAAATGATTTATTAATATATTTCACGAAAAACTGATTAAATACCAGAATAGTAAATACTGTCTGGTAAATAAAAAAAATCGGCAAAAGGTAATCTTAAATTTTCGAAAGAAAAACTTTCATTTTCAAAAGACAACAATAGAAGACCGAGAGGGTCGAAAAAACGGGAAAAACCGGTGTCAAACCATTGAAACACCGCAGCAGACAACTGGGAGTAGGAACGCAGAAAATGTCAAAATTTAATTAAATAATTATTCAACTAAAGTTAACATATTATTAACATTTGTTTATTCATATACTAATTATTATAATTTTATTATATTTGTTTGCACATATTATAATAATAACGGCCCACACGTAAATTTAAATTTAGAATTGAATAAAGAAAAAAGAGAAAAAAAATTAATAAATCATATCATTTCGTTTTCTCTCATCGTTTATTTCTGTTCACTTTTTCCATCATCCGGCAACTACATCGCATTGCAATAGCCTCGGACTACTAATCTGCACTAATATATATATATATATATATATATATATATATATATATATATATATATATATATATATATATGTGTGTGTGTGTCTGCGTGTATGTATGCATATATGTATATGTTAGAGTATCGTGTCCACGTTTGCTTCATGTTTAGATGTATATTCATATGTATATAAGTGTAATCAGTAAACGGAAAATCATAAGTGGGAGTAAAAATGTATAATAATAGAGCGTACTGATATCGAAATCGGCTCGTCAACTCTCGGGCGTTTGCATAGAACAGCCGAACGTTTCCGAGTCGAACCTCACGAAAACTGGGTCAGGATCGATGTCAGTACCTAATAGGGGGAAAAAATTGAGAATGAATAAAAAAAAATAAACGTTCAATTTACAATTTCGTGCCGAATTTATTAGACGATTTTAGAAGCAAAGTTAAGTAAACCCGAATTTCAGTGTTTGTGTTTGTTTCTTTTGAGAGTCTCTGTAGGAAATTTTCGGGGACCATTCCCTTCTTCAAGCCGTCTATGTAGTTTGAACAGGTCTCTTGAAAACGGCGAACTCTTCAGTCGAAGTTCCTAGAAATCAAGGGGGCCGTTCCTGGGGCTAACACTTGAACTCTATACATAAACATTCGAATATTCTATTAAAGTTCTCCTTTACCGCTCAAACGTTGAATTAGTAAAGAAGTGAAGAATATTAATTTTCCTCTCCCAAATTGACCAGTTAACTATATTATAGTATATCTTTCTTGTGGTCTCTTGGTCTTACCGTATCCAGGACAATAATTCATCTAGTCTGGTGGAGTAGCCAGCTAAGTGTTGTTACTCGAGGTTACATCACTAGGGGAAGGTTCACCATTCCTCGTATAAGCCAGTGTATAACCGTGTTCAGAGGATCATATTTGAGCTTCGAATACTATGTTATTTTGAATATTTGGTAAATGTTTACTTGTAGGGTTGAAGTATATTTATGTCAGGTTGTCCTGACAAACCCTTGTACACAGAGGCCGAAGACACTCGAAGATGGTGTCTAGTAGTTAATTAAAACTCTCTCTTACACATAGGTATGTATGTATGTATGTATGTATGTATGTATGTATGTATGTATGTATGTATGTATGTATGTATGTATGTATGTATGTATGTATGTATGTATGTATGTATGTATGTATGTATGTATGTATGTATGTATGTATGTATACATGTACTAACACAGACATTCTACACCTAGACTGTGGTATATATATATATATATATATATATATATATATATATATATATATATAGAGAGAGAGAGAGAGAGAGAGAGAACTATATATGCGCATACATATGTATTCATACATGGAAACTTATGAACGAATACACACACATATATATATATATGTGCACATTATATATATATATATACATGTGTATCTTATAATTGGTTGAGCGCCTATGATATCTTTGCACTTAAGTTCCGTATGGTTGTAATTAGTCTAGAATAATGCGTATCAACAATCGGTACAAGAAAGAGAGAGAGAAAGATGAGAGAGGAAGGGAGAGAGGAAGGGAGAAACACTGGAAGAGAGAGAAAGAGAGAGAGAGAAAGAAAGAGCGAGAGTGTCTGGGATAGAAAGATGAAGAGAAAGCAAGGCAATCACTTAATAGATGACTGAGAGTATACTGGAGGAGAGAGAGAGAGAGAAGGAAAGAGAGAGAGAAGAAGAAGGAAAAAGAGAGAGAGAAGGAAAAAGAGAGAGAGAGAAGGAAAGAGAGAGAGAAGAGGAGTGACAGAATTACAAGTTATAGTAAATGCAGTCGGGTTAGGGAGAGTGTTTCGATGTGTCACAGCTCTTCAGTGTCCTCGTGATGCAAGGGCTGTAACTGAGATTGAAACCGTGTCGTTTTTTTCGGTAGCATTTTTCAGTGTGTAGTCGGCACAAGCGATAAAGGGCGAACTTTTACTGTTTATGAAACCAATATTAGTAGTCGACGTGTGCGTTTGGTGTCTTTATTCGAAGCACGGAAATAAATTAATTTTTTTTTCCCTTTTCTAAATTGTTTTTTTTAAAAATTATTTTTACTCATCTAGTTCATAAAAAAATGCTTAAACGTCTCTCTCTCTCTCTCACTTAATCTATCTATCTATGCATCTCTCTCTCTCTCTATCTATCTCTCTCTCTCTCTCTATATATATATATATATATATATATATACATATATATATATATATATTCCCTTTTTATCTATCTATCTATCTATCTATCTATCTATCTATCTATCTCTCTCTCTATATATATATATATTCCCTTTTTATCTATCTATCTATCTATCTATCTATCTTTCTATTTATCTATCTATCTATCTATCTATCTATCTATCTATCTCTCTCTCTCTCTCTCTCTCTCTCTCTCTCTATATATATATATATATATATATATATATGTATATTCTTCCATCTATCTATCTATCTTTCTTTTTATCTATCAATCTCTCTACTTATCTATCTTTCTTTTTATCTATCTATCTATCTATCTATCTTTTTCATTAGCCCATCTATGTATCTATATATGTATATATGTATGTATGTATGTATGTATGTATGTATGTATGTATGTATCTATCTATCTATCTGTCTATCTATCTATTTATCTATCTATCTATATATTTCTATCTATCTATCTTTCTCATACGCCCATCTATCTATCTATCTATCTATCTATCTATCTATCTATCTATCTATCTATATGTCATTATTATTATTATTATTATATTAGTAACCCCCCCCCCTGAAGTATAACTCCTCCTGTACATGATAGGAGCGGTGGTAATGTCTTAATTTCAGCGTTATCCAGTTGACAGGGCTCTAATAAAAATCCAAGAGTCAATATCAGGATCCGTCGTACTCTGATCATCTCTGCCTTGTGACCAACAAGGACTTGTCAGACACGTAACTGCAAACCAATTCGGATAACAACGTTGCTTCTGCGCATGTGAAGCGACAATTCTTTCATGTACTCTGGATCAAACCTTCCCCGACTTCGTGTTCAACCTTGCTGCTCTGGTGTTCGGAGGTAAAAATGTGCAACCTTGAAGGTGTAACGAATATGTCAACGAGGCGGACTTCATGCAGACCATACAATCCCGATGCACAATAAACAACGACAGTCAGCAGCAGCCAGCAGTTACGGCTGCTGATGCTGCGTTAAAACAACCTATTTATGAAACTCTCTGACGATGTCAAAATAGAACCCCTCTCTCTCTCTCTTCCTTCTTTTCCATTAATTGCTCATTCTCTCTCTTTCTCTTTGCTCTTCTTTCTCTTTCTCTTTGCTCTTCTTTCTCTTTCTTTTTGCTCTTCTTTCTCTTTCTCTTTGCTCTTCTTTCTCTTTCCCTCGCTCTTTTCATATTCCTTTCTTAATTATTTGAATAATTTGCTTCCTTCCATTTCTACTCTTGTTATTCGCCTTATATATATATATATATATATATATATATATATATATATATATATATATATAGAGAGAGAGAGAGAGAGAGAGAGAGAGAGAGAGAGAGAGAGAGAGAGAGAGTGAGAGAGAGAGAAAGATAAAGAAATAAAGAAAGAGAGAAAGAAAGAGAACGAGATTTCGGCGATTTAAAACATGTTTCAAATCAACTTCTAAACAAAGAGCATACACGAAGGTATTATTGTAGTTTACAACTGTTTCAAGGCTGCATTTATTTTAAGTCACACAATGAATCATATATTATTAATACTCTGAAATATAATCTAAGATAATTTTTCGAGGAAAATGTCGAAATTTCCATCACGGATCAATGAACATATTTTTGCGGGCGGGATGTAACCGCGAGCTGGAGGAGACCTATCCTTGTAGTTTGTATATTTAAGAACACAATAATATATGCTTCGGAATTTTTTTAGATGAGGGTTGATAATTTGTAGAATTTGGTATATTCCGACTACTGTTCTCATCTTGTGTGTTTTTATCACAACGTTTCGGCCGATGAAACCTCCGACCTTCTTCAGGTGTACCTTGTCGAACTTGGTAATCTTTCTGTCGAACTCGGGAATCTGGACGTCACGGCGGATGGAACGAGAGCATGCTACCCCCGTGGATTTAATAAAGGATTGCGTTCAGAATTCCCTCCAGATTCCCGAGTTCGACAGATAGATTCCCGAGTTCGACAAGGTACACCTGAAGAACGTCGGATGTTACATCGGCCGAAACGTTGTGATAAAAACACCCAAGAGGAGAACAGTAGTCCGAATATACCAAATGCTACGAACAATAATATATATATATATATATATATATATATATATATATATATATATATATAGCCCCCTTTACTAAGGCTGGCCACTCTGAGTGAATTTGATAACAATTCCAAGCTAATTTCTGGTGACTAACTGGTAACTCTCTTGACTGCCAATCAGTGGCGATTTGTGATCGGAGTTCGCGCCCGTCGACCATCGGGAATTAGCTTCCTGCACTGAAGATTGCGTAAGCATGAAACATCGATGTCTGTATGTAATAAATAATTAATATTTATTTATAAATATTATTATATAGCCCCCTTTACTAAGGCTGGGCACTCTGAGTGAGTTTAATAACAAGCAGTACAAATAGCTTCATTGCGAGGTCCGACACGATTTGTTGTGGTTGCTGATCACTGTTCGCCGCTTGCTGGTAGTAACTATTATATATATATATATATATATATATATATATATATATTTTTATATATATATATATATATATATATATATATATATATATATATATATATATAATGATAATAGAATTAACGATAAGTGAAGTATCGTAAAGTGATCTATCTCGATAAAGTAAAGCTCAATACGTTGAGTAGAGCAATCAATTTTAAAGAAAGAAAGATGAAGATAAAAAATTGCATAAAATTACATAAAATTACATAAAGTTACATAAAGTTAATACAAATTTTATTACATCGAAAGTTCAGATGCAATAAATTACATTAATCCTTAAACCATGGTTCTCAAAGCTAAAACTCTTCTCGTGAGAGGATAACATTTTGTAATGTGGTATTTATAATAAATAAATATTACCTAGTTCCATTTGAAAAATTGAAGAATAAAACTAGAAAGGTATGTAATTTTATGTAATTTTATGCAATTTTTTATCTTCATCTTTCTTTCTTTAATGAAAAGCCTTGGCTTAAGGAAAGAATAATAAACACTAGTTTATTACGGAATACACCTTGCATTGAACAATTGAAATTTGAAATAAATTTGGACAATCGTCGCATATTTATCACTCTTTTTTCTTCTCTCTCTCTCTCTCTCTCTCTCTCTCTCTCTCTATATATATATATATATATATATATATATATATATATATATATATATATATATATATATATATATATATAGATAGATATATAGATATATAAATGTATAAAAGCTATCATCGTGTGTTTCTCCTTTGCGTTTGAACGTCTAAGCATTACAGTATGTTCAAACGCGGAAGAGAAGCTAACGTTTGTTTTTGTATATTGTATATAGAAAAGCAATAAACGAAGAACCCCTCTCCCACGGATGATCTTTTTTTCTTTTTTTTTTACAACGACGGGTAAGATTCAAAATAAAAGAAAGAAAACAAAACACGGGCTGAAAAGCGAATTAAGACAAGATAAGATGCACGCGAGGCCAATCATGTCAGGATATTTATCAGGAACCATAGTTTCGAATATGAGAAAGCCGAGACGCAAAGAAAGTGTGCGAAAGAGGAAGAGGGTGTTTGTAATCAAATGAAGCCAAGGAAAAAAAGGGGGATAATAATTCGATGATTGATGATTAGGATAACAATTCTTATAAAACGCGACATAATAAGAAAAACATGGCCGAACAGTTGAAGCAGACTGAGCGAAGATAAGAGAGAATTGAACACAACGGTCTATAGTGAGTCAAAGGTTGCGCAATCCGTTCTTGTTACATCACCGATGTTAAGCGACATTGAGGCTGGGCAGTACTAGATGGGTGACTATTTGGGAATACTAGGTTCTCTATGTAGGAAAAAAGGTAACATTTCTCTGCAAAAAAAAAAACCCCAAAAAAACTGCAAAAGTTAACGTCGTCGAAATTAACTCCTTTGACTAGATCAGGGGCGGGCAACCTTTTCTAAGTGAGGGCCAGATGAGACTTTTGGAAAGAGATCGCGGGCCGGAGTGAAAAACGAAATCTCAGAATTACTATATTTTGTTTACAGGAATAAATTGTACAAAAATTGCATTGAACACTCTACAAATCTGATATGTTTTCTCAACAGACTTCTGTATGTGATGTTATAAAAAGCGCCGACGAAGAGCCATTTTTTAATCATAAAAAATAATGACGATTAGTTATGTCTTCTTATCGATTAGTTTTGTCGTCTTGTCTTATCGATAAAAAGAGAGATAGGAAGAGAGAGAAAGAGAGAGAGAGAGAGAGTTCTGTCTTCTTTTTCTTATCGATTAGTTTCATTTTAATAATTTCAAGTAATTATTAGGAGTTGAATTGCGAAACGATAGCGATCAGGTGACGTCTGCTA
>OY744534.1:10925334-10930334 GCA_963556195.1 Sepiola atlantica | reverse complement strand
CTACTCTGATACAACCTAGTCCTAACCACAGTTAAAACATTCATCAATAAATATCCCACCCTTTCACCACAGATAATCACATCATCCATACTAAAACTAACCCCATCCACCGCGGCTTATAAATTTATCAGCAGATACCCAATCTCCACGTGCCCCTCCTATCACGGTATATACATGAAACCCCTTTAAACCCCCAGGAATATAGATACACCACAGAACGAAATCATTTTTGACCCCCCCCCCGGCTTCATACAGTCCATATAATAGATTCTCAAATCACCCGCCCACCCTTGTATGAATGAAGATGTACAAGCGTGTGTATACGTCCGTGTGTATGTACAAGCACGTGTGTGCGGGTGCGCGTGTGTATGTATAGGAGCATATTATTAATAAATAGAAAATATAAAATGATATTAATAAAATAAATTTAATAAAATAAATAAAAGATTAAATTAATAACATAACATAAACACAAAAATAAATAATAAAAATTAAAAAATAAAAATAAAAAATAAAATTAATAACCCCCCGTACATGTGAGTGTAGATGTGTGTACGTGCGTCCATACGCATATGCGTGCAGATGTTGTACATAGACATGCTTGTGGTTCCATGCACGTATGTGTATATAAGTTTATTCGCCGGTGCGCATGGAGGGAAGTACGCGTACGAGTGGAATAAAATAAAATAATAAGATAAAGAATTTAATAAATTTTCTGAAATATACTAAATATTAATATTATTAACACACCATCAATAAAATAGAACTTAACAACCCCCACCCAGAGACTAAACTTATACCCCTCAAATGGAAATAACAGATAGCATCCATCATTTCGTTTATAGCCAATTTTTTTTCAACACTACTGGTTATAAACGGGACATATCAACGAAACACCGCGTTTTTAACATACGGTTTTTGCTCTCATTAAGATTAAGAAAATACGAAAACACAAATTCAATAAACAAAAATAAACAAACACGCTAAGTCCATAAAATATTATTGTATCATCTTTTTCAGCACTATATCGAACAATTAATCCGATACATAAATCGATTCCCAAAAACGACAACAAAAAAGCACCCTAATTTCACAAATCAAAACGGCAAACTTCATAGCCGCCCCTTTCGTATTTTTTAAGACTAGATAAAACAATAACATCACAAATCCAAAATAGAACAGATGAATAAATAAATGAACAAATAAAACTTGCTAGGGAATAAAATGAAGGCCTTTCAAACACGAACTAACATCGATCTCTCTTAAGTCTTAGTTAATCACTATCCCAGACCGGATTTTTTCGGGGACCTCCTCAGAGATACACCGTTTTCTGTTATTGTTGACGCCATTTCCTATCGGGACATTACTACAATCATTTCAGCTGGCCGATGATTCCACTGGGCACAGAGATTTACTAAAGATGTCTAAATCTGCCCTTTTGGATGAAACCGCGGTACATTATATATATATATATATATATATATATATTTATATATATATATATTTGTGTTATAATGGGATAATTCCAGGAGGAAATCTGGGTATGAGAGCTCAATGTAGTAAACAGAGCAAGAATAACATAAAATATAATAACACGAAATCACATAATTGTCGATGCAATAATTTATTTCAACCGTGCGGTTTTTTCAAGCATCACTCAGACAATTACATTTTTGAGACTGATAGAAAATTGAATTTCCCTACGACAATTCAAACACAACCAGAGAGAGTGGTGGTAGCAATATATATATATATATAGTGTGTGTGTGTTTCGTCTCAGCAGAAATATCTAATCTACCAAAGCGCTCGATCCAACGAATACAGTGCGGGAGAACGTGGTACCTGATATGGACGTCTAAGTGTACATATATATATATATATATATATATATATATATATATATGTGTGTGTGTGTGTAAGTTTATATATGTGTGTATGTACAATGTACATATATATGTATATACAGGGTGGGCAAAAATAAGGGTCCTATTTTTAAAAATTCATAACTTTTTTATTTATTGATTTTTTTTTTTTTTTTTTTTTTAGAATAAGTAAAGGACCCCTTCCGAAGCAAGCATGAGCCGTATTAGCCCTAAGAAACGTACCCTCATTTAGAAAACATTATTTTTGCTTAAAAAACTCAAAACAGTGTAAAAAACAATACTTTAGTTTTTGTAAGTTTTAAGAAGTGTTTTTCGGCTAAAATTTGTTTTGTTTATTTCAAAAAATCTCGGAAGGGTCAGTCTACACACACATAAAGTTTGGTGAGTTTAACTTTTATTTTGTGGAAGTTATTCAAATTCAAGTTATTCAAATTTAAAGATAGGACCCTTATTTTGGCCCACCCTGTATATGCATATATATCTATACAAATAAATATATATATACAGATAGATATATATATCTATATATATATACATATAAATATTTATATATATATGTATATGTATATATATATCTATATAGCCCCCCACACACACACATATATATATATATATATATATATATATATATATATATATATATATATATATATATATATATATATATATATATATATATATTATTTTGTTTTTGTTTTCAAAAACTGTGCATGTCATAATGTAACGTCAGGACTTGGTAGGAGATAAGGCTTACAAGTTCCCCCGACGTTTACGCTGCATCTAATCTGCAGGGCAACATGGTTGAGAGAAACTGTAATAATTTAGACGGTTACCTCATCCATCCAGACTGTCGAAACAAAGATATTGATAACACGACATGAGAAACGCGCAGAAGAAAAGCCGGATTTCATTATGATTACGACCGGACATTCTTTAGATCAGCCCATCCCATTAGTTCTGTCCGCAGTTTCGAATCCTCTCAAATTTAAAAAAAAGTAAGTCGCAATGTCCGCTGGAACTGAGTAATACGTACTAGCAATAATATTCTCCGTCGGTCGCATCTTTTTCTGCTATAAATTATGTAAACAATAAGTGTGCTCATAGAACAGCTGATTGTAGCTATTTATTGTTGGCGTACACCCCTTAAGGTGTAAGTAATGTATAGGAGGAAGATTTCATGAAAACCGCTCAAAGTAAAAGGTAAGGTAAATCTCTGCGATGAGGGTTTCTTAGCAAAAGATCAGATACTACACTAGCCTCTTAATTAAGCATAGGAAAAGATTCCATTAGTCTGAAATGGTAAAGTAAATTGAGAATTCTGAGATAGTACAATAGTTCTTCATTAGAAGTCATAGTCTAGACAGATAGAAGTAATATACAATATAAAGATAGCCAAGAATATACAAGATAAGATAGACAATATAAAGATAGACAATAAAAAGATAGGCAATATAAAGATAGACAATATAAAGATAGGCAATATAAAGATAGACAATAAAAAGATAGCCAAGACAGACAAAATAAGATAGACAATATAAAAATAGACAATATAAAGATAAACAAAATAGACAATATAAAGATAGACAAGATAGACAAGATAAGATAGAAAATATAAAAATAGAACAGATAATCAATATAAAGATAGACAATAAAAAGATAGCCAAGACAGACAAAATAAGATAGACAATATAAAGATAGAAAATATAAAGATAAACAAAATAGACAATATGAAGATAGACAAGATAAGATAGAAAATTTATTGATAGACCAGATAGACAATATAAAGATAGACAATATAAAGATAGACACTATAAAGATAGCTAAGATAGACAAGATAAGATAGACAATATAAAGATAGACAATATAGAGATAGCCAAGATAGGCAATATAAAGATAGACAATATAGAGATAGCCAAGATAGGCAATATAAAGATAGACAATATAATATATATAAATAGATATAAAGATAGACAATATAAAGATAGACAATATAAAGATAGACAATATAAAGATAAACAAGATAAGATAGACAATATAAAGATAGACAAGATAAGATAGACAATATAAAGATAGACAAGATAGACAATATGAAGATAGACTAGATAAGATAGACAATATAAAGATAGACAAGATAGACAATATGAAGATTAACAAGATAGACAATATAAAGATAGACAATATAAAGATAGACAATATAAAGATAGACACTATAAAAATAGACAATATAAAGACAGACACTATAAAGACAGACACTATAAAGATAGACAATATAAAGATAGACAATATAAAGACAGACACTATAAAGATAGACAATATAAAGATAGACACTATAAAAATAGACAATATAAAGACAGACACTATAAAGACAGACACTATAAAGATAGACAATATAAAGATAGACAATATAAAGACAGACACTATAAAGATAGACAATATAAAGATAGACACTATAAAAATAGACAATAAAAAGACAGACACTATAAAGACAGACACTATAAAGATAGACAATATAAAGATAGACACTATAAAGATAGACAATATAAAGATAGACAATATAAAAATAGACAATAAAAAGATAGAAAAGATAAGATAGACAATATAAAGATAGACAAGATAGGCAATATGAAGATAGACCAGATAAGATAGACAATATAAAGATAGACAAGATAGACAATATGAAGATTAACAAGATAGACAATATAAAGATAGACAATATAAAGACAGACAATATAAAGATAGACAATAAAAAGATGGCCAAGATAGACAAGATAAGATAGACAAGATAAGATAGACAATATAAAGATATACAATATAAAGATATACAATATAAAGAAATACAATATAAAGATAGACAGTATAAAGATAGACAATATAAAGATAGACAATATAAAGATAGACAATATAAAGATAGACAATATAAAGATAGACAATATAAAGATAAGATAGACAATATAAAGATAGACAAGATAGAAGTAATAGTATAGACAGATACCAAATTTCAGTATTTGGATTCAAATGGAGATTGTCGTGGGTGAAAAGTACTCTTCAGACTATATTTATATATACATACAAAATTTATAAATACATTTACACAAAATGCACGGGATACTCTATAAG
>OY744534.1:10912834-10920334 GCA_963556195.1 Sepiola atlantica | reverse complement strand
CTTAAATAAAGACTCTGAAATCAGACGTCGTGTTTTAAATAAACTCGAAAATGAGCCATGTCTTACAATACAAAACTTAGCGGAAGACTGTGAACGTTTTGTTGCGTTGAAACAGGACAGTCGTGACATAGAGGAAAACGGAGTGTCGCACATTAAAAAAATCCATCAGAAGAAAAAATTGACTTCAATGAATAACCAGAGAAAAAAACATGGAAAAGATCCACCTGGATCGTGTTGGAGGTGTGGAGATAACCATTGGTATAATGAGTGTTCCTACATATTCAAACAATGTGACAACTGCCACCAGAAAGGACATAAGGCATCACGTTGTAGGAAAAAATCTGGTAGAAAGACAGCCATTAAACTGACAAAAATTGAACCTGAAGAACAAAATATCCGGAAATATGTACAGGTCAAAATGCTTAAAAAAAACGTAAGACTACAGCTTGATAGTGGGTCTGACGTTTCCATCATTAATGTACAGACATGGAAGAAGCTTGGGAGACCCACTATGATCAAATCCCAAAAAGTGGTGAAAAAATCACTTTCGAAGGGGAATTATTGACGAATATTTCTTTCCAGAATAAGACCGTAAAAGCCAAAATTTTTGCTATGCGAAAATCGAATAACCTTTTTGGAACTGATCTGATTGAAAAGTTTAGCCTATGGGATTTGCTTTTAAGCTCCTTTTGCCAAAAGGTTGAGGATTCGAATGTGGAGGCAGAAAAACTCAAGAGGGAATTAAAAGAAAATTTTTCAGACGTATTTTCAGGCGGTCTTGGAAGGTGTACAAAAGCGGTAGCAAAGTTTGAAGTCAAAGCAAATGAACTGCCTGTGTTCAGAAAGAAAAGAAATGTTCAATACGCCGCTATAGAGCAAATAGACGGTGAATTAAAAAGACTCGAGAACATGGCTGTCATTTCAAAAATTGATCACAGTGAGTGGGCTTCACCTACAGTTTATGTTAAGAAAAAGAACAAGGAGATTCGGGTTTGTGCCGACTTTTCCACAGGCTTGAACAAGGCATAAAAAGATCACCATTACCCACTTCCAAGCCCTGAAGAAATATTTGCGAAACTGAGTGGAGGAAAATATTTTTCTAAAATCGACCTCAGCGACGCTTATCTTCAAATCCTTGTCGATGAGGAGTGTTCAAAACTGCTATGCATCAATACCCATAAGGGATTATACAAATTTAACCGACTTCCTTTTGGGGTCAAGGTCGTCCCTGCGATTTTTCAACAAATTATGGACATGATGTTGGCGAATTACTACAATGTGTTCGTACCAAACATGCATAAACTAAAATCACCCTTAAATGAACTGTTAAAGAAGGACCAAAAATGGGTCTGGACGCAAGAGTGCGAAGAAGCGTTTCAGAAAATTAAAGTTATCTTAACGTCTGACTTGTTTCTGGCACATTATAACCCCAAGCGTGATATTGTAGTTGCAAGCGATGCCAGCAACTATGGTATAGGAGCATGCATATTGCATAAAATGGATGATGGAAAATTAAAACCCATAGCCCATGCATCCCGAACACTTCTACCAGCCGAAAAAAAATACTCTCAAATTGAGAAAGAGGCTCTAAGCATTATATTCGCGGTAAAGAAATTTCATCGTTTCCTGCACGGTAGACAATTTCTGTTACAAACAGACCACAAACTATATGGAGATTTCCTACGCTCCATGGTTGATAGAACAAGATCTATTGTTCGACGAATAGAAAGATTGGATCAAAAAAAGAATAAACAGAAGTTGGCACTCCTGTTCAACCAGATATGTATAAAAGAAGGAATGTTGCCTAATTATACAATATATATATATATATATATATATATATATATATATATATATATATATTGTAGTCTAAAGAAGCTTTGAGTCATTTTAAACAAAGAAAATGCAGTTTAAATTCCCAGGGATACTTACTAAATCCAAGATATCGCAGACTTAGCACTTGCATAAGCCGACCCACCGTTGGAAAATTAATGAGTAAAAAACGGGATTCAAGTATTTAACAGTGAAACAAAAACAGGGGACCTTAATTTGAGCGTGAAATATTAAAACGGGGATCATCAACTGTTTACCATGTAACTGTTTCGGATATTTAAACACACACACATGCATGTATATATATATATATATATATATAATATGCAACTTTGATTCCTATATAATTTTATTGCTAGCTACCATATTGCAGAATGGTTCTTGGATATAGTGTTTAGATAATATTATTATTATTTTTATTTTTTTATTATTGTTATAATTAATGTTATTTGATATGCAAATTACTATATCATACGGTAGTCTTAAGTGTAATATATTATTATTATTATTTTATTATTATTATTATTATTTTATGTATATATTAGTGATATTTTAAGCTGAATTATTTCGACACTTGATTATTGGGGAAATGGTCGTATAATCAGTACCATTGGAGAGCCATGAATATTAAAACTGTCCTGTTTTTAAATCTCCGAAACAGTTTACATGGTAAACAGCTGATGATCCCCGTGTTAATATTGGACGCTTAAGGTCTCGTGTTTTTGTTTCACTCTTAGATAATTAACCCCCCTTTTTTATTTCTATTTTTTATTTTTTATTTTTTTTACTTATATTTTTTTCATTTATTAATCTTCCAATGAATGTTAAGTCTGCAATATTTTGGATTTAGTTAGTTTGTCTGGGAATTTAAACTGCATTTTACATTATTTTATTTTTATTTTTATTTGTATTTTTATTTTTTTATTTTTTTTATTAATGACTCAAAGCTTCTTTAGACTATATATATATATATGTATAAATTAATTAAGTTCAAATATTAATAAAATATAAACTATGTTTATTTTAATATATATATATATATATATATATATATATATATATATATATATATATATATATATATATATATACACACCTACTAGCGATCATGCGCGATTTAAGTTCAAATTAATAAGAGACACTACACCGTAAGTCTACGCAACATCGGACGCAACTTCAACAAAACCAGGAAGGACTCTTACGAAATAAAGATAAGGTTAATATTTTTTGTAAAAATTTCTTTAAAGCTCTGATGAGGCTCGTTGTACCGAGCGAAATTATTAAAAAAAAAATTTTGATTTTAAAAATTTTTTGAAGGCATTTTTCCTCTTTTTTTAAGTTTATATATATATATATATATATATATATATATATATATATATATATATATATATATATATATATATATATAAAGAGAATTTTTGAACATTGGATTATCTCTTAAGCATACTTTATGTCGATATTTTTCAGAGACTTTGAAAGAATCAGGAAGTGGCCATCTGACCCTGAAAGATAAGGGACTGATAAACATTTTCGTCTGAAGAAATAGCAGACATGATCAGATAAATCGCCTCCATATGTCTCTATTCAACGGTGGTTTATAGCCATTGTTTAGTTCGTGTACATTCAGGACTTTAACTTTTAGATCGTAGGTCAGACATGGCCAAAGGTTGACGAATAAAAAAGAAACTTACATTTATTCATGCTAAGAATCAACTACTTCATTTATTTTGTATATATATATATATATATATATATATATATATATATATATATATATATATATATATATATGTATATATATATACTAGTTTTAACTCCGGCGTTGCACAGGAAGTAGTGAGAATCCCGTGTGCTTCTGCTCTCAACCCTGGATCCCACATCATCATTTATTTATTTATTTATTTTTATTTTTTACGTAGTTCACCCCAAACAAGGCAGGCCGCCACTGTAGACGTAAGGGGCTACTGAGAATAAAAGAAAAGGGGATAAGGTGGGGGGGTCAGCCTAAATTGGAATCTGCGCAGCGAGATGTCTGTTTACATTAATTTTAAATTTCTGCATGTCAGTACTGTCGGGGAAACAAGGGACAGGAAGGGAGTTCCAGAGGCCAGCAGCACGAGGAAAGAAGCTATTTGAGTAGAAAGCTCTCCGGCAGCTGGGGATCTTCACAGTGAATAGATGGGATTTAGTTGATTGTCGAGTTGGTCTAGTGAATTTACGTCGAGGGGGCACCAGAGCAGCCAATTCATCGGAGCATAATCCATTGAAGTATTTGTAAAACAAGCATAAGGATGCTACATTGCGGCGATGGGACAGGGACTGGAGCTTGGTTGACAGTGAGGTACCTATTATTTAAATTTCTAAGATTCATCAAGACATCTTCATTACTGTTTATGGACATCTAGTGTAGATTGTAGACCCCTACCATCTTCTAAAAGCCCTAATACATAATTATTACCACAATTTTATAATTCGTTAACTTGAATACCCGAGAAACGTTGTTTGATCTTTGTATAAACACTATCCACATACATATGTTTCATCTTTTTTAGAATCATCAGTGTGGCGATAACTCTAAAATTTTTGCTTTATTTGGAGGCTTTTTGTTATTTCTCTTCAAATGCCTGTTCGTAAAAGTTGCTTTCGATAATTGTTTTAAATAAATAGTTTAAATATCCACATACATATATGTTTCATCTTTCTTAGAATCATCAATGTGGAGATAACTGTTTCGCCAGCCGCACGATTCGAACCCCGTACTCGAGTTACCCTTAGATCAAATTCGATGTCTTTGTCGCCACGCCTGTCGTAACAGCTACACGGAATGAGGAGAAATAACACTTTTTATTGTTTTTAAGCGAACATATATTAAGCCGCCAAAGATAATAGACAAGGGAAGGAACTCTACAATTATTTGAAGGATTTTTATTATTTCTCTAAAAATGCCCATTCGTAAAAGTGGCTTTCAATAATTGTTTTAAATAAATATTTTCAATATCCACATATGTTTCATCTTTCTTAGAATCATCAGTGTGGCGATAATTCTACAATGTTTGCTTTATTTAGAGGTTTTTTTGTTATTTCTCTTAAAATGCCTATTCGTAAAAGTTGATTTCGATAATTGTTTTAAATAAATATTTTAAATATCCACATACATACATGTTTCATCTTTCTTAGAATTATCAGTGTGGATAAATGTTGCTCCAGTCGCACGATTCGAACCCCGAACTCGAATCATCTTTTGACTCAAATCTGATGTCTTACCACCGTTGTGGGAGGTGACGGTGGTTAAGTGGATAGCGACACGGACTGAAGACCTGGGTATTTCAAGTTCGAATCCAGTCGGTTCCACAGTACCACTTTCACTTAGGGATGTTGGCAACCTTCTCGTGGTCCTTCCCGTAAGTACCCGATGTCTTTCCAGAAAGATTTCTAACTAGAAAAAAACATCGGGGAAACTAATGCCAACACCAGAATCATCTAATCTACACGAAAGAAGAAGACTTTCACTTAGGGATGCTGGCAACCTTCACGTGGTCCCTCCTGTAAATATGCCGACAGCAGAATCAAACCGGTCAACATACAAAAAAAATGTATTGGGGGTGGGATACATGCTAATTGTTAATACGGAAGACTATTCCGTTCATAAGTGACTACGATTGAGTCACGTGAGCCAAAATGCTGGCGCCGGGGGCTGGGCGGCGGTGGACGGCTTGGGCGGCGTTGGGCGGCCTGAGATGGGGGTAAAAGTGCCACCCTTGGCAAACCTTCTCGTAAGTACCCGATGTCTTTCCAGAAAGAGTTCTAACTAGAAAAAACTAATGCCAACACCAGAATCATCTGATTCACACGAAAGAAGAAGAGGAAGAAGCAATCAGAAAATTATCTTATCTTACTGAAAATATTCTTTACCAAATTCTTGTGATTTAAATGAAAAATAGGATTTTGAAAATTCAATTCAATTATTACGTCATCGTTTGGAGATATTATTTATCTCTTTTGCTAGGAGGTTAGACACAAGGTCAGGTGTTCGTTTTGAGATTTCTGAGCACTATGATAAGCGCTCTCTGACCTCCTAAAACAATGTCTAAACAACCCCGTCGGCATTCACCGGTAAGGGCGCGTCAATAGATCAGCAATACACTCACCCCTTTCTCAGAGAGAAGGTAACGCCTGGGAGTGTAGACATCGTAGGACTGTATTGAACCAAATTGTTATAAAATCACATAACTAATGATTGAAGACCCGGGTGTTCCAAGTTCGAATTCAGTCGGTTCCACAGTATCACTTTCACGTAGGGATGTTGGCAACCTTCTCGTGGTCCTTCCCGTAAGTACCCGATGTCTTTCCAGAAAGATTTCTAACTAGAAAAACATCTGGGAAACTAATATCAACACCAGCATCATCTGATTCACACGAAAGGAGAAGAAGCAATCAGAATTTTATCTTATCTTACTGAAAACATTATTTACCAAATTCTTGTGATTAAATAAAAAAAATAGGATTTTGAAAAGTAAATTCAATTATTACGTCATCGTTTGGAGATATTATTTAATTTTGCCAGGGGGTTAGACACAAGCTCAGGTGTGGTTTTGAGATTTCCGAGCACTATGATAAGCGCTCTCTGACCCCCTAAAAAATGTTTTAACAACCCCGTCGGCATTCACCGGTAAGGGTGCGTTGTATTAAATAAATATGAAACGTTTATTAATTACTGGTCTTTTACAACTATAAACAACGTTTATTAATTACTGGTCTTTAACAACTATAAACAACGTTTATTTATTACTGGTCTTTTACAACTATAAACAACGTTTATTAATTGCTGGTCTTTTACAACTATAAACAACGTTTATTAATTACTGGTCTTTTACAACTATAAACAACGTTTATTAATTACTGGTCTTTTACAACTATAAACAACGTTTATTAATTACTGGTCTTTTACAACTATAAACAACGTTTATTAATTGCTGGTCTTTTACAACTATAAACAACGTTTATTTATTACTGGTCATTTACAACTATAAACAACGTTTATTTATTACTGGTCTTTTACAACTATAAACAACGTTTGTTAATTACTGGTCTTTTACAACTATAAACAACGTTTATTAATTACTGGTCTTTTACAACTATAAACAACGTTTATTAATTACTGGTCTTTTACAACTATAAACAACGTTTATTTTCATTGTTCTTGAATGACACTCCCGTGTAGACATGCGCCCGGCAGCACCACATAAAACTAAGTTTAAACTGCAAAGATACTTTTTTATAGAATGTTTTATTTCCACATTAGAAAAGATTTTAAAGTTAAATACAATTTTGTTTAAAAAGTTGATAGAATGCCAAGATGTATTTATTTTTTTATTTTTTATACAATAAATCAAATATTTTGAACGGTCAACCGTACTTTTTCAATTAAACTGAGAATCCGATATTATTATATTTTTTTTATAATTCAGGATATTTAATTTATTGTATAAAAAAATCGATTAATCAACGAGAGAGCCATTCATTTCAATTAGGGTAAAGTCAGGATCCGAGCATTGGTGGTTAAAGGAGAGAGGCTTGCTTTTAGACGTGTTAAAACTAACAAGCTACGGTTTTTTTCACACTGGACGACGGACTCTAGGTCGAACGAGAGAGAATCAGAAAGAT
>OY744534.1:10870334-10905334 GCA_963556195.1 Sepiola atlantica | reverse complement strand
ATAATAGATAAGTAGTGATCTATAGTGATAAGTAGTTAGATCAAAAACAAGAATAGGTGTAAGGCTCCCAAAATGAATACTAGAATTGTCCGCAAGGACCCGTGGCGTTGTGGATATAGTACTAAGTATAATTCAGTTCTAAATGACAGTCATCTGAAGGTTGAAGGTTCAATCCTCAGGGCGGGCGATACGAAGAATTGCGAATTACTGAAGACTTTTTCCCAGTCATGGCAGATTCCCGAGTTCGATAGAAGGATTCCCGAGTGTGAAACGGTACACCTGAAGAAGGTCGGATGTTACATCGGCCGAAACGTTGTGATAAAAACACCAAAGATGAGAACAGTAGTCGGAATATACCAAATTCTTCAAATTATCAACCCTCATCTAAAAAATTTCGAAACATAAGAACTTTCATAAGTCCGTGTAGCAGGCACCAAATACCTTACTATGGAACCCCAAATATCCTTGAGATCGCACAGAAAACGTGTCTTGGTATTTCTTTATTAAAGAGTTGAAGTTTGCTATTGGGAATTATATCTATTTGCAATTATTGATGTAGAAAAAGTACAATGTAATGTCTGCATCTTAATATGGCATTTCAAAATATTCGTGGGGAATCTTGTTAGAGAACGAATATGTAGATTTTGTAGCGTATAATATCTAAAAAACAAAGGTCCCACAAACGTAGTCAGAAATATTATTGTGATACAATGAAGGCCGCGAGGATAGACAGTGACTCATTGACAAAGACAAAAGAAAAATGCGGGAGTGGTCAGTTTCCATTGTTCAGGACAGATGACTCAGAAAAGGATACCGGACACGACATTTAGGACTGACAACGTTTAACGACAGTTTGACGACAGTAAGGTAAGTTAGTTTTACGACAGTTTGACGACAGTAAGGTTTATGGCAAAAAAGTTAACGAGTTTGGGTTTCGGAGGGAAGCCGAGCAGTTAGGGATCGAACCTCCACAAAGAGCGGATCGGACCGGAAAACAATGAGATGAGCTGACGACTTGAGATACGGCAATGGGGGTCTCGACAGTCCGCGACGGTGTCACACACACTCATAGTTCCAACTAAATTATACACAACGTATATGTGTTTGTGTTCTTTCTCGAGAGTTGTGTTTCTTTTATTTAACTTGTGGACCAGTGCTGTGCCCTCGACGATTCGTCAGTGGATAGATGACTGGGCTAGATCATGAAGACAAGAAGGCCACGGACATACAACGTTGGCGTTGATGGTCGTCGGGTGGGGCAACATGGTTCTCATTATTTACCCCAAAGTAAATGCCGATACTTTTATCAATACAAAAGTTAATCATACCAATGCAATAAAAAAGAATCCATGTGTTGCATTACCCGTTCTTTCGGGGTACCCGGTAAGATCCAACAAGAATGACAAAAAACAGAAAGTATATAGAAAAACTTTGGTTTTCTTTATTTCCCATCACCGGATGGTTTACGCCGGCTACGTACACACATATAAAAAAAATCTTTTGCCATACATTTGGCTCATGAAAGTATTTTTCTTGCTAAGGTCACAGACTGTGTTTCCGCTAGAAACTCGTTCATATAGACATCCGATTGGAAAGCAATTTGATCTGCATTGTCTATCCGTGCGTGAACTGAAGCAATTGTTCCACAAGCACTTCCAATTGTCTGTTAGATGAAATACAAGTCAAGGGATTCCTTCACAGTACCAACTTGCTTATCAGTCGCATTTTTAGTCAGCGGACACGAAAGCCTAACAGCAAGACGGGCTTGGGTACCATAGCCAATAAAGCTTCATCGGTGCCATAAACATCGGTACACTCCAATTCTTCTAGTACTTCGATACTCCGATCACCAAGCGCTCCGGCTCTTCGCGTTTCTGAAACCGCCGTCTTTTAAGTCTCGCTTGCATTGCGGAACCTTCTCATTTTTAACAGTTGTCAAGTCGCTTTCTTTCTTTCTCAACGTCCCACCCACAATGGACTCGTCCACGATTCATTTTTGCCACTCTTCATTATCTTACACATAGGAAAATAGTATAATAACACAATAATTGTGTGTCTTATATGTAATTTGTATGCATCGTTTTAAAGCTTCGAAATGATAAAAAGTTGTAACAAAGCTTCCAGATGTAATAAACTTGTGACAAAGCTACCGAATCAAATAAAGTTGTGACAAAGCTTTCAAATGTAATAAAATTGGAACAAAGCTTTCATATCTAATAAAGTTGTGACAAAGCTTCCAGATGTAATAAACTTGTGACAAAGCTTCAAAATATAATAAACTTGTGGCAAAGCTTCCAAATGTAATTAACTTAGGACAAAGCTTCCATATGTACTAAACTTGTGACAAAGCTTCCAAATGTAATAAACTTGGGACAAAGCTTCCAAATGTAATAAACTTGTGACAAAGCTTCCAGATGTAATATACTTGTGACAAAGCTTCCAAATGTAATAAACTTGTGACAAAGCTTCCAGATGTAATAACCTTGTGACAAAGCTTCCAGATGTAATAAACTTGTGACAAAGCTTCCAGATGTAATAAACTTGTGACAAAGCTACCAAATGTAATAGACTTGTGACAAAGCTTCCAAATGTAATAAACTTGTGACAAAGCTTCCAGATGTATTGAACTTGTGACAAAGCTTCCAAATGTAATAAACTTGTGACAAAGCTTCCAAATGTTATAAACTTGTGACAAAGCTTCCAAATGTAATAAACTTGTGACAAAGCTTCCAGATGTAATAAACTTGTTACAAAGCTTCCAAATGTAATAAACTTGTGACAAAGCTTCCAGATGTAATAAACTTGTGACAAAGCTTCCAAATGTAATAAACTTGTGACAAAGCTTCCAAATGTAATTAACTTGGGACAAAGCTTCCAAATGTAATAAACTTGTGACAAAGCTTCCAGATGTAATATACTTGTGACAAAGCTTCCAAATGTAATAAACTTGTGACAAAGCTTCCAGATGTAATAACCTTGTGACAAAGCTTCCAGATGTAATAAACTTGTGACAAAGCTTCCAAATATAATAAACATGTGACAAAGCTTCCAAATGTATTGAACTTGTGACAAAGCTTCCAGATGTAATAAACTTGTGACAAAGCTTCCAAATGTTATAAACTTGTGACAAAGCTTCCAAATGTAATAAACTTGTGACAAAGCTTCCAGATGTAATAAACTTGTGACAAAGCTTCCAAATGTAATAAACTTGTGACAAAGCTTCCAGGTGTAATAAACTTGTGACAAAGCTTCCAAATGTAATAAACTTGTGACAAAGCTTCCAGATGTAATAAACTTGTGACAAAGCTTCCAAATGTAATAAACTTGTGACAAAGCTTCCAGATGTAATAAACTTGTGACAAAGCTTCCAAATGTAATAAACTTGTGACAAAGCTTCCAAATGTTATAAACTTGTGACAAAGCTTCCAAATGTAATAAACTTGTGACAAAGCTTCCAAATGTTATAAACTTGTGACAAAGCTTCCAGATGTAATTAACTTGTGACAAAGCTTCCAAATCTAATAACTATTTCGGCCATAGTGATGTGTTATAAGGTGTGTTGAGCCACATTGTATTTTGTGTTCTATAATTTCTTTTTCAATTATTATTATAGTTATTATTATTATTATCATTATTATTATTATTATTATTATTATTATTATTATTATTATTATTATTATTATTATTATTATTATTATTATTATTATTTTTTATTATTATTATTATTTATTTATTTTTTAATGATTATCACCATTCTATGGGTTGGGTTCTCACACAGATAATTGCTCACTGACAAAAAACTGGTGGTGTTCCCTGGAGTCTCCCCAGATTTCCAGTAATCTCCACTTCTTTCGATCACCATTGAAACTGATATTATTATTATTATTATTATTATTATTATTATTATTATTATTATTATTATTATTATTATTATTATTATTATAATTATTATTGTTCTTCTTCTTATTATTATAATTATTATTATTATTATTATTATGACGATTATTATTATTATAATCATAACGATTATTATCATTATTATTGATATTGTTATTATTGTTATTATTATTATTATTATTATTATTATTATTATCATAATATATGTGTATGTGTCTGTGTGTATGTGTGTATGTGTATATATGTATATATGTATGTATATATGGACCTATATTCTGATGATACGTCCATATAAACCTGAACATTTAACGATGCAAATAACGTCACACCCTTAAACTTTAGCGTGACAGACAGACAAACAGACACACAGACCCACTGACCGCAACTTCTTAAAAATACCACAAAAATAAATGTAATTCTTTGTTCATGTAGCAAAATCAAGAATGTTTTGTTCCATGTGTCGTCGTCGCCATCTTTTATTGTGTCAGCGTCTTGTCACAAACCAGCATCGTTGTAAAATACAACAAACCAATAATTCACAGTTCAACTATCGATGTAAATCCTGCCCAGGGAAAACCTCTAGTGAACCGTGGCACCACCAATTCGTCGTTAATGTGTACCAAAACTATCACCCTCACATGCCTGAGGTGTATTTTTTGCTGTACCAGCAACTGAGATGTCCATTCTTGCTGAAGTCTAGTCGGGAAACGGGGCCATTGCTAATCCCTAATCTTTCGATCGTGACGTCACAGCCACACGAGACTTACTTCTCCTCTCATCTCGGCCTTTTGGCTAAGATCAAAGTGTAGTATCTGTTCCGATGGATACTGAACGCCTGTCCTGTGCAGTTCTAGGAGGTCCACCCTCCCAGGCTTCGCCTCCCCTCTTTGGGGAGGAGTAAGTTTATTGCTTACTGTCTGAGGCGCCCCTACCGGGGAATGCCGACGGGGCTGCCCAGGCAATTTTTAAATGGCCAGAGTGCTCACCTCTCGAGCGCTGGCTTTTAACCCCACTTGCTCGACCCGATCTTGGGTCACATCTTACTTGTGGGAGTAAGATAAAACTGGCCTTGTGCCTAACTCCGCGAGGAGTAAATAAACATCCTTCAATGTACAACAAATGTTCGATGCTGCACGCCCACGTGTCAAAATATGAGGAAACAAACACAAATTTCCCGCCAAAATCTGGTGGAACAAACACAAATTTCCCGCCAAAATCTGGTGGAACAAAATCTAATCCAACTTTGCTTTTGCGCTGCTAATAGGGTCTGACTTGAAGGGCGATATGTAAATGGAAGCCTGCATTCCAATGAATGCGTTGTTTAATGTAACATTATAAGTGGCTTATCTTGATGGCGAGACGATGGGGTATTGCAATGCATAGGATATGCGTTGGACAGTACACTGAAATTTATTTATTTCACGTTAGATATAATAGAAAAAATCTTGTTGAGAGAAAGGGAGAAAGAGAGAAGAAGAAGAAGAAGAAGAAGAAGGAAAAGGAGAAGAAGAAAAAGAAAAAGTAGAAGAAGAAACAGAAGAAAAGAAGAAGAAGAAGAAGAAGAAGAAGAAGAAACAGAAGAAAAGAAGAAGAAGTAAAAAAAGAAAAAGAAGAAGAATGAAAGGAGGAAAATAAAGAAGAAGAAGAAGAAAAATAAGGAGAATAAGAAGCAGGAGAAGAAGAAGAGAAAGCAGAAGGAGAAAAAGAAGATGAAAAAGAAGCAGAAGAAGAATAAGAAGAAGAAGATGAAGAAGAAGAAGAAGAAGAAGAGGAAGAAGAAAAAGTAGAAGAAGAAAAACAAGAAAAACAACAAGAAGAAGAAAACGAAGAAGAATAAGAAAAAGAAGACGAAGAAGAAGAAGAAGAAGAAAAAGAAGAAGAACAACAACAAGAAGAAAAAGACGGAGAAAAAGAAGAAGAAGAAGACGGAGAAGAAGAAGAAAGAAGATAGAGAAGAAATATGAGAAAAATAGAAAGAGAGGAAGAAGTAAAAAATAGAAATAGGAAAATGAGAAAGAGAAGAAAAAGAATGCATCTGAGAAAAAAAGAAAAATTAGGAAAAAAAAATTTGAACAAAAATAGAAAGGGAGGGAAAAGAAGAAAAAAAGAAAGAGAAGAAGAAATATGAGAAAAATAGAAAGAGATGAAAAAGAATAAGATGAAGATGAGGAAGAAGAAGAAGTATGAGACGAGTAGAAAGACAGGAAGAAAAATGTCTGTAGATGAAAAAGGGGTTTGGAAATTTGGTGGTGCCGTTGGAATGTCTATAAATAGATTTGGCGTTAGAGTAAATCAAAGAAGTCTCTTCTGTGTTTATGGTCAAGTTTTATTGGCAGTGATTCACATAAAAACATTAGATGAGGGAATAATTTGCAAAAGAAAGAAGAAAAACGCGGGGAAAAAGCCTGATAAAACAAGAAAGAAAGACGGATATTAAATAGGAAAAAAAAATAGAAAACGAAAAGGAAGCAGCAAAAAAGACATTCAATCGAAACAAAACGAAGACAGAAAAGAAAGATTGAAATAAATCTTGAAAGAAGAAAAACAAACTGAATAAAAGAAAGAGAGAAAGTGGGTAAAAAAGAAAGGAAAACCGACAGATTCATTAAAGAAAAAGAGATAAAAGTATTTCAAAAGAAAGGAAATACGGCAGATTCATTAAAGAAAAAGAGGTGAAAGTATTTTAAAAGAAAGGAAAAACGACAGATTCATTAAAGAAAAAGAGATTAAAGTATTTCAAAAGAAAGGAAAAACGACAGATTCATTAAAGAAAAAGAGATGAAATTATTTTAAAAGAAAGGAAAACGACAGATTCATTAAATAAAAAGCGATGAAAGTATTTTAAAAGAAAGGAAAAACGACAGATTCATTAAAGAAAAAGAGATGAAAGTATTTTAAAAGAAATGAAAAACGACAGATTCATTAAATAAAAAGAGATGAAAGTATTTCAAAAGAAATGAAAAACGACAGATTCATTAAAGAAAAAGAGATGAGAGTATTTCAAAAGAAATGAAAAACGACAGATTCATTAAAGAAAAAGAGATGAAAGTATTTCAAAAGAAAGGACAAACGACAGATTCATTAAAGGAAAAGAGATGAAAGTATTTCAAAAGAAAGGAAAAACGACAGATTCATTAAAGAAAAAGAGATGAAAGTATTTCAAAAGAAAGGAAAAACAACAGATTCATTAAAGAAAAAGAGATGAAAGTATTTCAAAAGAAATGAAAAACGACAGATTCATTAAAGAAAAAGAGATGAGAGTATTTCAAAAGAAATGAAAAACGACAGATTCATTAAAGAAAAAGAGATGAGAGTATTTCAAAAGAAATGAAAAACAACAGATTCATTAAAGAAAAAGAGATGAAAGTATTTCAAAAGAAATGAAAAACGACAGATTCATTAAAGAAAAAGAGATGAGAGTATTTCAAAAGAAATGAAAAACGACAGATTCATTAAAGAAAAAGAGATGAGAGTATTTCAAAAGAAATGAAAAACAACAGATTCATTAAAGAAAAAGAGATGAAAGTATTTCAAAAGAAATGAAAAACGACAGATTCATTAAAGAAAAAGAGATGAAAGTATTTAAAAAGAAAGATAGAAAAGACACCGAAAGAGAGGCGAAAAAAAAAAGATACAAAATAGAAAAAAAAACGAAGAAAAGGGGGAATGAAAAAGACTTCAAGACATTAAGAAAAATAGAACTGAATATAAGAAAGAAAGAAAGTGGATAAAAAAGAAAGCAAAAACGACATATTCATTAAAGAAAAAGAGATGAAAGAATTTCCAAGAAAGGCTAAAAAACGAACAAAAATAGAAGAGAAAACGAAGAAAATCGGAAATGAAAATACTTCAAAAAATAAAGAATGAAAAAGAACTGAATATGATAAAGAAAGAAAAATAAAAGAAAAAACGTAGAAAAGGGGAAATGAAAAATAGTTAAAAAAAATTAAGAAAAAAAAAGAACTGAATATAAGAAATGAATAAAAATAAAATGAAAAAGGAGAAATGAATTGATCAAAAATAAAATAAATCAGAAATAAGATAAAAAAGAACGAGAAAATTAATAAAAGAATGAATGAATTAATATCATTGTCTTTTTCCTGTGTTTCTCTTTCTTTTTCACTTTTTTCGTCCCATTTATCCTTTTTTGTTTTCCTTCAATTACCGTCTTTTGTTCTGTCTACCTTTTCTTTCTTTTCTTTATTCATTTTCTTTTTCTTTCCTTCCTACTTTTCTTCGATTTTAATCTTTCTTGTTTCTTTTTTTTTTCAGGCAGTTTCAGAGAAATCCGCTGATTGGTTTAAAATATTATCATTTGTTTTTGTTAATTCTGGCGGATGTGTGCGCAAAGCCGAGTGCGCAGAAACGAGTTTAAGCACTTTTCATTTTGAGCACCGAGCTGTAAACATATTATTCTGCAGGTTATTTAGAATGAATGGTGGAAGGGTGCAGAAAGATAGGTTTTATTTACTCCTCCCCAGGAGTTAGGCACAAGGCCAGTTTTATCTTACTCCCACAAGTAAGATGTGACCCAAGATCGGGTCGGGAAAGTGGGGTTTGAAAAGCCAGCGCTCGAGAGGTGAGCACTCTGGCCATTTAAAAATTGGCTGGGCAGCCCCGTCGGCATACTCCGGTAGGGGCGCTTCAGACAGTAGGCAATAAACTTACTCCTCCCCAAAGAGGGGAGGCAAAGCCTGGGAGCGTGGACCTCCTAGAACTGCACAGGACAGGCGTGCAGTATCCATCGGAACAGATACTACACTTTGATCTTAGCCAAAAGACCAAGAAACCCAAGGTATTTACTCCTCCCCAGGAGTTAGGCACAAGGCCAGTTTTATCTTACTCCCACAAGTAAGATGTGACCCAAGATCGGGTCGAGCAAGTGGGGTTAAAAGCCAGCGCTCGAGAGGTGAGCACTCTGGCCATTTAAAAATTGCCTGGGCAGCCCCGTCGGCATTCCCCGGTAGGGGCGCCTCAGACAGTAAGAGGTAAACCACAAAGAAGATGGCGTGATTTTGGAGACAAGTTAAGATATGACAGAGATCGTATTATGCAAGTATACCGAGAAAACGTTTGATGACAAAAGTCAACTAAAACTGCCATATGATAATATTGAAATTGTTGAAGTAGAAGTGACATGATTGCAATAATTCATTTCGTTTCTGGTTAAAATTGTTATGGGAACAACAATTCAGATGAAACACTATTATAGTTCGCAGACGTGGAACAAATTTGTGTTGTCTATATCCCAGTGTAAAAAACGAAAAGAGAAAGCAGCATCGTCGCTTATCGGTGACAATCTTGCCAGTTTGCGGTGTAATCTTTGGTTGTAATCTGAATGTCCCAGAACAACAACAACAACAACAACAACAACAACAACAACAACAACAACAACATATGTATATATATATATATATATATATATATATATATATATATATATATATATATATATCAGAAACAGAAACGAAACGAAAAATAACCGGAGGAAAAAAGAGGATGGAGAGCGTCTATGAAGACATAACATTGTTAATGATGTACGCAGACCCCCGAGAAGTTTCGGAAAACAATTCATGTATGTCTCGCTGATCCCCTGATAAAATGTAAAAAGATCTTTTTGCTGTTTTTGTTTTGATGCGTCGGTCAGCCAGTCCTTATTTACTTTCCTCCACCCGAGGGCAGAGTTTGATACTAGGTCGGTTTGTAATGTGGGGAATATCTAGCTCCCCCCGCCCGCTCCAAAAAAGGGGGCAATCTGGATTAGGTCAAAAATAGAAATTGTCTCCGTCTAGAAAGATATCTCTTTCACTGACCGAGTATAGAAAATATGAAGCGTAGTATTAGAATATATACTACACTTTGCTCTTAGTAAAATGGACACAAACACTGACGTCATCAATGTTAATCATCATCATCATCATCATCATCATCATCATCATCATCATCATCATCATCATCATCATCACACGTTTTTCTTTCACAAAATACAGAATATAATTTTTCATATATTACATGTCTTAAAAATATTGTATAGTACAATCTTTTTTAGTGTCTACCTCATTTCATGCACACTTCCACCATTCCTTCTAGATAAAAAACAAATGCTGACAGAACGAGAACAATCAAACCCCGTGTATTAAATAACAGGTTTAGTTCGAAATTCCGTATAGATTATTGAGTTCGACATTCCCGAGTTTGAGTAATCGCATCTGAAGAGGGGTGGAGGTTACATCGGCAGAAACGTAGTGAGAATAACACCCAAGCTGAGAATAGTAGTCCGAATAATCTAAATAATACATATGTAAAAATGTTAGGGTTTGGGGGTATGGTGATGGTTATGGTTATGGGTAGGGAAATGATTATGGTAATGATTATGGTAAGCGTTATAGTTATGGTTATGGTTATGGTTATGGTTAGCGTTATGGTTATGGTTATGGTTATGATTATGATGATGGTTATGGTTATGGTTAGCGTTATAGTTATGGTTATGGTTATGGTTAGAGTTAGGGTGATGGTTATGTTATGGTTACGGTTAGGGTTATGGTTATGGTTAAGGTGATGGTTATGGTAAGGGTGATGATTATGGTTATTGGTTATGGTTATGGTTATTGTTATGGTTATTGTTATGGTGATGGTTAGGGTTAAAAATATGGTTAAAGTTAGGGTATGGGTTAGGGTAAGTGTTATGGTTATGGTAAGGGTGATGCTTAAGGTGATGGTCAGATATAAGATTATGGTTAGGGTTAGGGTAAGAATTAGTGTTATGGTTATGGTTATGGTTATGGTTATGGTTAGGGATGGGGTTATGGTTGGGGTTAGGTTTAGGGTTTGAGTTAGGGTAAATGTTAGGGTTAGGAGTAAGGTTCGTCAGCAGCGTATTAAAAGTGTTCTTTGTTTTAATTGTGTTTCTTTATTAATGATCGTGCCGGAAAAATTGTAGAGTCGCTTTTAACAGTAACACATTTTTTTTAATTCACAACTCATGCGCATTAATCTCACCCAAATTTGAATTATTTCACAATTCAACTCTTTCACTTTCATGTTAAATTTGCAATCTATTTTTTCTATTAATAAAATCACGAAACAAATTCGCATGTGTGTGTATGGTATGGTAGTTTTGTTTTACGGCATATCAACCCTTTTTGTGTTTTTCCCGTGTCAACGTAACTTTGATACTCACACATTAAATTATTAGTTTTTTTTTTAGTGTAAATATTATTTTTTTTATTGAAATGAGAAATACAACAGCGTAAAAGAAAACAAATTTTAAAAAAATCGATTTTCTTAAAACTTTAGTCACCTCAAACAGGGCACATTTCCACTGAGACTTAAGGGGCTACTGTGAATTAGGGGCCAGATTTATAGGGGTCATCCTAAGTAGGGAGTTGTGCAGCGAGATGTTTGTTAACATTACATTTAAATTTTTGCATGTTTGTACAGAAAAGAAGTGAGGTAATTTTAAAAGCAAACGCTCCGATATTTAGGGACCTCTAGAGTGAAGGGGTGGGATTTTGAAGATTGTCGGGTCGGTCGGGGGTATTTACATTCAGGGGGGAGGGGCAAAAGTGCAGCAAGTTCGTCGAAGCAAATTCCATTAAATTAACAATAGAACAAGCGCAGGGATGGAACATTGCGGCGATGAGACAGCGGCTGGAACTTGGTAGACAGTGTGGGACCTATTAGATAAAAGGATCTTTTTTATCCCTCTGTAAGGGAGAGAGACCAGATGTCATTGCTCCAGCCGAGATGTGACAACACTACTCCATGCAAGAAAAATCTAATTACGAAATTAATTCCACCAGGATGCATTCCTGTTTCTTCGTTAATAAGTCAAATATTTTAATATTTATTAAGAGGTGAATAAATAAATAAATTACTTCATGACCCTTCGAAATTTGACAGAAATTTAGAAGCATTTCAGCTGTTGAATAGAAAGTCATTTTACATTTTAGTCGTTAACCACTTACCCGCATTCACTTGTTGATCTTGTGCTAATAGTTGAAAATAAAGTTTGAATTATTAGAATAACCCTAACCCTAACCCTAACCCTTACCCTTACCTATGCTTAAACCCTAACCCTAACCCTAACCCTAACCCTTACCCTAACCCTAACCCTTACCTTCACCTCCCAATCTTGTGCTAATAGTTGGAAATAAAGTTTGAATTATTAGAATAACCTTAACACTAAGCCTAACCCTTACCCTAAGCCTAAGCCTAACTCTAAACCTTTACCCTTACCCTTACCCTAACCCTAACCCGTGTGCTAAGAGTTGGAAATAAAGTTTGAATTATTAGAATAACCTTAACCCTAAGCCTAAACCTTTACCCTAACCCTTTCCTAAACCATCACCTCCCGATCTTGTGCTAATAGTTGGAAATAAAGTTTGAATTATTCAAAATAACCCTACCCCTAAACCTTAACCCTAACCCTTACCCTAACCTCCCGATCTTTTCAATTATTAGAATAACCCTAACCCTTACCCTAACTCTAACCCTAACCCTAACCCTAAACTTAAACCTAACCCTAACCCTAACCCTAACCCTAAAACTAACTCTAACCTTAACCCTAACCCTAACCTTAACCCTAACTCTAACCCTAACCCTAACCTTAACCCTAACTCTAACCCTAACCCTAAACCTAACCCTAACCCTAACCCTAACCCTAACCCGAACTCTAACCCTAACCCTAACCCTAACCCTAACCCTAAACCTAACCCTAACCCTAACCCTAACCCTTAACCTAACCCTAACCCTAACCCTAAACCTAACTCTAACCCTAAACCTAACCCTAACCCTAACCCTAACTCTAAACCTAACTCTAACCCTAATCCTAATCCTAAACCTAACCTAACCCTAACCCTAAACCTAACCCTAACCCTAACCCTAACTCTAACCCTAACCCTAACCCTAACACTAACTCTAACCCTAACCCTAAACTCGAACTCGAACTCTAACCCTAAACCTAAACCTAACCCTAACACTAACCCTAAACCTAAACCTAACCCTAACACTAACCCTAAACCTAACCCTAACCCTAACCCTAACCCTAACTCTAACCCTAATCCTAAACCTTTCCCTAACCCTAACCCTAACCCTAAACCTAACCCTAACCCTAACCCTAACCCTAACTCTAACTCTAACCCTAAACCTAAACCTAACTCGAACCCTAACCCTAACCCTAAACCTAACCCTAAACCTAAACCTAACCCTAACCCTAACCCTAACCCTAACCCTAACCCTAACTGGCTTTACATTTTGTGACAATTTTTTTTTTTATTAAAACATTTCAAGTTCTGGAAACTATTTACTTGCAATATTTTTAAAATAGCTATCAAAACAACATTAATAATTAGTTATAGTTTTATACCAATTTGCTTTGAATGAAACTCTTAGAATTCTATAAAAAAATAGGTCGTTAGAAAAATAATGGTCGATTTGAAAAACATACATTATTTATTCATGAAAAATTATTTATTTATTATTTATTCTTGTAAATGTCGTGAAACTGTTGCAGTGCTGATAGCCATTGTCTGTGACATTTCTTGACACTTTGACGTGGATTTGGCTCAATAAGTTTAGTTTCAAGATTACACGGCCGTCCTTTACCTTTTTCTATCATCAAAGCTTTCATCTCCATTACAGAATTTCTGGAACCACTTTCGTACTGTCCGATCGCTTGTGGATCCATCTCTCCATGCTCTATTGATATTGGCAGAAGTTTCGGAGACATTGTGCTCAAGTTTGAACTCATGCAACATAAGAATGCGAAGGTCATGTTTTGGCATGTTCATTATTGATGGTCTTCTATGTTTCAAAAGTAGTTTCTATCTGAAAATAAAAGTGACAAATTATTATTGACAACACATTAATTATTATATATGTTAAAATTTACCAGAAACAAACTACACATTCTGGGTTAAAATTAAAATAAAAAATACAGAGAGAAATGCTGTTGTTTTATTTGGTGGTTACGAAAATAATGGCAGATTAGAGAAGCACATTTATTGTGAACATTTTTCACATTTCCAGGAATCTGCGAATGACGTGAAACTGCCGCAGGGTTAACAACAATTGTCTAGGACATTTCTTTGACAATTTGACGTGGATCTTGCTCAACAAGTGCTTGCAATTGTCTATTGTCAAGATTCTACGGCCGTCCTCTACTTTCGGATCTTTTTAAGAAGATCCCCGCCACTAGTGCTAAAGTTAGTCGCCCTCTAAGAATAACCCCGCTGCCAAGGGAGACAACTTTTCGGCTTACTAAATTCTTTACGCGTTAACACTTTTCACACGTGTTTGAGTGCACCTTTCCTTATGAATTTTCTAAGACTCACAACCCTGGTCCACGACAAGGAGTCTGCTGTAGTTTTTTTGCAAAACCACGGAGTACTACATCAGCAACGTCTCTGCAACAATGGCCATCAAATGGTTTTATCGAGCAATTGGTCCAGATGGCGATGTAATTCACGTCAATGTCGGACAGAAGTTGCTCTCCGAAAGGGAACGTGGCTGGTGTGGTCAAAGGTGGAATTAGAAACAGTGGTTTTATTTATTTACTGCTGGACCCAAACCCTTACATCCATGAAATTCTGTTCCGAGGAGTTGTCCATGTCTGCCCCAACGACCCTAGATTGGAAAAATAAGCGGCAATGTGGCACCCATCGCACGCTTGTTGACAGCTACCTCTGCGAGTTCGTGTGGAGGCAACGATACCGGGGGACTGACCTATTCGCGCAAATCATAACTGATTTAACACAATTTCATCCCCCTAAAAAAAAACAAAAAAAACATGCCTTATACATTCTTATTTTGTTATTTTTTTTAAGCAAAAGTGGCTGAAAAGTTGTCTCCCTTGAATAGCGGGGCTATATTTAGTGGCGGGAATCTTCTTAAAAAGATCCCTATTTTCTTCATTTGCAAGGCTCTCATCTCCACTACGGAATTTCTGGAACAATCTTTGTACTGCCCTTTCGCCCGTGGATCTATCTCCGCGTGTTCTATTGATGTTGGCAGAAGTTTCGGAGGCATTGTGCCCAAGTTTGAACTCATGCAACATAAGAAGGCGAAGGTAATGGGTTAGCATGTTCATCATTTAGAGTCTTCTGTGCTTTAAAAATTATTATTATTTCAAGAAATATTACACATTTTGGTAGATTCTCTGCACAGACGGAGTTTTCCTCTGGTGTTTATTATTTTTGACAAAGGGAAGTTTCTTTCCCCGAAATATTAAATAAATGATTTTTATAATCATCCGGACAACACACAAACAGCTAACACCACACTTGCTGTTATGTAAGATTTTAAGAAAAATAAATAGTAAGTCCCATTTCGATTTCCGTTTTATTATTTTTGTTCCTTCCAGCTTACATCCTACCCGCGACTTTGCATTGCCCTCAGCCTTTTAAAAGCATACTAGTACTATTCCCAGCAATGCTTCAAGCAAACTACCATTCTCTATTCACACATTATTATTGAGAACAAATTAATTAATATATATTTTAAAATTAAGTAAAAATAAATTGCACATTCTGTGTTAAGATGGCTTTTTAGAACTAAGCGCTTCCGGCGGCCATTATCTTTATATTTATTTATTTAACTCCTCTCCAGGAGGTTAGGCACAAGGCCAGTTTTATCTTACTCCCACAGGACCGACCCATAGACCGGCGTAAATCAAGCACCGAAGGCCAAGACAATACCAGTTTATGGGGTGTAGTATCCATCGGAACAGATATTACACTTTGATCTTAGCCAAAAGGCCATCCTTGTATTTATTTACTCCTCTCCAGGAGTTAGCCACAAGGCCAGTTTTATCTTACTCCCACAAGTAAGATGTGATCCAAAGTCGGGTTGGGAAAGTGGGGTTTGAAAAGCCAGCGCCCGAGAGGTGAGCACTCTGTCCATTAAACATTGCCTGGGAAGCCTTGTCGTCATTCCCCAGTAAGGGCGCCTCAGGCAGTAAGCAATAAACTTACTCCTCCTCAAAGAGGGGAGGCGAACCCTGAGAGGGTGGACCTCCTAAAACTGCACATGGCAGACCCATAGACCGGCGTAAATCAAGCCCCGAAGGCCAAGACAATACCAGTCTACGGGGTGTAGCATCCATCGGAACAGATACTACACTTTGATCTTAGCCAAAAAAGACCTCACATATAGGGTGGGCAAAAATAAGGGTCCTATTTTTAAAAATTCATAACTTTTTTATTTATTGATTTTTTTTTGATTTTTTTTTAAGAATAAGTAAAGGACCTCTTCCGAAGCAAGCATGAGCCGTATTAGCCCTAAGGAACGTACCCTCATTTAGAAAACATTATTTTTGCTTAAAAAACTCAAAACAGTGTAAAAAACAATACTTTAGTTTTTGTAAGTTTTAAGAAGTGTTTTTCGGCTAAAATTTGTTTTGTTTATTTCAAAAAATCTCGGAAGGGTAAGTCTACACACACATAAAGTTTGGTGAGTTTAACTTTTATTTTGTGGAAGTTATTCAAATTCAAGTTATTCAAATTTAAAGATAGGACCCTTATTTTGGCCCACCCTGTATATATGTTATTTTTCAATGTCGGCGCTGCAAAAAAAAAAGGGCGGAATGTTTGTTTTCCACTTTGTTGAACATCTTCTTGCTCCGCCATATTCGTTATATATCAGCCCTTGTTAAGGCCAACATAAATAGGGGGGGGGGGAGGTGAGCGATGAAATTGTTTACCTAAATCTTGTCTGGTTACGTTCTTTTGTTTTCGTTTCACGGCCCGAGAATTGGCGAGGAGGGTCCAGACTATAAGAAACCAATCACACAAATGGAAACATCAACGTGAAAAAGGAGAGAAGAGAGAAGCGAAAAGAAGGAAGGAGAAAAAAAGGCGCGAAAAATAAACTGGAGTAATTAACTGAATGACGCGAGCCGACGAGCAAAGGCAGAAACTGGCGCCCATCGCAGCGATCCAATGGCAGACTGGTGTCGCCTCCGTCTTTTTCACTGACGGAGAATGCCGGACTAAATGAGTTTTTACTCGTCCATTGTCAGATACAAGACATAGCCAGAATTCCAACATTTTGCTCAGGGTGTGACACTTATTTTTGTTTTGTCTATGCATCTGTGTATGTACCCTATTCCAGGGTTTCTCAACCTTTTTCTGCTCGTGGTCCCTGTCAATCCAATGCGAGTTCTTTAAATACTCGATATTTTATCGTCTAGTGATCTCTCCCCCACTCTCTCTCTCTCTCTCTCTCTCTCTCTCTCTCTCTCTCTCTCTCTCTCTCTATATATATATATATATATATATATATATATATATATATATATATATATATATATATATGAATTTAGGAAAACTCGTCACAGGAAAATTCGTAAACGGAAAATTCGTAAACGGAAAATTCGTAAATGGAAAATTCGTCACTTTTGGCCAAGTAGGAAAATTCGGCAATTATCGAATAAATATCGATTGAAAATAGATTTTAGAACCGTTTTTACAGGAGATATACTTGTACATACGAGGCTACCCACCTCACCAGTGGAGAACATTTTTTCATATTATTTTTTGGTACTTGTGCAGTTTACGAACCGGGCTATTTTTTAGATAAGATTTTCAAGTTAAATTAAATTTTTACTTCAAAATCACTGAGAAAAAGTGGTTAATCCATCGTTTCACAACTAAAATGGCAGACAATGAATTGGCTGTATTTTTCTGATTTTTTTGTTCCGACCATACAACGATTTATTTGAAAGAAGAATTTCTTTTTTAAAGTATTAAATAAAGTTGTTAGTTAAAACAAGTTTTAGGCAAGATGAAATAAAAACACTGAATTAGTTAGAAAACAATTTTGCTTTTTTAAATACATGGAAATTTTCTAAGAATTTAAAGCCAGTTACTCGATAGTTTATAAATTCCTTTCAAGTTTTGCACACACACGAAGTAATTGATGTTTTGTCAATTAAAATGGCTGACTTGTTTACGAATAAATCTAAATGAATTATGATGGATTTCATCTCGTAACTTAATTACGAACCAGGCTTGAAATAATAACATTATTTAGACAACGATTTTTTACATGAGGAGAAGGGGGGGGGTGCTTTGTTAACTATTCTGTACTTTCACGTAACGATTTAATAAACGGAAGATATCGTAAAAATTGAATTTAACTTGAAAATTTTATGTAAAAAATAACCCGATTCAAACCTTTAATTTCGTAACGTAATTACGAACTGGGTTGAAATAACTTTATTTAGAAAGCCATTCTTAACATGGAGTGAGGGGGGGGGGGTTAACTATTCTGTACTTTTACCTAACAATTTAATAAACAAAAGATATCGTAAAAATTTAATTTAACTTGAAAATCTTATCTAAAAAATAGCCCGATTAGTAAACTGCACAAGTACCAAAAAAATAATATGAAAAAATGTTCTCCACTGGGGAGGTGGGTAACCTCGTATTTACAAGTATATCTCTTGTAAAAACGGTTCTAAAATCTATTTTCAATCGATATTTATTCGATAATTGCCGAATTTTCCTACTTGGCCAAAAGTGACGAATTTTCCGTTTACGAATTTACCATTTACGAATTTTCCGTTTACGAATTTTCCGTTTACGAATTTTCCGTTTACGAATTTTCCTGTGACGAGTTTTCCGGGCACCATATATATATATATATATATATATATATATATATATATATATATATATATATAACATATAATGAACAAATAACATTAGTGCTTACAACCTTAGCAACTACAACTACGAATAATAATAATACCTAACAACATATCTTATTAACATATTCTACTGTAATAAAATGCAATTAAACTACAATTAAAAAGCCATAAGAAAAAAGAGTATACAGAGTCAATTTCCCAAATGACAATAATAACAAAAGTAGACTCATAATTTCCTATAAGAAATTCAAGATACACCATTTCATGGTAAAAAATAACTTCGCCCCAACCTTTGAATCATTAGAACGAACCAATGTTATTCATAAGTTTAAATGCCCTTTGGGAGGATGCAACTCCAATACTACTACTACTACTACTACTACTACTACTACTACTACTACTACTACTACTAACAATACTACTACTACTACTACTAATAATAATAATACTAATAATAATACTACTACTATTACTACTACTACTAACAATACTACTACTACTACTAATATAAATACTACTACTACTACTACTAATAATAATAATAATACTATTATTACTACTACTACTACTACTACTAATAATAATGATAATACTACTACTACTACTACTACTAACAATACTACCACTACTACTACTAATAATAATACTAATACTACTACTACTACTAATAATAATAATACTATTACTACTACTACTACTACTAATAATGATAATGCTACTACTACTACTACTAATAATAATAATACTAATACTACTACTAATAATAATACTACTACTACTACTACTACTAATAATAATAATATTAATACTACTACTACTAATAATAATAATAATAATCTTAATAATACTACTAATAATAATACTAAAACTAATAATAATACTACTACTAATACTACTACTAATAATAATACTAATACTACTACTACTACTAATAATAATAATAATACTAATACTACTACTACTACTACTAATACTACTACTACTACTACTACTACTACTAATACTAATAATAATATCTACACTGGTTTTACAAAAACTACCATATTACGCCGCCTCACGCTGCATCTCAATTTATCAACCTCCACCAAAACATAACTGCCCTCTGATTTAAGACAAATTCTAGTTAATAACATTAAAATTATACATTCCGAAACCAATTTAGAAAAATTAAAAATACTCGAAGCTATCTACATAAAAACACAACAACCTAAAATTAACAGCATCACATATGAAACCAGTAGTAACATTTTAAAATGTTTAACATAATGCGATTTTGTTCTGTGAAGCCATCCAGCGTTGCTTAATTTAAAATCGCCAACGACTTCCTGGAACAATGCGGAAAACATTCTCTGCGCGTTTCTCCACCGTTTTTTCTAAAATTCTCTTCTTTCTCCAGCTTTCTTGTTCATTTGGTTTTGACATCTGAGTATGATTCGACGAAGAATCGAAAACGTTCGTGAAACATGTGAAACCTATGAAACATTTTTTTTTTTGATTTTAATACAAAAAAGACCATCAGAAAAATAAAAAAAATTAAAAAGGTATAATTAAACAGAACAACATTTGTCTTGTGACAAACAACATTTTTATGTCAAGAGATAATAATGTTGTTTGGTACAAGCCGATGAAACGGACTGTAAAAAATATATCTCACAGAAATGTTATGATTTTGGAAATGTGAAAAAATAAAAATAAAAATAATAAAATGAAAACATGGTTATTGGAATATAATATGAACCTGACTTATATTTGCTCTGTTGTCACTAATTGACAATTTTCGAGCTGAATCTGGGAGGTGACGGTGGTTAAGTGGATATCAACACGGACTGAAGACCTGGGTGTTCCAAGTTCGAATCCAGTCGGTTCCACAGTACCACTTTTACTTAAGTACCCGATGTCTTTCCAGAAAGATTTCTAACTAGAAAAACATCTGGGAAACTAATGCCATCACCAGAATCATCTGATTCACACGAAAGACGAAGAAGAAGCATCGAGCTTAATCTTATAAGGAGACTGCAAAGTAAAAGGGCACTGATAGTATATGCTAATACAAATATTGTCATTAACAATTATATATATATATATATATATATATAACAATATTAATTAAAAATAATATCATATATATATAATATTATATATATATATAAACATATAAAATATTATATATATATAATATTATATATATATATATATATATATATATATATATAAACATTGTTCATAAAACATGATGGCTGCACTTTCTGGGTAGCGTTTTCCAGGTCTCTCCTCGGTTGGAAATATGATTTGTTTTTCGATCACCATACACTTATCCAATATTACACACATATTTTTGAACACCACATTTATATGCATAACATAACCTTAAACATCTTTAATTTCTATTCTCTGCGAAACTGGTTTTGCTGCCATTCTGTCTTTTGGTAGCCATTTTGTTTTGTCAGATTCTCTGCACAGTCGGAGATTTCTTCTGGTATTAATTATTTTTGACATAGGGAAGTTTCTCATCCCGAAATATTAAATAAATGATTTTATAATCATCCGGACATCACACAAACAGCTAACACCACTCTTGCTGTTATGTAAGATTTTAAGAAAAAATAAATAGTAAGTCATATTTCGTATTCGATTTATTATTTTTGTTCCTTCCAACTTACATCTTACCCGAAATTTGCATTGCCCACAGCCTTTTAAAAACATACTATATATATATATATATATATATATATATATATATATATATATATATATATATATATATATATATATATGGGGGGGGGGGGTCCAACATTTTCTGTTGCAATTTATTTTTCAAATGTGGCCTTGCGGCGCCTGAAAATATCTCATTGTCGCTAAGGAGCCATATGGCCCAAGTAGGGAAACCTTTCTCTGTTCTATTACTGTGATGGAGACTGGAGTCGGCGTGAGTTATTCAACACTAGCAAAGGTGATGAACAGCTTTTGTAGGAGTGCCGTGTCGAGTGGCGATCCGGGTGGCGATCCGGGTGGTGATAGGTTCGTCTAATGATAGCGTGTGTTAAGAATAAAGAGAGCAATGATAATTGGGAATAGGAAGAGTTTCAAGAAGAAAGATCAGTTTCTATTGTTTCATAACAGAAGAGTTGAGGTAATCAATCACGCAGATAGTAAGTGCGCTTTTTCCACATTTGTGCACTTATTCCACTCTGTAATCAAATGACTTATTTTGAAGGTTGGTCGTTCATAGAAGGAGATAGAGAGAGAGAGAGAGATAAAAAAATAGAGGGAGAGGGGGTGATAAATAAATAGAAACAAAGTGGAGGAAGAGAGGTAAGTAGAGAGAGAGAGAGAGAGAGCGGGGAGAATGAAAAAGAAAGAGAGAGAGGGTAGATAGTTAGAGTGAGAGAGAAGTAGAATAAGAGAGAGAGAGAGAGAGGGGAGGAAGAGGGGGAGAATATGAGTGGGGAGAAAAGAAAGAGGAGGTAGAGATATAAAGAGAGATTGATAGAAAGAGGGAGAGGAAAGGGGAGGGAAAAGAGAGAGAGAAGGAGAGAAGGGTTAGAAAAATCAGAGACAAAGTTGAGGAAGAGAGAGAGAAGGAGGAGAGAGAGGGAGACGAGATAGAGGGGGTAATAGATGGAGAAAAGGGGATACGTGAATAAAATGAGAGTGAGAGAGAAGGGAAAAAAGAGAGAGGAAGGGGTAGAAGAAAGATTAAAAAGAGAGAGGGGAGGAGACAAAGGGGAGAAGAAAGAGAGATAGACAGAGGGGTAGAAAAGGAGAGAGAGAGAGAAAGAAAAAGATTGGTAAAAAGAAGAAAGAGAGAGAGAAAGAAAAAGAGAGAGAGAAAGAGAGAGAGAGAGAGAAAGAGAGAGAGAGAAAGAAAGAGAGAGAGAGAAAGAGAGAGAGAAAGACAGAGAGAAAGAGAGAGAGAAAAAGAGAGAGAGAAAGAGAGAAAGAGAGAGAGAGAAAGAGAGAGAGAAAGATAGAGAGAAAGAGAGAGAGAAAGAGAGAGAAATAGACAGAGAGAAAGAGAAAGAGAAAGAGAGAGAAAGAAAGTGAGTAAGAAAGAAAGGAGAAAGAAAGAGAGAGAGGCAGACAGAGAGAAAAAGAGAAAGAGAGAAAGAGAGAGAGAAAGAAAGAGAGAGAGAGAGAAAGAAAGTGAGAGAGAGAGAGAGAGAAAGAAAGAAAGAAGAAAGAAAGAGAGAGAGAGAGAGAGAAAGAGAGAGATGGGAGGAAACAAAAGAGAAAGAAAAAGAAAGAAATTAATTTATTTTCGCGTCGATATCCCCTAGGACATCTCGCGTACCTACACAAAAACAGAGCTCACAGTACCTCTTCGAAAATAATTAAACAACACAAAAGAGTGAATTAAAGATTCATGTACCTGTTTACAAGGTACAACTCTTTAAAATGGTACGAAACAACTTCAGCATTTTGGAAATCATAACACTCACTGTAAAAACATGTAACAATAGAAAAGCTGATACAATTCCTAAAATTAAAACAGAGGCCAGAGAAGCGAACATTACACGGATGTAATATCTTTAAGAGACAATGATCAGATCTTGTTTCTAGTATTGTGTCTACGTACGTGGATAATAATTAAATATTTACAGTTAAATATTTATTTATAGCCCCCTTTTCGGCCGGGCCGTTTAAGATAAATACTATTAGCCGTATAATCTAAGCTAAAATGCAAGTTCCTATTTACTTCATTTATTGAATACTGTTAAGACGCCTGACTATGTTGTCCGCCTGAATTGACATAAATAGGGTCTATTTTTCTACTTGTCGCATAACGGTTCAAATTGGCCTCGGATTTGTTAGAGGACTCGGATTTGATTCGGAGTTCGAAACGCACGACCAGTTTGAATAGTTGTTTTAATACTAAAGATTCCTTTAGGATGACTCGTATACGTATGTGGATGATAATTAAATATCCATTATTAAATATATATATATAAATATATATATATAAATATATATATATATATATATATATATATATATATATATATATATATATATATATATATATATAAATAAATATTAATTATTACAGAAATCTATGTTTCATGCTTACGCAGCAAGCTAATTCCCGACGGTCGACGGGCGCAAACTCCGACTACAAATCGCCACTGATTCTCAGAGACTTACCAGTTGGCCACCAGAAATTAGCTAAGCATTTAGGAGGAATTTAACTTAGTAAATACCAAGTCGGCGAGTATTCACAGCAAGCGGCGAAGAGTGATCGACAACAACAAATCGTGTTGGTTCTTGCAATGAAGCAACTAGTACTGCTGGTTATTACATTCACTCAGAGTGCCCAGCCTTAATAAAGGGGGCTTTATAATGATATTTATAAATAAATCTTAATTATTTATCACCTACAGAAATCGATGTTTTATGCTTACGCAATCTTCAGTGCAGGAAGCTAATTCCCGACGGTCGCGTTTAATAAAAATCTATCGTGATAATATAAAGCTCAGCAAAGGAGCTTCATATCCTTAATCCATGGATTTTCAAAGATAACCCATTCTCATCAGAGGATATATATAAGCTCTATTTGATATTAAGCGCTTTTCCAATCCTGTGGGTGTTTTCCTTGCCTGTAGTATTATCTGCTCCATTACTGTTGAGCACTTTCTAAACCGTGGAGTATTAATTCCCATACATAGCAAAAACTAATTTTAATACCTCTCTAAAAACATTCCGACTAGAAGCGAACGGAATTATCTTCTAATACTTATTATGAAAACGGAAGAAAATTTGAGAAAAATCAAATGGAAAACTTCCTCCTCCCTTCTCGTTTTTTATATTTAATTTTCTACTCTTCCCTTCCCTCACACCCACTTCCCGCTCTTCTTCCTTTTCTCTAACCACGTGACTTTCCAAATTTTTAATTTCTTCTTCTTTTATTTTCTTCCCCATTCCATTCTTCCCAAATATGATGTGAGGTAAAGATCGAATTCTAACTCTGCCCGATGAGATGAGATCTCAGTTTATAACAGCTGTTGATCGAGAACATCGACATGCCAGTGTCGCAGATTTTGTACATGTCTGTATAAATAAAGTAATCATATATATATATATGTATATATATATGATTACTTATATATATATATATATATATATATATATATATATATATATATATATATATATATATATATATATATATATATATGATTACTCTCTATATCCCAGTGTAAAAAAGAAAAGAGAAAACAACATCAGTTATCGGTGACAATCTAGCCAGTTTGCGTTGTAATCTTTGGTTGTGATCTGAATGTCCCAGAACAATACACATATATATAGACGAGAAGAGTTTTATCTTTGAAAAACCATGGTTTAAGGATTAATGTAACTCCTTGCATCTGAACTTTCGATCTAATAAAATTTGTATTTATTTATGTAACTTTATGTAATTTTGTACAATTTTTTATCTTCATCTTTCTTTAATATATATATATATATATATATATATATATATATATATATATATATATATATATATATATATATATATATATATATCCTGTGACTCACGCTGGCACTGACTATGTCTCATTGATCCAATGATTCTGAAGTTATAGTAGAGGGATGTCAGACATACGCACATTTTCATGTATACATTGACATTTTACTATTTATGTTGGAATATAAGGGTTAAAATTCTCCTCATCGGTTAGAGCGCTCGGATTTGAGTAATATGTGGCTCGTAGTCCGACGTTCGAATCTTGCCACCGATTTGAACAGTTATCTCCAAACTGAAGATTCCGTTAAGGTAAAACGTAGACGTATCTGAATAATAACAAAATATTTAAGGGCGCGAAACGTTTTGAAGCAGCCAAGGGAGACTGAGTGCCTTCATTTTTTTCTTTTTTAATGTGCCTTCTGGCTTGACCCATCTAATGATTGACTAGGGTTTCAGGTCTGCACAAAGGTATGTAATACAATGGCGGGACTGAAGAGGAAAGAATGAAAGAGAGAGAGAGAGAGAGAGAGAGAGAGAGAGAGAGAGAGATAGAGTGAGAGAAAGGGAGTGAAGGGGGAAGTAAGAAAGAAAGAGAAAAGTAGAGAAACGGATAGAAAGAGAGAGTGAAAGAGAGAAAGAGATGCAGAGAGAGAGAGAGAAATGGGAGAAGAAAGAAAGAAAGAAAGAGAAAAGGGGAGGGTAAGAAAAAGAGAGAAAGAAAAAAGAAGATAAAAGGATAGCAAGAGAGAAAGAGAGAGAGAGAGAGAGAAAGAGAGAAAGAGTGAAAAAGAGAAACAAAGAAAGAGAGAGAAGGGGAGAGTAAGAAAGAAAGAGAAAGAAAGAGAAGAGAAAACGATAGAAAGAGAGAGAGAAAGAGAGGGAGAGAAAGAGAGAAAGAGAAAGAGAAAGATACACAGATAGACAAACAATGAATTCAATCTAAAACCGGAACAATTGAAGAGTAAGTGAAAGAAGGGGTTAATGTATTTACGATACAAAGTATGTATAAGAGAGAGAGAGAGAGAGAGAGAGAGAGAGAGAGAGAGAGAGAGAGAAAGTTTCCTCAGCGAAAGTATGTACGAAAGATGTTGGATTGAATTCAGGAGACAAAAGACAGAGAATGCCAGTTGGTCAGTTTTTTTAGTGTTTTTTAAAATTTCTTTTGTGCTAAAAGGATTTATAGTTGACCATAAAGTCTTTGGAATCTGGAAGCCTATATGTAATTTTACTTTTAACGGGTCGATTTCGGAAGAGGGAGAGGGATATATATATATATATATATATATATATATATATATATATATATATATATATATATATATATACAGAGAGAGAGAGAGAGAGGGGGGAGAGTGGGAGGGGGTACGACAAACCGACAATAAAATTAATCAGTGTTTGGACCAAATGCGGAAGAAGAAGAAGAAAGAGAAAGGACAGAAAGAGAGGAGGGAGAGAGAGAGGCGACAATTTTAGTGTCTAATACCGGGTTAATTTAGAAAGAGAAGAGAGAGAGAGAGAGAGAGAGAGAGAGAGAGAGAGAGAGAGAGAGAAAGAGAGATAAAGACGGTGGAGGGGGCCGTAAAGAGACCAACCCTGAATATAATCAGTGTCCAAGCCTGGGCCAATTGCGGAGGATGTGGTATGAGATACGGAGATAGAGCGAAAGAGGTGTTGATTGCGTTGAATGGAATTGCGGCTCAGTTGGATTTACACTTGACAATCAACTCTTAAATATCTGGGGATGGCTTCCTTAAAACATTAAAAAAAAAAAGAAAAAGAAAAGCAATTAAAAGAAAACAATCAAGAAAAAAAAACCCAAGATGAGACTAGTGATAGAAACGAGACAAAAATCTACCCGAACGCCACGAAGTAGGTGGTGAGAAGACAACGGATCGTGGGGGTCGATACAACCTGTTGACACGCCAGCATTAAGTAGCCATCAGGGAGGAGTTTCGCATACCTGAGAAACGGCGCTGCGAGATTCTACCGATAAGTCGTAGCATTGAATAACAAAAACTCGTCGAGGTAGTATCTAAAAATGTCTCCGGCACCAATTCGACGCCACCAAATGAAACAATGGTTGGTGGTTCCTATTTACTAGCCTCCCCACGAGGGCAGCGTTAGACACGAGGTCCGTTTTTAATGTGAGGAATATCCAGGTCCCCCAAAATGGGTACTCTGGATTGGGACTAAAATAAAAAATGCCTTAGCCCAGGGGCGGGCAACCCACGGCCCGCGGGCCACATCCGGCCCACGAAGGCTTAGCGTCCGGCCCGCCACCCTGTTATGCTTTATTATTGCAATCCGGCCCGCGGACCTCTCAGTAAAACTCATATCATTTTGTGACATAGACGTAAAAGTAGGTTTCAATTAAGATTTACAGTGGGATAAAAATGTATGAATATCAGCGAGCGATGATGCATGTATATTTCATTTTTCTTTAACTATTAATTTCAAATCCTTGGCCTGAGATAAAAATAGAAAAAGAGAAAGAAAGAGGCAAAGAGGAAACGAGAGACGAGGAAAGGGCATAGAACATAGAACCTATGTGAGGTGTGTCAAAACGAATGCTAAATCCACTTGTTACTTCCGCCGTCATTATTTTTTATGATTCCAACATGACTCTTCGTCGGCACCTTTTATAACATCACATACAGAAGTCTCTTGAGAAAAAATATCAGATTTGTAGAGTGTTCAATGCAATTTTTGTACAATTTATTCATGTAAACAAAATATAGTAATTCTCAGATTTCGTTTTTCACTCCGGCCCGCGATGTCTTTCCAAAAGTCTCATCTGGCCCTCACTCTGAAAAGGTTGCCCGCCCCTGCCTTAGCAAAAAACGATTTCTCCTTCATTGACATAAAACAGTCGAAGTTCTCAGAAATCAAGGGGCTCCTTCTTGGGGCTAACACTTGATTTCTATAGGAGATACAACGACATCTGTTCGAGTGTTTCATCAAAGTTCCCCGTTACCTCTCAAGCGTTGAGTAAGTTCAGAGGTGCAGAACATCAATGTCCCTCTCTTCAATTGACCAATTTACAGTGTATCGTTCATTTGGTCTCTTGGTCTTAGCGGATTTCATCTAGTCTGGTGGAGTATCCAGCTAAGTGTTTGTACTGGAGGTAACATCACTATGTGAAGGTACCCTATTCCTCGTATGAGCGAGTGTATAGCCGTGTTGAGGGGATCTTATTTGGGCTTTGAATACTATGTGTGTCATGAAATGAAAGTTCTTGAATAATCTTTAGAAATTTAAGTAATAGAAATAGACCAGCAAATGTCTTTGGAGACCATGTTTTGAGATGCAATATTTTATTAAAAATCATTTAAATGTTGTTTTTTTTAGGTTTTTTTCTTATTAATTTCGAATATATTATATATATATATATATATATATATATATATATATATATATATTGTTTCTATTGTTATTTTAATGGCGATAGTGACGGCGTGAGAATGCTACCATGTATTTGAAACGCATTTCATATATATATATATATATATATATATATATATATATATATATATATATATATATATATGTGTGTGTGTGTGTGTGTGTTTGTGTTTGTGTGTGTGAAGAAAAGTGGAGATAAAATAATACGACATAATGTAAAATAAAAAAAGGAAAGCCAAAAACTATGTTATTTATGTGTTCATCAACGTTTCGTCTTTATTGAAAGACTTCCCCAGGATGAAGAAAACAATGTAGAAAAATCATACAGATAATATTAATTTGGATTTGTCAGAAAGTGTCCAGAATTCGGCATGCCTTTGGAGACCACGTTTTTAGATGCAATATTTTATTAAAAATCATTTAAATGTTTTTTTTGTCTTATTAATTTCGAATGATAAAACATTCTTCTTCGGAGAAAGAGAGTGCAAATCAATTAATTTAGTATTTTGCAATGGTAGCTTTTCTCCTCGATGTTATCGGAGTGATATTCAGACTTCCTTGCAGGGTGGTGAAATGACAACGTTCGTTTTTGGCCGCATATTACTTAGATTTCTAAAGATTCTTTAATACTTTCATTTTAGTACCAACATAAGCGGCCACGCGCTTTTAAGTTAAAAAATTAAAAAAAAAAGAACGTTGACATTGTAGCAACCTGTGACAAAGCCTGCAAGATCGTGTAGATAAGCTAGCATCACAGAATACTAAAGTATTGGCCTTATATTGACTCGGACTCCCTTTTCTAGCGTTGTTTTTAATGGCGATAGTTCATCGTAAGAATGCTACCATGTATTTGACTCACTTCCTAAGTGAGGAGGAGTTGCCTCCCTTTCCGTGCATGCCTGTATTAGACCGCCCTATAAAAGGGAGTGTTTACTTTTATTTATTTACTTATTTAAGTTTTGACGTACAGAAAGGTTATCCATGTACGTAAAAATTATATATATATATATATATATATATATATATATATATATATATATATATATATATATATATATATGTATGTATATATATATATATATATATATATATATATATATATGCGTTAGCATGAAACATCGATGTCTGTAGGTAATACATAATTAACATTTATTTATAAATATTATTATAAGCTCCCTTCACTAAAGGCCGGGCACTCTGGGTGAGTTTAATAACAAGCAGTACAAATAGCTTCATGCAAGTTCCAAACACAGTTTGTTGATCACTTTAACTGCTTGTGTAAATTAGCCGCCGACTCGCTATTTACAAAGTTAAATTCCTCTTTAAATATTAGCTAATTCGCTATGGCCGATATATATAATATTTGTTTTTTGTTTATTAACTATGTACGTATACGTTTCGTCCTTTTTAATCGGGACTCATCAGCATAGAGATATAGCTATTCACTACTGGTCGTGTGATTCGAAACCCCGGGCTACGAGTATTTTACAGCTCAAATCCAGACACCTAGAACCATTCGGCCACCGCTCGATAAACAGTGATAATTTTAATACTTATTTCAGCGGCTTGACATCATAAGAGTGTTCAGCTTAATGAAAGGAACGATGCATTTATAGCTAGCGACGTCATGCTGTGTTAATACTACACTTACAGTACCCATCTAGAAATTTTCTAGGGGCTACAAATAATAAATATTTGTTTTTTGTTTATTTGTTTTTTCAATAACCATGTTTTTATTTTATTATTTTTATTTTTATATTTTCACATTTCCAAAAAACAACATTTCTGTGAGATATATTCTTTACGGTACGTTTCATTTGTCTTGTGCCAAAGAACATTTTTCTTTTAATATCATCTCTGCAACATTACAAAATCATCAGAAAAATTCACAAAGAGTAAAAAGTTCTTGGATTAAAGTGTCTTGAAAAAAACTACACTATACAATCATCGAGCTGACTCTTTTAAGGAGACTACAAAGTAAAAGGGCACTGATATTATTTGCTAATACATATATTGTCATTAATAATTATATATATATATATATATATATATATATATATATATATATATATATATATATATGTCATGTTCATATTATATTCCAATAACCATGTTTTCTTTTAATTATTTTTATTTTTACTTTTTCACATTTCCAAAAAAACATAACATTTCTGTGAGATATATATTTTTACGGTCCGTTTCATTTGTCTTGTGCCAAACAACATGTTTATGTCAATATAGTCTCTGCAACATTTAGAAAAATACCCGTCTCAGGGCGGATACAATTTATTACCCGAACAGAACAGTTTTGCACCCCTTCTTTCCCATTACGAAGATTAAAATCAAGATATAATACTAATAAAGTTTATGTCTAGAATCCTTATTCCAATTTTGATAAAAAACAATTACATGATTTTTATTCCGTAGAATGTTTACCATATAAGACTTAAGCATAAGGGGTCTTATGAAGAAATTGAAACTTAGGGAATCTTGCTTAATTGGTGTCTACTGACTATGGATAAAAGTCAATGGAAATCTTAAATATTACATTTTACAAGTAGGGGGTTGTGCCCATATTATGTTCCCTAAAAACTCCCTAAAAACTATTTTAAATACTCTAAAAATTAAAATTGTTTTGTTATAATTTCACAAAAATCAGCAATTTTCACAAAGAGGTTCCACACACCTGCTATTGCATAAAACTAAATTAAATAAAATATAGCCAACATTACGACCCTTTTCGCCTTGCAGCCGTGTTCAATAAGTAATAATGATCAGTTAATTAATTTAGGAGTGAATCGTGTACATACATAACTAAATATATGCACATCCATCCCGTCACAAAACAGTAAGTGAGTAAAAGACGTGCATTTCTCTAACTTTCGGAATATCACATTTAACTTGGTGAGAGGAAGGGAGAAAGCAACCAGCATGCTAGACAATAACTTCAGACTTACCACTCCACCTGAAATGAATTCGAAAAGAAATCCTCCACACTATCACAAAAAGTCAACGTTCGCTATTTTTTCTTTAGGTCATCAGAAATGGTAATAATAATAATTTATATATGAAAAATTAAATTTCTGACGTAGTTCTATGATTTTATATTAATATTTGAAAATATCGATTAAGTATGTTGTCGCTCTCTCTATATGTATATTGAAATGATGAGTGTGAATTTCTCTTTTTTCATTTTCAAAAATGTAATCACCTCGCTTGGATGCTTGACAAGACCACAGGGTCGAAATAAATTATCCGTGTTATTCTATTTTTATTTCATTCTTGCTCTGTTTATTACATTGAGCTCTCATACCCGGATTCCCTTGTGGAATTTATTTTACTCTAACACACACACACACACACACACACATATATATATATATATATATATATATATATATATATATATATATACCAATGATAATAGAATTAACGATAAATGAAGTATCGTAAGGTGATCTATCGCGATAAAGTAAAGCTCAATACGTTGAGTAGAGCAATCAATTTTAAAGAAAGAAAGATGAAGATAAAAAATTGCATAAAATTACATAAAATTACATAAAATTAATACAAATTTTATTACATCGAAAGTTCAGATGCAAGGAGTTACATTAATCCTTAAACCATGGTTCTTCAAAGATAACACTCTTCTCGTCAGAGGATAAAAATTTGGTAATGTGGTATTTATAACAATTAAATATTACCTAGTTCCATTTCACTTTGGAAAAATGTAAGAATGAAACTAGAAAGGTTGGGGATACAGAAATAAATGGCCGGGAAGTAAAAAATTAGCAGTATTGCGAAGTGATAGGTAATATTTATTTATTATAAATACCACATTACCAAATGTTTATCCTCTGACGAGAAGAGTTTTATCTTTGAAAAACCATGGTTTAAGGATTAATGTAACTCCTTGCATCTGAACTTTCGATGTAATAAAGTTTGTATTAATTTTATGTAACTTTATGTAATTTTATGTAATTGTATGCAATTTTTTATCTTCATCTTTCTTTATATGTATATATATATATATATATATATATATATATATATATATATACATATATAGATACACACAAGCACACACACACACACATATATATACACATATATATATAATAATAATAATATATAAATATATATATATATTATTGTTATTATTATGATGATGATGATGATGATGATGATGATGATGATCATCATCATCATCATCATCATCATCATCAAACAATTTATTAAAACAGCATAGAAAAAGATTATTCCCAAAACGTTTTTCGTTGCTTTCGGCAGACTTGTAACTCCCGGTTTCCCAACATTGTTCTTTACTTCTCACATTTGTTCAGCAATGTATCTGACAAAGGGGATAAATTGCTGTTTTTTCGGGTCGGTAGTTTAGTGTAAGCAGAATGAGGAGATGCTTTGTGTACTATTTTTCTTTTCTTGTAAATAAATAGCAAGTGCGAACATTGGCGAAGCATAGTTATTTTCGATCATTTCTGACACTATTTCATTGAATAAATGTTCAAAATTACATTAACATTGGACTATTTGTTTATATTTGGCAATGACAACAAACAGCGCGTTGATCTCTGGATTAGTTTTCTAGTCGTGACCCCCGGGACACGGGAGCATGGTACCGGAACTTGCTCTGAAAGTATAGATTTTTGGAAACGTTTTTATGTTTTTGCTATTGCTTTTTCGGAACGGCACCCAATTGCTGAGGTATGTTTCCAACCTCACAAGCGCATCGTTCGGCTTGTGTTCCCGAAAGCGTTTTAAAAGCGATTAACGAAATGTCAGAATATGAAGAATTCGCAGGGAATGTACTTCCGCCGTACGTGGAGATACAGATTGCGTAAAATAAGCAAAAAAAACAAAAAAACAAAAAAAAACACAGCAGACGACGCCATAGACGATCCAATGTGTCATTAAGTTCATCTCGAGGGGTAAGGTCACACACACACACGCACGCAGAACATAGATACAGTATGTTGTTTTAGAGCCTACTTAATGCAGATTTTGAAATAAAATGAATATAAGTCAAATATCAATAGTAATAAGTATATTACATTTCATTCATGATGAAATATATCTCGAAATATAACTATTAATATTCGAGTTATTATTATTTAATTTAAAAGTATTGGTAATGCACTCAAAACATCACATTCTTACTTATTGACACAATGATTCTAACAAAACATGGTAAGTTATATATATATATATATATATATATATATATATATATATATATATATATATATATATATATATGATTATTTTTATTTAAACAGACATGTACAAAATCTGCGACACTGGCATGTCGATCTTATCGATCAACAGTTATTATAAACTGAAATCTCATCAGGCAGAGTTAGAATCCGATCTTAACCTTAGATCATATCGTTCTTTCCAAATATGATCTATGGTTAAGATCAGATTCTAACTCTCCCTGATGAGATCTGAGTTTATAATAGCTGTAGATTGATAACATCGACATGCTAGTGTCGCAGATTTTGTACATGTCTGTGTAAATAAAAATAATCATATATAAAAGCTTTATTTGATATTGAGCACTTTTTATAAACCCGGTTGAAATTCTTTGGATTACTACCATGTGGATGTTTTACCTGGATTATTATATATATATATATATATATATATATAATATATATATATATATATATATATATATATATATATGTATGTATATTGAAAGTTCGACAAATAATAATTAATATATACATACGTAAGATAATGAAGAGTGGCAAACATGAATCGTGGACGAGTCCATTGTGGGTGGGACGTCGAGAAAGAAAGAAAGCGACTTGATAACTGTTAAAAAGGAGAAGGTTTCGTAGTGCAAAAGGGACTTAAAAGACGGCGGTTAACGCGAAGGGCCGGAGCCTCGAAGAACCGGAAGAAGTAGAGTTTACTGATGTTTATGGCACCGATGAAGCTTTATTGGCCATGGTACCCAAGCCCGTCTTGCTGTTAGGCTTTCGTGTCGCTGACTAAAAATGCGGCTGATAAGCAAGTTGGTACCGTGAAGGAATCCCCTGACTTGTATTTCATCAAACAGATAATTGGATGTGCTTGTGGAACAATTGGTTCAGTTCACGCTCGGATAGACAATGCAGAGCAAATTGCTTTCCAATCGGATGTATATATAAACGAGTTTCTAGCGGAAACCAAGTCTGTGACCTCAGCAAGAAAAAGACTTTCATGAGATAAAAGCATGTCAAAAGATTTTTTCATATGTGTGTGCGTAGCCGGCGTAAACAATCTTGTGATGGGAAATAAAGAACACCAAAGTGGTTCCATATACGTTCTATTCTTTGTCATTCTTGTTGGATCATACCGAGTACCCTGAAAAAACGGGTAATGCAACATATATATAGGGTTCATATTATATTCCAATAACCATGTTTTTATTTAATTAATTTTATTTTTTCACATTTTCAAAAAACATAACATTTCTGTGAGATATATTTTTTACGGTCCGTTTCATTTGTCTTGTGCCAAACAACATTTTTAGCTTTGAACTAAGAATTCAAAATGCAGTATTAGTGGGTTCCCCCACGTGTG
>OY744534.1:10817834-10865334 GCA_963556195.1 Sepiola atlantica | reverse complement strand
GAGAATGAAAATATGTCACAAACTCTTGCATGGGTGTGGTAGATAGACATGCACAACTAGATATATTAACCAGTATACAAGGATACGTATTTTTCAGTTTGAAGAAAAGTATTTGTAGAATAGTAGCGTGGGGTCTGCGTTCGCGCTGAACGTCTATAAAATGGCAATATTTTAAACCACAGCAGTAATATACGACATATGAAGGATACAATTGTGGAATTTTCCACAAATTCCGTTGGTATATTTGTTTTAATGGAAATAGCTCCAGACAAGGCATGAAGCCACTTGATATAAGGAGCTGAAAAGAAATACATCTTCAAGATCAAAAACTAGCCAACGATAAGTGTTAGATGTATATATTCCGACCGAGAAAACAGCAATTATTTTCCCTTTGTCAGAAACATCGCTAATGCAATGTGAGGATTAAAAGAACAAAATAAGGGAAGTGAGAGTTACGAGGGTACCGGAAGTAAACCCACCAGTCACTTTCTACTCTTCATTTATAATTTAAAAATTAATCTTATAATATTATAATATAAGTATTTTTCAGTTTGACCAAAAGTAGTACAATAGTAGCGTGGGGTCTTCGTTCGCGCTGTACGTCTATAGAATTGCAATATTTTAAACCACAGCAATAATATACGGCATATTAAGGATACAAGTTATTGATCTACCTCCCACAGCGGTAAGATGTGACACAAGGTCGGGAAAGTGGGATTTGATAAACCAGCGCCCGAGAAGATGAGCACTCTGGCCATTAAAAATTGCCTGGGCAGCCCCGTCGGCATTCCTCGGTAGGGGCGCCTCAGACAGTAAGCAATGAACTTACTCCTCCCCAAAGAGGGGACGCAAAGCCTGGGAGTGTGGACCCCCTAGAACTGCACAGGACAGACCCATAGACCGGCGTAAATCAAGCCCCGAAGGCCAAGACAATACCAGTCTATGGGGTGCAGTATCCATCGGAACAGATACTACACTTTGATCTTAGCCAAAAGGCGTCATTTAACCCCTACCCACAATAGGAATATGCGACACAAGGTCGGAAAGTGGGATTTGAAAAGCCAGCGCTCGAGAAGGTGAGCACTCTGGCCATTAAAAATTGCCTGGGCAGCCCCGTCGGCATTCCCCGGTAGGGGCGCCTCAGACAGTAAGCAATTAACTTACTCCCTCCCAAAGAGGGGAGGCGAAGCCTGGGGGGGGGGTGGACCTCCTAGAACTGCACAGGACAGATCAGACCCATAGACTGGTGGAAATCAAGCCCCGAAGGCCAAGACAATACCGATCTATGAAGTGCAGTATCCATCGGAACAGATACTACACTTTGATCTTAGCCAAAAGGCCGAATTGTGGATCCCCTTAGTGTATTAAATAATTTCTCATTTGAATCTGAAACCATTTTTTTCCAGTTGTTGATTCGAAATAATTCATCTTTATTTGAAAATTTAACTCATTTGAAAAAAAGTCCTTGATTAAATTTAATCGCTAATGGTCATTAGATACACATCACGGAAGATGAAGTGTAGTATCAGAACAGATACTACACTTCACTCCTACCCAAAAGGCCAAGGGATCAGAAGATTCCCTAAATGCCCCTATTTACTTGCCTCTCCACGAGGGCGAAGTTTGACACAAGGTCAGTTATTAATGAGTGTTAAATCCAGCTTCCCCATCCAAAAGGGTCAGTCTGGATTGAGACAAATATTAAATTGCCTCAGTCTAGAAGAATACCTCTTTCCCTGACCGAGGACAGAAAAGATTAAGTTTAATATCAGAACAGATACTACACTTTGCTCCTACCCAAAAGGCAAAGGAATCAGAAGATTCCCTGAATGTCAATTTCTTTTAATGACCCTTTATGCGTATTCTTTAAATCTGCGAATCAAAATCATGTACTGGATTTTGATCAAAATTAAATAAAGGTTTAGACATCAGGGTTAGTATCATTATATTCTGATTTTAATCTTCGTTAGGTGACATAAAAGTGGTGCAAAACTGTTCTGTCTCGAGAAATTATTTTTACCCCTCTTCTGGTATATATATATATATATATATATATATATATATATATATATATATATATATATATATATATATATAATTATTATTTCATGTATACACATAAAATATTATGATATAAGGGGATATCATTTTTTTATCTATCAATTTTAAGTATTTACTTCAACAGTGCTCGATGCGTGAGTAGACCTAGATAGTAAAACCGAACCTTTGTTTGTGACGCCCAATGATTGGCTAAGAGAACAACAAAGAACCAGGAATGAGTAATACTATAGAAAACAAAAAATAGAATAAAAAATTGGAAGTAAAATCAACCGGACCTTTGTTCGTAAGAAGCCCAACGATTGGCTAAGAGAACAACAAAGAAACAGGGGTGAATCATCCTATAGAAAAGAAAACAATAGAATAGGAAATAGGAAGTAAAATCAACCGGAACTTTGTTCGTGAGAAGCCTAACGATGAGCTAAGAGAACAACAGAGAATCTGATTGGTTAACTAGCTAGACGATACCCGGCAAAACTAACTCCATGCATTTTAGCCTGACGATTCCCTCCGTTGATGAAACGCGAAAGCCTCTGTGTAGATTAATTGATATATATATATATATATATATATATATATATATATATATATATATATATATATAGTGCGTCTAATATTATTTGATTGTTTATTAAAACTTTGTACCTACATTATCTATAGTGATAATATATATACTATAGACGATAATGGTAGTGCGTCTAATATTATTTGATTGTATATATATATATATATATATATATATATATATATATATATATATATATATATATATATATATATAAGGACCAGTTTAATGATTCTTTTAGGGGCCAGGTTAAGGTTAGGGTTAGGGTTAGAGTTAGGTTAGGGTTAGATTGACCCCAAAACGGAAGTCGATTAAACAACATGCTTTTCCTAACAGGGACTTTTCTCTCTTTGTCCGGTGATAAAAAAAATGGTTTGTTTTTTCTAGAAAACAAACCATTTCCGGTCAATGGATATCAGATTTTTATGCAAAATTAACGTTAAGTATGCAACTCCAATTCGCATATATATATATATATATATATATATATATATATATATATATATATATATATATATGTATGTGTGTGTGTGTGTGTGTGTGGTAGTGTGCGTGTGCGTGTGTGTGTGTGTACAACGAATTGAGTGCAAACCTATTGACGCAATTGCACTTGGATGTCATATCCCTACGCGCCAACCACTTCAAAGTTTACAATGTTTAAATTCAATTACTCTCCCGTCAAACGAGCGTAACAAGTTAAGGCTGTACTTAATTATTACTTAATAACACTACGTTTAATTAGTTAAATACTAATAAAAACGTATATATATTTATATATATATATATATATATACTTTTTCATTATATATATATATAGAGAGATATATATATGAATATATATGTTTACATTTTCGCTCCTCGAAAAAGTAGAGCACTGTGAGTGTAGTATTAACACAGCATGACGTCACTAGCTTTAAATGCATCGTTCCTTTCATTAAAAAAGTAGACCGCTCTCAGACGTTAAGCCGACGATAAAGTGTTAAAATTATCAGAGTTTATTCGCTATTTAAAATTGGCCGTGTGGTTAAGGCGCCTGATTTAAGTTGCAAAATACTCTATATGTATAGTCTGAAAAAATCTATATATATAGTCTGAAAAAATCTATATATATACTCTGAAAATCTATAAAGATATGGTTGTAAAATCTATATATGTAGTCTGAAAAGAAATATATATATATATGTATATATATATATATATATGTATATATATATAGTCTGAAAAAATCTCTATATATATAATCTGAAAATATATATATAGTCTGAAAATCTATATATATTGTCTGAAAATCTATATAGATATGGTTGTCAAATCTATATATGTAGTCTGAAAACAAATATATATATATATATATGTATATATATATGTATATATATATAGTCGTAAAAAATCTACATATATATAATCTGAAAATCTATATATATAGTCAGAAAATCTATATGTATAGTCTGAAAAAATCTATATGTAGTCTGAAAAAAATGATATATATAGTCTGAAAAAATCTCTCTATATATAGTCTGAGGAAATCTAATTATATAGTCTGAAAATCTATATATATAGTTGTAAAATCTATATATATAGTCTGGAAAAATCTATATACATAGTCTAGAAAATCTATATATATAGTCTGATAAATTTATATATATATATAGTCTGAAAATCTCTCTATATATAGTCAGAAAATCTATATGTATAGTTTGAAAAATCTATATGTAGTCTGAAAAAAATTATATATATAGTCTGAAAAAAAATCTCTCTATATATATAATCTGAAGAAATCTATATATATAGTTTGAAAGAATCTATATATATAGTTTGAAAAAAAAATATATAGTTTGAAAAAATCTCTCTCTATATATATAGTCTGAAAAATATCTATATATAGTCAGAAAATCTATATGTATAGTCTGAAAAAACTTTACTATATATAGTCTCAAGAAATCTATATATATAGTTTAAAAAAATATATATATATGGTCTGAAAAAAATATATATAGTCTGAAAAAATCTATATATATAGTCTCAAGAAATATATATATATAGTCTGAAAATCTATATGTATAGTCTGAAAATCTATATGTATAGTCTGAAAATCTATATGTATAGTCTGAAAATCTATATGTATAGTCTGAAAATCTATATGTATAGTCTGAAAAAATCTACATGTAGTCTGAAAAAAATTATATATATAGTCTGAAAAAATCTCTCTATATATATAGTCTCAAGAAATCTATATATATAGTTTAAAAACATATATATATATAGTCTGAAAAAAAAATATATAGTCTGAAAAAATCTATATATATAGTCTCAAGAAATTTATATATATAGTCTGAAAATCTATATATATAGTCTGAAAATCTATATATAGTCTGAAAATATATATATACATAGTCTGAAAATCTATATATATACTCTGAAAAAATCTATATTTATAGTCTGAAAATATCCATATATATATATATAGTCTGAAAATACAGGTAGACGTTATTTGAATTTATATATATATAGTCTTAGAAAATACATATATATATATAGTCTGAACTAAATCTAGATATATAGTCTGAAAAAGACAGGTAGAAGTTATTTAAATATCTCTTATCTCTCTCTCTCGCTCCCCTCTCTCTCTCTCTCTCTCTCTCTCTCTCTCCATATATATATATATATATACATATATATATATATATATATATTTAGGCAAACGTATCTAGCTTAGTAATCAACGTTATTAAATTCCTAACCATTAAACAACTACACGTTTGAATTTTAAACGCTCTTAAAACATGGTCGAATTTTTTTTTTTTTGCGCTTAAGAAATCAAACTCTAACTTCACACCCCTTTGAACATAGTCACGCCCTTGTAACTTTTAAATACTTTAGACGCTTCTTTTTTTTAAAAGTTGTATGAATTAAAAAATAAAAATGAAATAAAAAAATAAATATAAATAAATAAATTAATAAAAATAAAAATAAATGAATAAATAGAATAAATAAATAAAATAAAAAGTAAAGACATACTCTTTTCCTCTCTTTACATTCTATAAATACATATTCTTTTTTCACACTAACGCGCCTGAAGATGATTTGAGGATATCAAATCGAAAGTACTCGCAAAGAAGATGGAACAACAAAACTACGGAAACTTCATACACCAGTTTGATCGAGGTACGAAGTTGACCATTCGGAAGATAGAAAAAAAAATTTTTTTTTAATTATCACAAAGCAGAAACACTCCGTGCTATTCAACAACGTTTGCCTAAATGAAAACTTGCTGCCTAAATACACACACAATATATATATATATATATATATATATATATATATATATATATATATATATATATATATATTCCAACAAATGTTAAGTCTGCAATATCTTGGATTTAGTTAGTTTCTCTGGGAATTTAAACTGCATTTTACTTCTTTTTTTTTTCTTTTGTTTAAAATGACTCAAAGCTTCTTTAGACTATATATATATATATATATATATATATAATCGCTCCAGACAAGGGATGAAGCCACTTGATGTAAGGAGTTAAAATATAGTCTCTCAAGGTCAAAAACTAGCCAACGATAACTGTTAGATGGATAGATTCCTACCCGGAAAACAGCGATTCTTCCCCCTTTGTCAGAAACATCGCTCATGGAATGTGAGGATTAAAGGACAAACTGATGGAAGCGAGAGTTACAAAGCTGCCGAAAACAAACCGAAAATATGTTGGTTGATCCAAGGCCGCTTTAAACTTGGATGTCGCAATCATCGTTGTGACTTCCTCGGGCAGGCTCTTCCCAGGGAGCTGCCTTTTTTCTGTTTAGCTTAAAACAGTGGAAAGCGAGGGGTAGAAAGCGCGAGGTAGAAAGCGAGAGATAGAAAGCGAGAGAGAGAGAGAGAGAGAGAGAGAGAGAGAGCAATTAAATAATGCATCTATTCAAATATTGGCCGCGCGGTTAACGACGTTGGATTTGAGTTAAAAAATACTTGTAATCCAGGGTTTCGAATCGTACGACCGGTAGTGAATAGTCATATCTCTATGCTGATGAGTCCTGATTGAAAAGAGACGAAACGTATACGTACATAGATAACAAACAATACCTAATATTATATATATATATATATATATATATATATATATATATATATATATATATATATATATATATGTATAAGACGTATACGTACATAGATAATAAACAATAACAAATATTTTATATGTGTAGCCCCTCGTAAAATAAGTAGAGCACTCTAAATGGTAGTACAAACACAGTAAGACGTCACTTGCTTTATATGCATCATTCCTGCTTTAATAGAAGTAGAATGCCTGGATATCGTGCCGCTTTTAAATGTGATAAACTTATCATTGTTTATCGGCTATTCAAATATTGACCGCGCGGTTAACGACGTTGGATTTGAATTGAAAAAATACTTGTAATCCAGGGTTTCGAATCGTACGTAGTGAATAGTCATATCTCTATGCTGATGAGTCCTGATTGAAAAGGGACGAAACGTATACGTACATAGATAATAAACAATAACAAATATTTTATATATATAAAGTTAAGTATAAATATGCGTCCGGAGGGAGCATATATATATAGTCTAAAGAAGCTTTGAGTTATTTTAAACAAAAAGACAAAAAAAAAAAAAGAAAGGAAAATGCAGTTTAAATTCCCAGAGAAACTAACTAAATCCAAAATAGTGTAGACTTAACATTTGTCGGAAAATTCATAAATAAATAATATATTATAGTAAGTAAATAAAATAAAAAGTATCTAACAGTGAAACAAAAGCAGGAGACCTTAACGTAAGCATATAATATTAACACGGGGATCTTCAGCTGTTTACCATGTAACTGTTTCGGAGATTTAAAAACAGGACAGTTATATGCATGGCTCTCCAATGGTACAGATAAAACTACCATTTCCCCAATAATCAAGTGTCAAAATAATTCAGCTTAAAATGTTACTTATACATACATAAATAAATAATAATAAAATAATAATAATAATAATAATAATAATAATAATAATAATAATAATAATATACTACCCTTAAGACTACCGTGTGATATGGTAATTTGCATATCAAATAAAATTCTTTATAACAATAGTAATACTAGTAATAATAATAATAATAATAATAATAATAATAATAATAATAATAATAATAATAATAATAATAATAATAATAATAATAATAATAATAATAATAATAATAATAATAATAAAATACTATCTAAACACTACACCTACGAACCATTCTACGATATGGTAGCTAGAAATAAAATTATATAGGAATTAAGGTTGCATTAAAAAAAAAAAGCTTTAGTACCTATATATATATATATATATATATATATATATATATATATATATATATGCATGCTAGTATTTTTAATAGAAAAAAGTGGCCATTGTTTTCAAGTTTAGACAGGTGAGACCAATCGTTGGCGTTGGTCATGTCGTCATTGTCGTTACGGTTTTGATGAGCAGGAGTCCCGTCTGAAGTTTGGACCGTCGTTATGTATCTCATTACGGCGATATAACATTTACATACAATTTTTTTCTTGTATATGAGAGATAAGTAAATTTCATGTAGACAGTAATCTCTCACAGCAAAGCATATTTTGTAAGTCTTCCCGCTTATCGCATCAACTTACTAGTTTGGAGAAATATCACATTCCGACGTACTGAACTATTTTCCCAGTTGAATGTCAAGGGCAGCGAATGTATTGTTACACAAATACATTCTATACGATTATCGTTCTCTGTCTTTTTTTTTGTGCAGATAACAACGCTGATAAATAATTGCATTTGAAAGAAAATCGCGCCCACAGAAACGTTCGAGAAAAAAAAAACAAAAAAAAGCTGAGGAATATTTTTATATGTATGTAACTGTCACGGGCTGAATATATCCTATGCCAAAAATCACGTAAATTAATCGAGTAGTTTTTATTTTAGAAAAGAAAATTAAATTTTACCGATTAACGAATAACGTTGAAATACGGCCGCCATTTCTCCACCTGTTACTGATAATTTAATATTGTGGGGAGGTAATTTTGTAATTTTTAAAACTGGGGGTTGTCTAGATATTTTATCCGGGGTTGGGTGTGATTAGCCTTATTTGATATGTCCAGATGTTTCTATTAAAATGGTATTGTGCTATCGACTGTGGCTGGGAAGCAAACACACAGTCGAGGGCTATTGAGTCGCTTTGGTTCTAAAAGATTGACGGTAGAAGTTTGACAACTTGTCTGGCTGCTGTTTTTGACTGGTAGTACAGGAGTCCTAACTCTTAGGTAGCGCCCAAATCGGCTCCTCTATCAACAGTTAGTGAGCACCTCCACAAGTGGACCGGAAAATGGATGGGATGAGTAAAACATTATTTAAGGGGAATTAATTGTCTAAGTTGACGGCTTAACAGGTGTGTGTTTACATTAGACTTGAAGACCACTAGACCAACGAGTCAAACGAGCTGGAACAAAAGAAGCAGGGAATAGATCATACTATTCTGAAGAATACAGGCTATAATAGTATTTTTCTATTAAAAAATAGACTGTGAAACAATTGTAAGACCATCGCCAATTCTGCTATTGCAAAATATAAATGACTAAATTTTGGTCATCGGAATTTTTGACGCAAATTGATCATGTAATTGGGTTTACATAGGTATCAGAAACGATCGTACACAATCTCTTGTCACGCTGAATTCTTGGAACCAAAATCGACCGTGTTTCATAGTCTAAGTCTTTTTTAAATGAAACATTTTTTTTCTGTAAATCGCTCTCGACACGGTTTACAACTACTCGATGTAAGGAACTAAACAGAACAAAATATAATTATCGCAATTAGTCTTGAAGAAACCAAAGATATAGGAAGGAGGAAAACAGTCAGCAGGAATAGAGTTCTACAAGCCTGTATTTCTTGAAAAGAAGCTACTGAAATTGGAAGCTGTATTACAATGAGGTATGGAAACAGCGAATTGACGGAGACCACTAGACCAACGAGTCGAACGAGCTGGAACAAAAGAAGCGGGGAATAGATCATACTATTCTAAAGAACACATCTTATAATAGTATCTGTAGTAAAATACTGAAACAAGCAACATCACGTGTGTGTGAGTGAGAGAGAGAGATAGAGAGAGAGAGAGAGAAAGAGAGAGAGAGAGAGAGTGAAGAGAAAATGAAAGGATGTGGCCAATAAAATTACACCTTATCAAGAACCTCCAAACGAGAAAGAGATTCACCAGCACAAATATGACAACAGTATTCCATAAATCGTCTGAGAGCAGATTTGTAAAGATAGAGAATAGCCTCAGGTGTTAGAAAGTGTTTGGAGCGATAGAGAGAACCGACTTTACGAAAAATTAGTTATGGTGGAATATATCCTGGCATATCAAAACAATTAGCAGATGGGGAAGAGTTTAGCCTTTTATTTCTTTTTACAAAAGAGTCACCGCCTATCAAGGCCAAGGGACCACTCGAGGATGAGGGTAAAGTGGGCAGGAAAATGGATGGGATGGGCAGAACATTACTCAAGTGGAATTAATTGTCTAATTGGACGGCTTAACAGGTGTTTGTTAACATTAGACTTGAAGACGATCATGTTGTAGGTGGTTGGGAAGCAGACCCGTGGTATCTTGTTCATGACCAACGACCCCCTCCCCCATACCTCCACACACTTTGGATGGTCTTGTGCGTAATTTGTTCCGAATGTATTTTTTTTTGTTTTTCTGCAAATAAATAATTCAAAGTTTATTATCTGTTCTGTCCAAAAATGGTACAATAATATCGTGGGGCCTTTATTCACGCCGGATGTTCATAGAAGGGTTTTTGAGATAGACCCCTATGATCGTATATTTTCTGAAACTACATTAACCAGAGTACTTAGATGAGTGTGTTTCAGTTCGAACAAAGGTGGTACAATAATAACGTGGGGTCTTCGTTCGCGCCGGACGTTCAAGGAATGGAAATATTTTTAAGCACAGCAACAATGCACAAAAAAACGAAGGATACAACTGTTTCCACAGTTGTATCCGCTGGTCTGATCTAATATTTTGTCATCGATACGCTGCGTCCTACAAATTCAATATTTAATTCTGAATAGCCAATGGCTATTTGCGATCGTTTGACCAAGTCAAATGTTCTTCTGATAATAGATTTAATTCCTTCCAGAGTTGCACATTTGTTCAGGGAAGTTTCGTTTGGTTTTTGGTAAAGGAAAGAGAGAGAAAGATAGAAAAGTTTCTTACAATGGTTGTAGCTAGACGAGTTTTTGCTGTGAATGTCTTAGATTCCCATAGGGCCATCATCCAACATTACAAGGGGTATCAGGTGTTGGTACTCATAAGCATACCATCAGGCTACCAACATCTTTTTAGTGCAAAACAGGCTGACCAGACGAGAAGTGCATATAGTTATGACAGCAGTAATTTATCTCAGAGTGTATCTAGCTCATGTAACGGTAAAGTATTGCGTCAGGGTGATGTACTTTCGAATTCGGTAGGAGTATCCAACCATTTTTCCATCAGCCTTAGCAACATATTTGATGTAAGTCTTCCAATTGAAGTCTTGGGTGAAAGTTTTTGTATACCTGTGGAGTTTGTAACGATGACGAATTTTACATTTTCTTTTTTAACATAGTTCACCCCAAACAAGGCAGGACGCCACTGTATACGTAAGGGGCTGCTGAGAAAAAAGAAGAGGGGAGAAGGTAGGGGGCAGTCAACCTAGATTGTGATCTGCGCAGCGAGATGACTGTTTACATTAGTTTTAAACTTCTGCATGTCTGTACTGTCGGGGAAACAGGGGGCAGGGAGGGAGTTCCAGAGGGCAGCAACACAAGGAAAGAAGCTATTTGAGTAGAAGGCTCTCCGACATCTGGGGACCTCCACAGTGAATGAATGAGATTTAGTTGATTGTCGAGTTAGTCTAGTGAATTTACGTCGAGGGGGCACCAGAGTAGCCTGTTCATCGAAGCATAATCCATAATATAGGTTAGTTCTAACTTCTCGGATATTTGTGAAGAAGGGCCTCAAGAAAGGAATCGATTTGGATTGTTTTAAGGTGCGGAGACTGGTTTGCTCGTTTTTTGTTTGTTTGTTCTCATTTTCATTAATATTTTCGATCGAGTGAATTAAACAAAATGGGTGTTTGTTTTATATCTAAAGAAGTTCACACACGTCTTTATCCACCGGAGATACGTGCAGGGTCCCTTTTCATGCGCCACATGGCAATACAGTTATCCAGATGTTAGACAAGTGTCGATAGAGAAGCCGATTTGGGCACTACCTAAGAGTTAGGGATTCTGTACTACCAGTCAAAAACAGCAGCCAGACAAGTTGCCAAACTTGTACTGTCAACCTGTTAGAACCAAAGCGCCTCAATTGCCCTCAACTGTGTGTTTGCTTCCCGGCTACAATTTAATCGAGTCTTGAGACTTGCACGAATCGTTATCTGAAGTTTTTAATAAATCCGCACTTCTTTATTTTGAGTGACACTTTTAGAGGTCAGGTTAAGGTTAGGGTTAGAGTAAGGATTAGGGTTAGAGTGACCCCAAAACGGAAGTCGATTAAACAAAATGCTTTTCGAACGGGGACTTTTATCTCTCTGTCTGGTGATATTTCAAGCAGAAAAGACGTGCCTGGGGCGTCGTCCCCAATGGGGATAGAACGCACAGTGTTAGGGTTAGGTTTAGGTTTAGGGTTAGGGTTAGAGTGACCCCAAAACGGAAGTCGATTAAACAAAATGCTTTTCGAACGGGGACTTTTATCTCTTTGTCTGGTGATATTTCAAGCAGAAAAGACGTGCCTGCTGCGTCGTCCCCAATGGGGGTAGCACGCACAGTGTGGCTGCGTATAGCTAGACGAGCTCTCCGTCTATATGTTTGTCTGTCTGTTTGTCTGTCTGTCTGTCTGTACACGTCTACGAGAATAACCAATCCTTCTGACGTTTTCTGTGATTGTTCTTCCCTTTGAATATAACTTTTTATAAATCAATATTGGCGTTCGAATGGTTTTGTATGCACAGCCTAGCAATAATCTGGGTTCCCAACGACACGGGTGTATAAGAGTTTATACACTCATAAGTAGGTGAAAACAACACATTTTTCAATAGGCCTAAAAGCCACTTGAGGATAAAAGTTAATGAGATTGTCGGTTGGTAATGAACAACACTATGAAAGGATTGGAAACGATGGATGAGATAGTTAAAATTTGATTATATAGGCGTAGGGCTCGTCAGACATCTTTTAACATTGGACTTGAAAACAACCATGTTGTAGTCAGCTAGGAAGCGGCTCCGTGGTATTGTGTTCCAGAAGTGGGAAGTTCTTAGAAAGAAACAAAGAGGAAGAAAGTGAAATGTTTTACAGTGGTTGTAGTTAGACGAGTTTATTTTTGTTGTGAATGTTTTACAGGGGGGGGACAGGGTTTCGCGCGCACTCGAACACTTGACATGGAAATAGCGATAGAGTAGAGAAAGACTATAAAAACCTCTTCTGTGAGAAATAGACTGTAAGGAAAAGAAGTGATCATCTCTCACTAGATTTCGAAGTAAAGGAAGGAAAGAGTGGCACCTCCCCAGATGTGGAAGTAGGGCAGGTTGATTTGTCACTTTTTTTAGAAAATATTACTATGTATGGGAGAGAGTAAACAAAAATTGGGGGGGGGGTAATTTTTTCTTTTTTTTTCTTTCTTTAACTGAAAATATTTATATGTATGGGGGAGGATAAAAAAAATTTGGGGGGGGGGTCAAAAAAATTTTTTTTTTTAACTAAAAATGCATGGGGGAGGGTAAAAAAAAATGTTGGGGGGGGGGCAAAACATCTTTTTTGTTTTTTTTGTATCAGTAAAAATATTTCTATTTATGCTGTGGTGGCGAAAGCTGGAGTTTGGTGTTATGAGAACTGTTACCAAAAATTAGATTCCTAACTTTAACATTTAACTGAGCATTTAGTTTTAAAAATCGGGTACAAAAATGTTCAGAAGTTCCTAATTACCGCAGGATTTTGCTGACAAACTGAGTTCAAAATTTTACTATTTCACTAATAAATCCAGATAAAATTGATATTTTTTGTTAGATACAATGAATAGAAAATATATTCAAACCAGAATTCTAAGTATGAATCACCACTAGTAAAATATGTCATTTTTAACTGTATTCAATAAACGAGAACTGTAAAAATTGTACAAAATTACAAAAAAGACTGGACACTTTCCGTTTAGAAATGCCTACAGCATATTCCCAAAGTAGTCGCTGGTCACCACTTAAATCATTCATTACTTCTGCAGTAAGATACAAATTATCCAAAGGATCACTAATACTATGAAATGCTACCTTGGGCAAATCCTGGTAATTAGTTCCACAAAGTTCCCCTAGAGGACCAGTGAAAGTGGTAGAGCTTCTTGTAGTTCTATCAATTAACTTAAAGATGGTTCTAAATGGCAGTTCATTTTGATGAAGTGAACAGCCAATGGTATGTAACTTTCTTTTAAGTTTTTTCTCCAAAGCTGTTACCCTCCCTGTTTCACAACCAGTGTTTGTACTGGTATTGTCCACCAGAATTGCCTTAACGGTATTTACACTGTTGTACTCTTCTAGAACAGCAGCAACATCCTCTGCAAGAAGATCACCACTTGCACAAATGTTGGGTGTCACTCTATGGGCTAGATATTTACTTGCAGTTCCTATCTCTCTGGTAAATGCTAAGTGGCGCTCTGGTCTCTTGCTTTTCTTAATCATTTTTTCACCATTTTCCCCTGTAACCTCCTTTTAATACAAAGTGTCTTTATCAACTCTGCAATCAACTCCAATGCAGATAAGATGTTCATATTCCTGGACATTTTTTTGATGGCTGGTTACTTTCACTCTTACCATATAAATTTAACGTAAAATGATCACCCACTTCATGACCATCACACTAAAAAAAATACCCAACACATTTTTTTGCATTTTTAATGGACCATTTTTGTGTCGTTATTTATCATGCCAAACTCTAACTATCATTACCATCGCATTACCACGGTTCCAAAATCTAAAGGAAAAAGTGGCACCTCCCCAGATGTGGCAGCTGTACTTCTGGATTGTTTTGTTAGACAGCATTTCTTCCAAAATATCGACGATTTATTATCTTACTATGTATTACGATAGAACTTAAGAAATAATCATGATGTTTATATTTATTTACTATTTCCCCCGTAATGCTAGAAACCGGTGAAAGAAAAAAAAGGTATGTTACTAAATAAAAATCCTCCGGTGTAATGGGTCGCTCTCACTCTCAATCTCTCTTTCTCTCTCATTGCAATTAAGATGTTAATTTACTCTCTCATTTCCAGACAATGGTGGGCGTATTTCACACATCCAACGAAAATATTATTTCACACATGTGATAGTCCGACGCAAATGTTATTTAAAACAGAAGTGTTATATTTTAATTTCTTCGACGCCAAGGGGTAGTTCGTAGATCAGAGTAGGGATTGGTGTAAAACTTTGTTAAATACTGCTTAATGGCGACCCCAACTCTGTCAGGAGTCAAGTACCAAAAGCAAAAAGGTTATGACCTCGTTAACAAGACCTCTTCAAAAGTGAACAAAGGAACTCTCACGAAATGTAACTGTCGCCGGAAGTATCCAAGAACAGACTACCCTAGAAGAAGAAAAAAAAGCTCTTAAATAACCAGTGATCGGCAGATATGCAAATTACCCACTTCCGGTAGAAGGTATAAAAACAGAGCTAAAATCGTTCCTGGGTTTCGATTTGAGCAAGCCAAAAACACCCGACCCCCCCCCCTCCGACTACCAAACCCTATAACACGTTAACATAATTTTCTCACATATAGTCCGACGAAAATTTGATTTTAAACTGAATCATGAAAGACTTCGAAAATGCTATTTCAAACTTAAACGTTGCATATGAACGATGATATCTCTCGTGATATGTTCAATTTATTTATCTACCTCCCACAAGGTAAGATGTGACACAAGGTCGGGAAAGTGGGATTAGATAAGCCAGCGCTCGAGAGGTGAGCACTCTGGCCATTTAAAAATTGTCTGGGCAGCCCCGTCGGCATTCCCCGGTAGAGGCGCCTCAGAGAGTAAGCAATAAACTTACTCCTCCCCAAAGAGGGGGATGCAAAGTTTGGAAGGGTGCACCTCCTAGAACTGCACAGGACCGGCCACCCCCAATAGACCGGCGTAAATCCAGACCCAAAGGCCCGGACGATACCGGTCTATAAGGTGGGGTAAAAATACCCCTGGCAAACCGACGTATTTCAACGGAATTCTCTACAAAAACATCGTCTAGTCTTATGACTGATGACGGGTACTATACCTTGACCCGATCCCAAAAAGCTCGGAATTAACACGAAAAGAATCACTTCGGAAATAAATTATTTACAAAGAAATTCATTTGACTGGCTAAGAAAGCGAACTGCACAGGACCGGCCACCCCCAATAGACCGGCGTAAATCCAGACCCAAAGGCCCGGACGATACCAGTTTATTAGGCGGGGTAAAAAACCCTTGTTGATGTTCAAATTCACCTACAAAAATGATATGTAAATGAGAAAAGATCACTTTTCCGATTATTTAAACTGTCATAATCGTGGTCATTCGTCATGGATAATCAACGGATGACAAATGCTGGGAGATTTCTCCTCGGAATCGACTGCGTCAAATGCAACTTAAAACAAGTACGGTTACATTTTAACGAGTGTAATCCCAGGCGAGCACCTTGGGAATATTCAGATGTAAAATTGCCATTTAAAGGATGATTAAAGACGGCGGTTTTTTGCCGTTGGGTGTGACTTTAGGCTCCTCCGAGTCTGTCGTTTGGTCTGACACCGACAGGGGGCGTGCGGTTCGCGCTGTTAACGGCATAACACACATAAACATAATTATGGTTTTACCACGTGCATTTTCGTAGCAGAAAAATATTTAAAATATGAAAAAAAAAAAATTAACAAAATGTCTATCTTATTTAATAAAACATCTTTGAATGAACGAATGGTGTATAACTGCAAAACTATATATATATATATATATATATATATATATATATGTGTGTGTGTGTGTGTGTGTGTGTGTGTGTATCTAGGCAGCACGAACGTTTTCGATTTCTCGTCGAATCATCCTCAGGGGTCAAAAGCAAATGAACAAAAAAAAAAACTGGGGAAAGAAAAGAATTTTTAAAAAGACAGCGGAGAAACGCGTAGAGAACGTTTTCCGCATTGTTCCAGAAAGTCGTTGACAATTTAAATTCAGCAAAGCTTGATAACATCACAGAACAAAATCGCATTACGTTAAGCATTTTAAAATGTTACCACTGGTTTCATACGTGGTATTATTAATTTTAGGTTGTTGTGTTTTCATGTAGATAGCGTCCAGTATTTTTAATGTAAGACACACTCTAGTTAATCACACTGAAATTATACATTCCGAAATCAATTTTTAAAAAATAATAAAAAGGAGTGCGAAACTCGAGTCTAGGACTTCCGGTTTGTGGCTTTCCTGGTTTGTGCAGGCTTCGGCTTTGTCTGACAAAATGGCTGCCAGATATATATATCTGGCAGCCATTTTGTCTTGTATTATTCTCTACACAGTCGGAGAAGAATAAAATATTATTCTTCTTCTGGTCTAATTATTTTTGAAAAAGGGATGTCTTTTCCCGAAATATCAAATAGTGATTTTTAATCACCCGGACATCACACGAACAGCTAAAACACTCTTGCTGTTATGTAAGAAAAAAAAAAAAAAAAGGAAAAAAAAGGAAAAATAAATAGTAAGTCTTATATCGTATTCGATTTATTGTTATTGTTTTTGTTCCTTTCCTTTCAACTTGCATCTTACCCGGAATTGCATTGCCCACAGCCTTTCAAAAACTTACTACTATATATATATATATTGATTATGCGATTTTTTTTCAATTCATCTAATAATTTCTTTTTGTAAAAATAAAATAAAATCCATAAAGTACTTGTGATACTTATAGAGCATTCATTATTTTTTTAATTCTGACACAAAATAAATTATTAGAAAAATAAAAAAAACATGAAGTAGGCATAATCAGGCGAAGAATTCTGTAATGTTTTACAATGTTACGAAAATTAGGTGACTTAAATGCTTTTCCAAATCAAGGTGCGACACGCATGTGCAGAACTTTTGATGTAAGCGTGACACACGAACACACACGCTATCGTATAATAATAATAATAATAATAATAATAATAATAATAATACAAACAATATTATTAATAATAATATTAATAATAATTATGATATTAATAATAATAATAATAATAATAATAATAATGAAATTAATAATAATAATAATAATAATAATAATAATAATAATAATAATAATAATAATAATAATAATATTAATAATAATTATACTGCTACTAATAATTATATTAATAATAACATTAATAATAATAATAATAATAATAATAATAATTATAATATTAATAATATTAATAATAATAAAAATAACAATAATAGTAATAATAATATTAATAATATTAATAATAATATTAATAATGATAATAATAATAATATTAATAATAATAATTATAATTATAATAATAATACTAATATTAATATTAATAATAAAAATAATAATATTAAAAATAATAATAATGATAATCATAATATTAATAATAATAATAATAATTATTATTATTATTATGATAATAATATTAATAATAATAATAATAATAATAATAATTATTATTATTATTATTATTATTATTATTATTATTATTATTATTATTATTATTATTATTATATTAATAATAATAGTAATAATAATAATCTTCTTAATATATAGATGATTATTCAGCAGGCTTTAGAAATCTAAACTTGTCAACCTAATCCTTGTTCTTATCTCAAGATCAGACGTAATTAGTATAGCAATATTATTACTCCCATACGTCTTCACTATACCTTAGTTAAAAAATTTTAATTCCCAATACAGACTCATTAAGAACCTTGTAGAGTTACTCCCCTTAGATCGATTGCAAGCCTACAAGACCCGAATCGGGTCAAATGTTAATTTAAATTCCTTTTGGATTGATTTAAAGCCATTTAATCCGGGCCTTGAATTTTAATTTGTTTTTTTAACCTTTTTATTCTTCCGAAAGTTTAATCCTTAATTCTCTCCTTAGCACATTCTAAACGACACCAAGTTAACCCTACAAAACATTAAACGGCCTAATATACGCTCTAAATACACATTGAATCACAGAACTTGTAATGAGATATTTAAAAATATTTTCCAATTTTAAAACTTAACTGTTACATTTCACCCCTTTTTTCGAACTTTATGAAACTTTGTAGTCTCACATTTCTCTCCCTAACACACACTTTAAACAAATATACATCACTCTAAAGCAAATAACGTATCCAAACGAGAGTGATACGTGAATTTACATTTCTGTAAAAGGTGGCAACATAAGCGGAAGAGAGCCGGATGGTTATGTCCTTGTGAGCTTGAAACCGACGGTACTAATCGTGTAATAATTTTTCTGTACCAAATATATATATATATATATATATATATATATATATATATATATATATATATATATATATATATATATATATTTAGTATGAATTTTTATTGATACAAACATTTTTGGTTACATATGTGCAGAGAGTCAACCTCTTCAGACCAAAGAAGATCACTTCCTTGTCTTCTTTGGCCTGAAGAGGTTGACTCACTGTGAAGAGTATAGCCGAAACATGTATGCACATATGTAGCCAATAATGTTGTATAAACAAAAATGTATACTAAAGAACAGCTCTACTTGTTATTGAGCACTTTTTATAAACACTGGAGTTTTAACGGATGTACATCTACAGAAACTAATACAATACGTGTACCATATATATATATATATATATATATATATATATATATATATATATGTGTGTGTGTGTGTGTGTGTGTGTATGTGTGTGTGTGTATATTATATAAGTGTTACTACAGTTTTGAAAACGGCGTTAGATATATTTGAACATTTGTGAGAAACCAGTTAACAGACGCGTGAATTTATATCAATAAATGAAAATGTATTTAATATTTTTTTTTTATATTTATAAATCCGAATTTTCGGTTTAAAACAACCAAACTTATGGTAAACAGACATTGTAATTTTGTATTTTTAATGGTGAAATAATTGACGATCTCCTCCGATGTTATTGGAGAGTTTGTTTATATGTCCGGTGTTTGTAGTGAATGCCATGACAGGCTTGAGATGAATAATATAAGTGTTACTACAGTTTTGAAAGCGTCGTTAGAAGATATATTTGAGAAACCAGTTAACAGACGCGTGAATTCATATCAATAAATGAAAATTTATTTAATCATGTTTTAATATTTATAGATCGGAATTTTCGGTTTATATATATATATATATATATATATATATATATATATATATATATATATATATATATATATCTTTTGAAGTTAAGAGCTTCGATGTTTTGGGGTTTTATTTGATTGGAGATAAAAATGCACTGAGGAAGCCTTTTGAAAATATATTTTTAATTTATTATTTAAAAAAAAATGTGTGTTCAAAAATGGGCAAAAACAATTGTATAAATAAAAATGTTTTTTGTTTTTTTTAATTTCCATATTATTTAATCAAATATTCTTCAATGAACGAATGTTTCATAACTGCACAACTATATACAGGGTCCGCCATAAGTAGCTTTATATTTTCTTTTGTTTGTAACTTTTTTGATACGTAAGAATTTCCACTATTTTATGTATCAGTCGAAACCAAACATTATAGAATCGTTGAAGAAAAACCTGGTTTTGCTCAAATGTCATTCATTTTGTAATGTGTATTCTTCATCTTCGTTGGCAAGTGAAAATCAGTAACAGTGAACGAGTTATAACGATTCAAATGGTGCATACATCTTTTGGGGAAACCCTGTATATCGAAGAAAGATATATTTATATATAAGTGGCGAGACTAGGTCATTAATATTTGTCGGGCTCATAATCTTTAACAAACTGTGGTATGATTGGTATGATTGTAGATGAACAACCTCAACTAAATAACTTAACTAAAATAATAAACGATTACGAGAAACCACCAAGAAGGTTGTAAACATCGCATGCTATAGACCCGACTTCTGAAGAACCATGTTGCCCCACCCGACGACCTTCAACCCCAACGTTGTGTGTCCGTGACCTTCTTCTTGTCTTCATCGTCTAGCCGAGTCGTCTATCCACTGACGAATCGTCGAGGGCACAACACTGGTCCACAAGTTAAACAAAAGAAACTCAACTCCCGAGAAAAATCACAAACACATATACGTTGTGTATAATTTAGTTTGAACTATGAGTGTGTGTGACACCGTCGCGGACTGTCGAGACTCCCATTGTCGTTGCTCAAGTCGTCAGCTCATCTCATCGTTTTCCCGGTCCGACCCGCTCTCTGGGGAGGTTCTGATCCTTACTGTTCGGCTTCTCTCCGAAACCCAAACTCGTTAACTTTTTGCCATAAACCTTACTGTCGTCAAACTGTCGTAAAACTAACTTACCTTACTGTCGTAAAACTGTCGTAAAACGTTGTCACTCCTATATGTCGTGTTCGGTATTCTTGCCTGAGTCACCTGTCCTAAACAATGGAAACTGACCACTCCCGCATTTCTTTTGTCTCTGTTGATGAGTCACTTCCTATCTTCGCGGCCTTTATTGTATCACACTTCGCAATCTAGTGGGAGATGGTCTATTCCTTTTCTCACAATCACTTTATTTACTCTGCCCTTATTTTAATGGTTTACGCTCGGCTGAGCTTCAATCTTTCGTTCCTCCCCGTAAACATTCACAGTAAGAACCCGTCTAGCTACAACAACTGCCAAGAAATTATCTTTCTTCCCCTGAATACTTCAATCCAAACGCAACTTCCATGAAAAGTGTTTATTTCCAAGAACTTCCCACGTGTGGGAAACAATGCCACGAGACTGCTTCTCAGCTTGCTAAAACATAGTCGTCTTCAAGTCCAATGTCTACAGATACCTGTCGAGCCGCCATTTTTAATAATACAATTCTGCTATCGTTTCTAATCCTCTAATAATGTTGTTCATCGTCCAATTGAAAATCGCGGGTACCCTTATTCTCGAGTGAATGTTGACCTTTGTAATGTTGACCTTTGTTGACCTTTCCATTAAAAAAGGATTTGAGCGCTTCATCATCATCCTATTCTATAAGGGGCGCTCATACCCCTTCGAGGATGACCTAACCAGGAGCAACTCATAGTGATGGAAATGGATCCATAATTATGTATTGTAGTATCATCGTCGCCTTCTTAATGCTTGTCAAGCGCCAAACAATCATGATCATCATGATCATCATCATGATCATCATCATGATCATGATCATCATCATCATCATCATCGTATCATTCTCGTAGCATTTCTCTCTCATGCAACGCAAATCCTCAATCCTCACTGGCCAGGTTTCAATTCTATACATCATTACACTGCTGAGAGGGAAAATATCGAAACCACATCGTCAAATCACCTATTTTCTTTTCCGAGCGTCAAAGATACATACCCCCAACTTCTGAAGATACATAACCCCACCGTGGCGGAGATAGATACCCCAACCAACCCTCGTTGCGAAGATGAATACTCCCACCACCTTCGCAAAGAAGATAATACCCTACCCTCATCCCGTGGCGAAGATAGTATACCACCTCTATTATATAATATTTAGATTCTTCTTCTTTGCGTGTTTTTGAAGCATGTGGTCATATGACAGTTTCCCATCTTTTTATGCAGTCCTTTGCATTAGTGTTGTACTCTGCAAGATCTTTCCGGTTGGACAGTAGAGAGCTGACAACGTAGTGTTACATCGTATGGTTCACCCCTCCACATTCACAGATCGTTGGGCTAGTTTTGTAGCCCCATCTACTCATAGCAACTTTTGATCGCCCCATTCCCGTTCTCAGGAAGTTGAGTGTTTTCCACTGTAGCCAGGGTGCCTCTGAATCAGGAGGGAGTTTGTTTCATTTTTTTTTAAACATAGTTCACCCCAAACAAGGCAGGTCGCCACTGTAGACGCAAGGGGCTACTAAGAAATAGGGTGTAGATTTTGGGGGTTGTTCGAAGTTGTGCAGCGAGATGTCTGTTCCTCAGAAGCAGGGATTCCCATGTCAGTATGAGAGGGGCATCTTCTAGCCGTCGGGTCCACAGTTGTAATCTGGTCTATTCCTGGGATGTTGTTAGAGGTTTGACATGTGGTAGGAGGAAGACATTGAGGAAGCACTTTTGGGAGTTATCAAATGAAATATTTAACATATCGATACTGTACTAAGAGTCTTTTGTGTTATTTTAACAGTTGAATTAAGAAGATAGTTAAAGGGGAGATGCCCAAGGAGGCATAACAAACAAACAAACAAACACATAAATAAATAAATGAGATTGACCAGAAGGAAATGGATCCATGGTTACGTATTGCAGTGTTACCGCCTCCTTCTTCATGATTGTCGAGCTTACTGTCACAAATGAAAGCATTGTAGATCCTGGCTCTGGTTCACACCCCCACCCGAGAGGGCGATACATACTCCTAAATAAACTACCATACACCATTCAATTTGACCAGATCGGTTCGCCTGTATAAGTAATGTCAGTTACAATTTCCTGTCTTTATTCATGTTGGCACCAAAAGATTCATTTATAATTTCTAAATTAATTTACTAATTACTTTAATTTCAGCAATTAAAAGATAAATACCCGAAAAAAATTATTTCAGGGCAAATTGAATTTATCTGAATGTGACGGGTTTTTTTTGTGGCTTGATGATCAAATGGAATGAGAATTCTTATCTGGGATGTCACGTCAAGGCGTCGACACGTGCACGCATGCATTTACGCATACACACACACACACACACACACAGAGAGAAAACATATATATAAATGCATAATAGACATATACATACTGTGTCACTTAGAAAGTGAACAATCGGAATAGTAGTAAGAAAACTAACAAACGCTACCATCACAATCAAAACACACAATTACATAAAATACATTAAAATATTTAAGTGATAAAAATCGTACATATTTCCAGGCATGGTCTGAAGGTTAAACGCTAGACTATAGACATCAATATCGAAGGTTCGATCCTCGTCTAAGTTAGTCATGCGGATCACAGCTTAGAGTCAAAAACACCTGTCCATGGATTATTTTTATGTACGTATAAAATTAATTTACAAAATGTATAGGACCAAGACAACAATAGGGACCCCAGATCATTAACACAAGACGCGGGACATATTTTGGAAGTCACCGGTTGACCTCGCAATACACGTGGTCTCTATTTACAAAACACTTGTAAATAAATCTTTTATTTATTTTACTAAATGCAGTATATTTCGGAATTTTTTTTCTTTTAACATGTAAACATTTATTTTAAGGCAGAGAGTCCATAAATAAAACAAATAAAATATTAACATGTTTTCTTTTAAAACATGTTTTTGTGTCACTATTTACTTGCCTCCCCACGAGGGCAGAAATGGGGGGGGGGGTATGAAATATTTATCACCGTACTTAAGTAATCTTTCGTTTTGTAGGGAAAAATCAAGCTTCCCAAAAAGAGGCACTCTGGATCTTACCTCAGTTTAGAAGGATTTTTCCATACTACACTTTGCTCCTAGCCCGAGGAGGCAAAACGGAAGATTACGCAAGGTAAAACGCGTGACTATAAACATCGATATCGAAGGTGCGATGCTCGTCTAAGTTAATCATTCAGATCACGGCTTAGAACCAGAAACACCTGTCAATGGATTACTTTCATGTAGGTATAAAATTAATTTTAAAAAAATGTATATATTAACGAGAAATACGTCTCATAAAGTTAAGCGCAAATAATAATGAAATCTTCTGAATCAATCTGTATCACTTAGGAAGTGAACAATCGAAATATTAATAACTAGCGGGACCCTGTGGAAATTCCACAGTGTTTTCTACATCAATCTGTATAATTTACGGTTAATAATATTATCCGGTGGCTAGAAATATGCACATATTTTATTCACAAAAATTTTACCTGACGGAATGGAAGTATGTATATTTATTTATATTACTCGGTTGCCGGGGCAAAAGCTGTCTCTTCACTAAATCTTCTTAAATAGGAGTGTCAGATCGTGACACACAAAATAAATAACACACACTCTATCGTATTAATATATAAATAATAATAATAATAATAAGAAGAAGAAGAAGAAGAAGAAGAAGAAGAAAGTGAAGAAGAAGAAGAAGAAGAAGAAGAAATTTTAAATATTAAAAAATAAAATAAATAAATAAATAAATACCGTAAGCCTGAAACCGGACCATTTGGTAAGCGTTTCCGCTAATGGAACGGGATACCAGAGTTCTATCCTCGGTTGAGTCATAGCAAAGACTAAAACAAACATTGCTAAAACACTCAGTATCATAAGGTCAGGATCAAGGACAATGAAGTAGTCCTGGGAAAAGAGTGGCGCCCCCCCCCCTATAAAAATCGTACATATTTCGAGGCAATGCGTCATAGTCCGGAGGTAAAACTCCAGACTATAGACATCAACATCGAAATTTCGATCCGTGTTAAAGTTGGGCATGCTGATGACGGCTCTGAGTCAGAAATACGTGTCCATATATTACTTTTATGTACGTATAAAATTTTAAAATATTTATATATATAAACAAAAAATACATCCTATAAAGTTAAGGGCGACTAATAATGCAATCTTCTGCATCAGGAAGTATCACTCGAAATAATAATAAGCAAAGAAAAAAAATTACTTTAAAATGGATGACGTCACAAAATGAGGTCTATTTTTCAACTACATAATATACATAGTATTTATGAGTTTTTATAGAAAAAAAAATTAAGTATACACGCTTATAATATTCGAAAATGTTTCAAATTGCAAGCTGAATGAAGTTTTATTACAAGCTTCAGAGCATATATACTTTATAGTTGAATTCCAATGACCGTAGAAAATATCAGTCATAAACCAAAGTTTAATTTATTCTTACAATTTCTTTATCATCATATTTCGGTGAATACCTGCATTTTTTCTTCGTCTGAAACAACGCCTCAAAGGAGATTGAGAAGTTGTTTCAAATTTCGAAAGCAGGTATCTTTTAAGTGTGGCGGGTACTAAAATATTTTTTACCATTCTTCATGCGAGTTTTTTTCATGTATTTCGACATGCAGATATTTTCTGTCAAGACTTCTTGAACGCTTACCATCTTCCTTTCTCCTGTCTTTGTTTTCTTATTACAATTAAATGAACTACTGTTCTGATGATCAGCAATGTTTACCAATGTTAACCAAAGACTATATATTTCTCTTGACTTTGCTGTGAAACGCGCGTAAGATATAAAAAAGTATTAAATTTAGAAAAAATGAAAGTAACATTTTTGTTTAGTATTGATTTACTCCTTTCCAGGAGTTAGGCACAAAGCCAGTCTTTATCTTACTCCCACAAGTAAGATGTGACTCAAGGTCGAGTCGGGAAAGTGGGGTTTAAAAATTGCCTGGACAGCCCCGTCGGCATTCCCCGGTAGGGGCGCCTCAGGCAGTAAAGCATGGGAAAATGGAACTCCCAGAACTGCACCGGACAGACCCATTGACCGGCATAAATCAAGACTCGAAGGCCAAGACAACACCAGTATGGGGTGAAGTATCCATCAGAACAGATACTACACTTTGATCTTAGCCAAACGTTGTTTAGTAGATGAAGAAGAAATACCGGTATGACCGATATAGGCAAATTAAGAAATTGTAAGAAAAAATGAAAATTATGGTTTGAGATTTATTTATCCTATGGTCATTGGCATGCAACTATAAAGTATATAAAGTTATGATATTCATATATATATATATATATATATATATATATATATATATTTCAGTCAACTGGTACACTTTGAAGTTTTGATGTTTTAATATATATTGTATCTATACAATTTTTTAATTCTCATCTTTCATCCCTTGAATATATATATATTAAATTCCCGAAACAGTTTTTCATGGTAAACAACTGATGATCCCTTAAAATAGTGTTAGAAACTAACTAATATAATAACTGTAAAAAATAAATTGACTTACATGAGTGATTTTCCACTGGAAGACTTGAGACTATAATTTTTTTTTTTTTTTTTAATTTATTTATTTATTTTTTTTTTTTTATATAGTTTTAATGGTTGAGAAACTTCCGAGACTATATATATATATATATATATATATATATATATATATATATATATATATATATATATATATATATATATATATATATATATAATGCTTAATGTAATACAATTTTTCCTCATGACGCTAATCCTGGCGTCCCAAAATTTAAATTGTTAACGTCTTTCCTGAAACAATGCGAGACCGTTCTTTCTCGTGCGCATATCTCAGCTATCTTTTGAAATTCTCTTCTTTTCTTCAACTTTTTTCTGTATTTACTTTTTCCACCTAAAGATGATTCGACGAATAATCTAAAACGTTTCTTGATACATACGAACCATATATTTTTGATTTTAACACAAAACGATCGATTGTCTGTCACATAAAAAATTTCACATAGAATTTTCGTTGGTCTGGCGTTTGTGTTTGTGTTTATGTGACAAACAACAAAACTGCTATTCAAAATTTGGATTATAATTTTTGTTTGTCTGTCACATTAAAATTAAAAACATCATTTTTGTCTGTCACATTAAAAATAGAAACAGCACTTTTGTTTATTGGCCAATTTATGTTTAGAATACTATATCTATTTATCTGCCAAGTTAACAAATTAAATACGATTTTCGTTTCTCTGTAACATCTTAATTTTGAATAATATATTCGTTTGTCTGTCACATTTAAATTTGAAATGGAACGTATGGCTGTCTGTCATATTTAAATTTTAAATTGCATTTTTGTTTTGTATCACATAAAAATTTTAAATATAATTATTTTAGTCGGTCACATTAAAATTTGATATAGAATTTTTGGGTCTGTCACATTAAAATTTGAAATAGAATTTTTGGGTCTGTCACATTAAAATTTGAAATAGAATTTTTTGGTCTGTCGCATTAAAATTTTAAATAGATTTTTTTGGTCTGTCACATTAAAATTTGAAATAGATTTTTTTGGTCTGTCACACTAAAATTTGAAATAGATTTTTTTGGTCTGTCACATTAAAATTTGAAATAGATTTTTTTGGTCTGTCACATTAAAATTTGAAATATAATTTTTTTGGTCTGTCACATTAAAATTTGAAATAGATTTTTTTGGTCTGTCACATTAAAATTTGAAATAGATTTTTTTGGTTTGTCACATTAAAATTTGAAATAGATTTTTTTGGTCTGTCACATTAAAATTTGATATAGAATTTTTGGGTCTGTCACATTAAAATTTGAAATAGATTTTTTTGGTCTGTCACATTAAAATTTGAAATAGATTTTTTGGTTTGTCACATGAAAATTTAAAATAGATTTTTTTGGTCTGTCACACTAAAATTTGAAATAGATTTTTTTGGTCTGTCACATTAAAATTTGAAATAGATTTTTTTGGTCTGTCACACTAAAATTTAAAATAGATTTTTTTGGTCTGTCACATTAAAATTTGAAATATAATTTTTTTGGTCTGTCACATTAAAATTTGAAATAGATTTTTTTGGTCTGTCACAATAAAATTTGAAATAGATTTTTTTTGGTCCGTCACATAAACATTTGAAATAGATTTTTTTGGTCTGTCACATTAAAATTCGAAATACAATTTTCGTTGGTCATTCATATATAAATTCCGAATAGCTTTTTCATCTTAAAACGGTTAACGACAACATGCGTGTGCCAACTTTAAATCCAGCTCGTTCTACAGAAACATTTTTACTTTGAATTTCGGCAACCTTCAAGTGGTCCCTCACGTAAGTACCTGATGTTTTTCTAGAAAGAATTCTAACTAGAACGACATCGGGGAAACAATGCCAACAAAAGAATCATCTGATTCATGAAGAATGAATCACTAAACGCGCAGATTGGATGGATTCATGGCTATTCTCGTTCTAAACAGAACATTAAATTCTACTAAAATTTTGACACGTTTCATTCTAATTAACTTATGTCACCCCTTTTTTTGTAGCACACAATTAGCATTTCGCTAATTATTCAATAATTGACTAAGAATCGCACGGAACTTAATTCGTTTATTAGATTTTCAGGTTGAATAGGATAGCATCCATGATATGAGTTTTAAATACATGACACATTTTATAGAAGTAGGGTTATTGTAATAAGTGCACTAACTTGTTGGTTCATAGTGTCCGTTTTACGGCATATCAACCCATTTTCACAGCAAGATCAAGGGAAAATGTATTTGATGATCAGCAAAGTTAGACTGAAGTCTACATATTTTCCATTGATCTTGCTGTGAAACGCGCGTAAGAAAATGTTTTAATTTTAAAATAAATTAAAAAATACATTAAAAATTGCAATGTTAAAATTTTTTTTAATGGTTTTGTTTGTCGGAAGAATTAAGTAGAAATACAGATATTCTGCCAAAATATGAAAATAAAGGAAATTGAACTGAATTTTGGATTGATTATTCCTGTGGTCATTGTAATGCAACTATAAAGTATATATATATATATATATATATATATATATATATATATATATATATATATATATATATATATATATATTGATTTTATTCCATTAGTTGCGACAAAACAAGTTCTGTTTCATTGGCGCAAATAACGTCCAACTCATCAGGCTAACGATGGAATCCGAATAGCATACGCTTTAAATTTACCTCAACGGGAGATTGAAAATTGAAAATACATTGGAGGGGGGGGGGGCAGAGTTGGGGCTTTGTCTATAACGGTGACATGGGACATGAGATGGGATTAATTAAAATTATCAAAAATGTTTATCCACATGATAATTACCTATTAGAATTAAAATAAAATAAAGAATGACGGTTATAATCATAATTTTATTCTCATTTTAAATTTAACTCACTCTGGCCGTCGCCCCCTCCCCCCCCCCCCCCCCCCACCCCGGCTGAAATTGAGATCATCACAGCACAAACACGTGAAAACCTCCCACGCAATAATTTGAAACACGACTTGTTGGGCCCCCCTCCCCTCTCATGTCCCATGTCACCGTTATACTCTGCCCCCCCCCTCCAATGCATTTTCAATTTTCAATCTCCCGTTGAGGTAAATTTAAAGCGTATGCCATTCGGATTCCATCGTTAGCCTGATGAGTTGGACGCTATTTGCGCCAATGAAACAGAACTTGTTTTGTCGCAACTAATGGAATAAAATCAAAAAATATATATTTTGCTCTGAATTTTCATTGAGCACTCTCATACACCCGGTTTCAACTTCCTTCGGATTCATACCCCCTGGATATTTGTAACAAGTTAATCATATATATATATATATATATATATATATATATATATATATATATATATATATATATATATATATATATATATATATATAACACTATATATATATATATACATATATATATAACACTATATATATATATATATATACACACACACACACATATATATATATATATATATATATATATATATATATATATAAATATATATATATATATATAACACTCTTTCAAATCGAAAGGCATTTCCGATGAGAGCGGAACCCCGCTTGAAACGCGATGAAATGATAAAATAACAAAATAATAAATAAATGTTTATAAAAACTTTTTACAAATGTTTGTAGCCATATATATATATATATATATATATATATATATATATATATATATACAAAGGAGTATGGCTACCAACATTTGTAAAAAGTTTTTATAAACATTCATTTATTATTTTGTTATTTTATCATTTTATCGCGTTTCAAGCGGGGGTCCGCTCTCATCGGATATGTAAATCCATTTGAAGAAATGTCTTTCGATTTGAAAGAATGTTGTTTCATTTGAGGAAATGTCTTATTGTTTGGCGTTTCTGCGCATGAGTGGATTTGCGGGGGGTATGTGTTTAGATATTTTTTAATTTTTTAATTTTTTTTTTTTTTTTTGCTTCTCTTGGTCAAAGTCGTGTGTGTTTATTAAGTACGTGTGATTTTGACCTTTATTTTATCGGTCATCTCCATTTCTTGAAGTGTTTTGTGTTTTCTTCGGAAATTTATCATTTTTTATGGCCCTGGCGCCGCATTGGCTGTTTTGCTCGTGCGTGTGTGTGTGTGTGTGTGTGTGTGTGTGTGTGCGGTTAGTTCTGAATCTTGTACATAGCGACATACACACACACCCACACAAACACACACGCACACACATACATATATGTGCACACCCAAAAGAAAACCCAGAGAGAGAGAGAGAGAGAGGGTGGGGTAAGCTGACTGCTCATTTCCCCCCTCTTCCTGGCTTTTATCTCTCTCTCTGAAAAAGGAATGTCTTTACAGATATGTGATAGTTTATCAATTTCCGAATGAAATCAGAGTAGAATAAATAATAGTAGTGGTTATGACACGTTTATGATTGTATTTACCTACTCTCCAGGAGGTGAGACACAAGGTCATGTGTGGGGTTTGTGAAAGTGTTTCTGTGGAACGAACTGGGTTCGAACGCGCCACACCCAGGTCTCCAGTCAGCGTCGTTAACCACCGTGACGTTTATTATTGAATTGACTTCACTTTCAGTATAAATCGGATCGTGTTCATTACTTTTCTTTTTTATATGCCGCTTTTAAGGTAGTGTAAAACATTTTTTTAAAAAAGGTAAACATTCAGATTGACGACATCAATAGTTTCTTCAAAAAGTTGAATAAAATTAGTATATATGCGATGATAAACGCATATTTTAAAGGGTTACCAACATTTGTAAAAGTTTTTTTTTCAACATTTATTTATTATTTTGTTATTTTATCATTTATAATTTCATATAACGCGTTTCAAGCGGTAGTCCGCTCTCATCAGATATGATATGTAAATCCATCTGAAGAAATATCTTTTGATTTGAAAGAGTGTTGTTTCATTTGAGGACAGGTGTTATTGTTTGGCATTTCTGCGCATGTGTTGGTTTCCGGGTGTGTGTGTATGTGTTTTGATATTTTTGATATTTTTTATTTTTTGAAATTATTTTTTGCTTCTCTTGGTCAAAGTCGTGTGTGTTTATTAAGTACGTGTGATTTTGACCTTTATTTTATTGGTCATCATTAAACTCAATTTAATAAAAACGTAGTGATAGGGTAAAAAGGAGATTTTAATACTTCGGCTGGACTATTTGCGCGCCTAACCATAGCAGTAGTCGCTGTGACCCAACGGGTCACCGGAACGTTTTGTATAAAATAAAGTTCACGTTCTACATGAATCGGATCGTGTTCCTTACTTTCCTTTTTAATATGCAGTTTTTTAAGTTGTGCAAAACATGTTTTAAAAACGGTAAACGTTCAGATTGACGACATAAATAGTTCCTTCAAAAGGTTTAATGAAATTAGTGCATTTGGCCAAGATCAAAGTGTAGTATCTGTTCCGATGGATACTACACCCTATAGACCGCTATCGTCTTGGCCTTCGGCTCTTGATTCCGCCGGTCTGTGGGGTTGTCTTGTACAGTTCTATGAGGTCCACCTTCCAAGGCTTTGCCTCCCCTCTTTGGGTTGGAGTAAGTTTATCGCTTACTGCCTGAGGCGCCCCTACCGGAGAATGCCGACGGAGCTGCCCAGAGTGTTCACCTTCTCGGGCGCTGGCTTTTCAAATCCCACTCTCCCGACCTTGTGTCACATCTTACCGCTGTGGGAGGAAGATAAATACACGTGTATAGGCGATAATAGACATGTATTTTAAAAAGATTATGACATTAAAAGCGTGTTGATGTTAAATGAATTTAGTATTACGTAGTAATAGGTTAAACAGATGTGTTAATAATTTTTCCGTCTTGAGCCATACCAACGTGATGTTGCTAGTCTCAGTCTTTTCTATAAATACTATAATGGCATGTGTTGTTCAGAATTATGTGATCTATTCTCGCTTCTTTTGTTCCAGCTCGTTTGACTCGTTGGTCTAGTGGTCTCCATCAATTCTCATTGTGATACAGCTTCCTATTCCAGTAGCTCCTTTCAAAGAACCGCAGACTTGTGGAACTCTCTTCCTGCTGACTGTTTTCCTCCTACCTATAATCTTGGTCATTTCAAGACTACGGTCAATAGGCATCTCCTGTGTTTATAATAATCTTTTGTTCTTGTTAGCTTCTTACATCAAGTGGCTTCATGCCTTGTCTGGAGTGATTTACATAAAAAAAAGGAAGAGGCTATATTGCCGGTCCCGGCAAAATAACGATTCCTGCGTTATTTTGCCGGTTCATGTATATTTAACTAAATTGTTAAACATACAGTGACGCCCGGCACAATAATTATTTACTAATGTAAAGGGATCGTTATTATGCCGGTTCATTTCTTTAAAAAACCTAATTGTTATGGCCTTGCGAATGAAAAGGTAATAATAAATAAGGGCAAATATTTAAAAACAATTTGTTTTCATCATCAGTTGTGTCGGTTAAAGAAATCAAAAAAAAATCGACCTGCCCTATTGTGTCGGTTAAAGAAATATCTGCTTTTAATACAAAAAACATTAAAAGTAAAATAATTAAATGAACGGAAATATTAGAGACAATAAGATTATTTAGTCGAATTTCAAGAAAAACTTCGATAATGTTAAAATATACAGAAAACCACTGGATTTAAACAGTTTCTATTTTAAAATGTTCTTTCAATGAAATCATAAAATAAGTCGTAATTTTGAAGAGTTCACTCCTAATCGAATCAACCGGAAGTAAAAATTAATTTTATCGTTATTTTAAAATATATTGTCGCTTAATAAAGTTTTAAATTATACAAAAAATCAATCAGGCAAAGTTTAATTAAAAACAAACAAAAACAAAATCAATCAGGCAAAGTTTTAAATAAAAAATACAAAAAAAAACAACCAGGCAAAGTTTTAAAGTATAAATAAAATTTCGTTTGATAAAGTTTTAAATAATACAAAAAAATTAATTTAAATAATAAAAAAAAAGTAATTTATAGTTAAATAAACACGAGCCGCAAAATAACGTAAGACTCATTATTGTGCCGGGCGTCACTGTATGTTTAACAATTTAGTTAAATATACATGAACCGGCAAAATAACGCAGGAATCGTTATTTTGCCGGGACCGGCAATATAGCCTATTCGTAAAAAAAAACATGTCGCCCGTTTTTTTTATGTAAAAATCTCTGTTAGCATATTTACACATTTCAAACATGTTTTTCTTCGTAATCCTAATTAGATTTGTTATTCTCCAAATGGTTTTTCGTCTGATAATATTTAATAAGAACAACAACGTAAACCCATTTTTATCGACTATACACAATTTTTCTATCGAATTTGGTTCATGTCGTTAAACAGTCGATTGCCATAAACAGTTATTATTCATTATCAACAGTTTTACTTTTCGGCAGGTCTAGCTTGCGTTAAAGTGTATGACGTCATTTCCGATTGAACAGACTTTAACGTAGGTCGTAATCGTGCCGCCATTTTATTTTATCCAAGACAATTAAGAAACGAGTTCTCATGACTGACTTCCTATTTTTGTTTTGCTTAAATAGGTGGACATAATCTGAACAGTAGCCGCCTGAATGCTTCGAGAACATCAAAGAAATTACTCAATCGACCGAAAAAAAAGAACAAACAAAAGAAAATATGGTAAATTGCTCAGTGGGTAATGAAGCTTTGTACGTCTTTCCTCAAAACCTCCGAAATAAAATCTAACAATTGAAAAAGAACGCAAAACAGATCAGCAGAAAAAAAAAGTTCAAAGATGGACAAGAAATTGATTGATTGATTGATTAAAGAACGGTTTCTTGGTAATTAAGTTTGCAGAAAGGAAATTCGTTAAACAGATGAAAAAATTGTGCGGAAAATAAATCGACATTTGAACTGAAATTGTTTAATCGTAGCAATGGGATTAAGTTGATTAGTGACACGCATGCGCAAAGCCGCGTTTGTCATTTATTTATTTATGCATAATTAACAGAGCCGATGGTAACGACGCCCGACCCCGAACCCCGGCGGGGTGGAGGTGTGCAGTCCTATTGTGGAATGTGGTGGTTTGGGCAGTGCTGTGATAGCCTCCCGATTTATTTATTTTTTTGTCCTCTAAAAATGATTTCTGGAAACATTATATAAAGAACTTTTAATCTATATACTAAATCGCCCGTTGGGTCAGTATTTGTAACAAATATTTTCTTATATATATATATATATATATATATATATATATATATATATATATATATATATATATATATATATATATATGGTATGGTAGTTTTGTTTTACGGCATATCAACCCTTTTTGGGTTATTTAATGCCGAATCTGGTCATTATAGTAAAAGATTTATGCTTCAAGTTCTAAAAATAAAATAAAAAAGGGGAGGGAGAAAGGGAGAGGGGCTGTTGTTTTTGTTTTTGGTTTTGTAGAACATAATTAAGTTTTACAAAAAAAAAAAAAACGTCAATGTAGGTGAATTTCGTCTCAGGGAGCCACAGGGCAGCCTGATCTGGTATCACCAGTATATATATATATATATATATATATATATATATATATATATATATATATATATATATATATACTAATGATAATAGAATTGGCAAGTGAAGTATCGTAAAGTGATCTATCACGATAAAGTAAAGCTCAATACGTTGAGTAGAGCAATCAATTTTAAAGAAGGAAAGATGAAGATAAAAAATTGCATAAAATTGATACACATTTTATTACATCGAAAGTTCAGATGCCAAGTGAAATGGAAGTAGGTAATATTTATTTATTATAAATACCCCATTATCGAATTTTTGTCCTCTGACGAGAAGAGTTTTATCTTTGAAAAACCATGGTTTAAGGATTGATGCAACTCCTTGAATCTGAACTTTCGATGTAATAAAATTTGTATCAATTTTATGTAATTTTATGTAGTTCTATGCAATTTTTTATCTTCATTTTTTCTTCTTTAATATATATATATATATATATATATATATATATATATATTCTTTGTAGAATGGTAGGAAAAATCCCAGCAGAGTGCTCGATTAATTAAGAATCAAAGTTAAAAATTAAGAGCATAATATTTATTTATTCTGGTACAGAAAAATTAGTACAACATTCGTACCGTCGGTTTCAAGCACGGAAGGTCTTACCCATCCGGCTCTCTTCAGCTTCTGTTGTCATCTGTTTTGGAAATGTGAGGTCACATGACACTCTTGTTGGGACGCGTTATTTGCTCAGTGTGTTGTGTGTGTTTGTTTAAATTTGAATTTAGTGTCATAAGACCGTTGAGATTTAAAACACGGGAGAAGAAAGAGAATTCAAGATTAAAGGGAATAAAAAGGGGAATAAAAAAGGGGGGTAAAAAATAAAAAAATAAAAAAATATATATATGAAAAAATATATATATATATATATATATATATAAATAAATATAAAAAAACATTTTAATACTAAGAATAAAGGAATAAAAAAATAATAAAAAAATAAAAAAATAAAAAAAGAAGAAAAAGAGAAAAAGAGTATAAAAAGTGGGTTAAAAAATATATATATATATAGAGAATAAATTGTAGAGAATAAAAAAGAGCGAGAGAGAAAGAAAGAATAAAAATAGAAAGAATAAAATATATAAATAAAATATATAAATAAAAATAATAATAATAAAAAAATAATAAAAATTAAAAAATTAAAGATTAAAAACAAAAATAATAAAAATAAAGAAAGGGTTTCTCTGAAATTCCCGTGAGCCAAATTATGAATTTGTATCATTAGCCGTTATATTTTTGAAGGTATGCGTTCTAAAAATCGTTGATGTGTAAGAATCTTTAGATTGGAATGATTTTTAATGAAGGGATTCGGATCTAAGGGAGGTAACTAAGATGGAAATATGAAATATTTGAGTTTGTTAAAGTGGGTTTGAAAATTAATCTGGTGGTTGATAAAAGATAAAAAAATAAAAAATTAAATATTTTTGCATTTTGGTGAAAGTCGAAGTTTTTGCTCTTGGAATTTATGTGGATATAATTTTTTGAGTAATCTAGTGATTGATAATTAAATTAAATATTTTTGTATTTTTGTGAAGGTCGGAGTTTTTGCTCTTGAAGTTTAAGTGGATATAGGTTGATGAGGTGTTTGTTCGTTTTTATTGTGTTTATATTAGTAGAGGGGGGGTAGTTAGACATTATGTGAATCGGTCAGACCAGTTTATAAGCAATGCTTGCCTCTTGTGTGCACATCCCTTGAATATTTCATCGCGGACATTTAAACAGGCTGTATTCGGATCGATGATGGCTTTTGAAATGTGGTATTTTTCAGCGTCACATAGAGGACATCTGTTTATGGCTGGAGAGAAGGATGGTTTTCTCTCAATTATTTTCCATTTGATGGTGAAGGGTGTGTTTTCTTCTTTAAGCTGCCATATTCGGGTCGCGAGTGCCGTATTAGCCTTGTTTTTGTATCTGAAGGAGTTTCTGTGTGCATATAGCCTTTGTTTGAAATTTCCCTTCGTCATCCCAATATATTTTTCTGCATTACTGGTATTCTGGTCTGTGACGGTTGCTTCATAAATGATTGAATTGATTTTGCAATTTCCCTCCAGGGGGCAGTTGTTTTTGTCTTGGCATGAGCAGCCTGCGTTTGTAATTGTTTTGGGTTCTTGAATTCTCTTTCTTCTCCCGTGTTTTAAATCTCAACGGTCTTATGACACTAAATTCAAATTTAAACAAACACACACAACACACTGAGCAAATAACGCGTCCCAACAAGAGTGTCATGTGACCTCACATTTCCAAAACAGATGACAACAGAAGCTGAAGAGAGCCGGATGGGTAAGACCTTCCGTGCTTGAAACCGACGGTACGAATGTTGTACTAATTTTTCTGTACCAGAATAAATAAATATATATATATATATATATATATATATATATGAAGCAATCCAACAAAAGATATAAGCGTCAACTAATACTTTATAATTAGTGAAACATCCGGATAAAAACTGAAGCTCAATATACTGGATAGAGCATTAATATTATAATATAAAATGAAGAGAAGAATTATCTTTGAAAACTCATGAGCTAAGGACTTAAGGATACTTTGCTTGAACTTTGAATTCTAATAACATTTGATTGACACCTTATTTTATTACTTCATTTTATATTATAATATATATATATATATATACAGGGTGGGCCAAAATAAGGGTCCTATCTTTAAATTTGAATAACTTGAATTTGAATAACTTCCACAAAATAAAAGTTAAACTCACCAAACTTTATGTGTGTGTAGACTGACCCTTCCGAGATTTTTTGAAATAAACAAAACAAATTTTAGCCGAAAAACACTTCTTAAAACTTACAAAAACTAAAGTATTGTTTTTTACACTGTTTTGAGTTTTTTAAGCAAAAATAATGTTTTCTAAATGAGGGTACGTTCCTTAGGGCTAATACGGCTCATGCTTGCTTCGGAAGGGGTCCTTTACTTATTCTAAAAAAAAATTTTTTTTTAAATCAATAAATAAAAAAGTTATGAATTTTTAAAAATAGGACACTTATTTTTGCCCACCCTGTATATATATATATATATATATATACTAATGATAATAGAATTGGCAAGTGAAGTATCGTAAAGTGATCTATCACGATAAAGTAAAGCTCAATACGTTGAGTAGAGCAATCAATTTTAAAGAAGGAAAGATGACGATAAAAAATTGCATAAAATTGAAACACATTTTATTACATCGAAAGTTCAGATGCCAAGTGAAATGGAAGTAGGTAATATTTATTTATTATAAATACCCCATTATCGAATTTTGTCCTCTGACGAGAAGAGTTTTATCTTTGAAAAACCATGGTTTAAGGATTGATGCAACTCCTTGAATCTGAACTTTCGATGTAATAAAATTTGTATCAATTTTATGTAATTTTATGTAGTTTTATGCAATTTTTTATCTTCATTTTTTCTTCTTTAATATATATATATATATATATATATATATATATATATATATATATATATATATATATATGAAGCAATCCAACAAAAGATATAAGCGTCAACTAATATCTTATAATTAGTGAAACATCCGGATAAAAACTGAAGCTCAATATACTGGATAGAGCATTAATATTATAATATAAAATGAAGAGAAGAATTATCTTTGAAAACTCATGAGCTAAGGACTTAAGGATACTTTGCTTGAACTTTGAATTCTAATAAAATTTGATTGACACCTTATCTTATTACTTCATTTTATATATATATATATATATATATATATATATATATATATATATATATATTGGTGCAGAAAATTAGTACAACATCAGTACCGTCGGTTTAAGGCTCAGAAGGATTTAAACATCCGACTCTCTTCAGCTTATATTGTCACCTGTTACATAAATGTAACGCATCCAAACGAGAGTGACACGTGACCTCACATTTCTGAAACATGTGACAACATAAGCTGAAGAGAGCCGGATGGTTAAGTCTTTCTGAGCTTGAAACCGACGGTACTAATGTTGTACTCATTTTTTGTACCAAAAAATAAATAGCTATTACGCTCTTAATTTTGATTCTCAATTAATCGAGCACTCTGCTGGGATTTTTACAGTAGTAGCCGTGGCTACTAAGAGCGCTCTCTCTCTCTCTCTCTCTCTCTCTCTATATATATATATATATATATATATATATATATATATATATATATATATATATATATATATATATATATATGAGAAATGGAGGATGAGAGTAATCCGACGTAATGGGAAATGAAAAAGGAAAAACCAAGAAATATTTTTTATATATTCATCAACATTTCGTCTTTATTGTATGACTTCCTCAGGATGATAATTTTAAGAAAAATGTCAAGCAAGTCCACCGAAATATTGGGTTGCCATGATGGGTTGATGACAAAAAGTAGTAGCCGTGGCTACTAAAGGCGCTGGACCAAGGTCCGGACTGAGAGATGTCAGTCAGTGGCAGAGAGTGAATTGAATGTGGATGGCTGCGCCACTGACTGACTTCTCTCAGCCCGGACCTTGGTCCAGCGCCTTTAGTAGCCACGGCTACTACTTTTTGTCATCAACCCATCATGGCAACCCAATATTTCGATGGACTTGCTTGACATTTTTCTTAAAATTATCATCCTGAGGAAGTCATACAATAAAGACGAAATGTGTGTGTGTGTGTCTGTGTCTGTGTGTTTGTATATAACTTCTTTGTAATATAGCAGGAAATATCCCAGCGACGTGCTCGATTAATTGAGAATTAAAATTAAAAATTTAGAATAAAGAGCGTAATATTTATTTATTTTGGTACAGAAAAATTAGTACTGTTTCTAAAATTTCAAAGTTATCGTTACAACGGCGCTTCTAAGCTGTAGTAAAATTTAAATCTCATTATATATATATATATATATATATATATTAATTGATTAAGTTCAAATATGTTATAATGTGAACATAAAACAATTTTTTCCAAGAGTGCTCAATACCAAGTAATTTATAAAATTACATAAACAATAGCATAGCCTTACCTCAATCAACCAACGTTTCGATGCAATCGCATCTTGACAAAGGCAGATTGAACATAAGATCAAAACCGAAATATATATATATATATATATATATATATATATATATATATATATATATACAAACAAGAAAAAAAACTCTTATAATGGGGACATGTATGTGTGCATATGTATGTATGTAATATGTGTGTGTGTGCATATTTATAGATGTACATGCTTACACATGCATCAGGTTATGAAGTGAATGTGTGAGACGTATCTGTAAGTAAGTAGGACTTAAAAGTTGAAAAGAAATTCAAGGAGTCGTTGAATCCATTACAGATGTTTGAATAATAATAATTGAAATCATGGTTGAATTCAGGGGCACTTGCCGCCCTGCGGGGGATTCCGCTCAAGTGTCGCCCTCCCCCCCCCCCCCCCAACTTTCGCATTCAATGCATTAGACTTGTGATACTTCTATGATCCAAAAATGAACCATTCCTTTTTTTTTTTTCTAAATGAAAATTCTTCTGGATTTCAGTTTTAAATAATTATCACAATTCTTATATAAAAATAAAGTTATTTCATGACTTCACAATACGAATACTGTCACATTCTCTGGACGCTCAAGTTTAAGCTACTTTGAAAACGAAGAGAAAGAAATATCATTTCTTTATGATAATGAGTCACCATTTACCAAGGCCAATAGCCATTCGAGGATCAATGTTAATAAGATTGTCAGTTGTACGCTGAACAATAATATGAGACGATTGAAAACCATGAATTAAATGGACAAAATGTGATTACTTAAGTTGACGGTTCCTCAAGTATGTGTTGACATTCGACTTGAAGACGACTATGCTGCAGTGTGCAGGGAAGCAGTATCGTGTTTTTGTGTTTGATCTGACAATACATATAAATGTCACATTTTGTGGAGGCTCAAGTTTCAGTTACTTTCAGAATTACGCAACTAACATATTGTTTACACTAATGAGTCCCCTCTTATCAAGGCCAAAAGCAACTTGAGGAATAAGGGTTAACGAGATTGTCAGTTGAATGCTGAACAATATTATGAGACGATTGCAAACCATGAATGGAACGAACAAAATTTGATTACTTAAGTAGACAGCTCGTCAATATTTATTAACATTGGACTTAAAGACAACCATGTTGTGGTATGCAGGGAAGCAGTTCCGTTGAAATGTGTCATAAAAATGAATTGTTCTTTGAAAATCGAGCACCTTTCATTGAAATGGTAAAAGAGCAGAGCAATTCTACGTTAGAGTTAGGGTTTGGGTTAGGGTTATATTCCACATAGATTCCACAAAAGGGTTAGGGTTAGGGTTAGGGTTATATTCCACATAGATTCCACAAAAGGGTTAGGGTTAGGGTTAGGGTTATATTCCACATATATTCCACAAAAGGATTAGGGTTAGAGTTAGGGTTATATTCCACATAGATTCCACAAAAGGGTTAGGGTAAGGGTTATATTCCACATAGATTCCACAAAAGGGTTACGGTTAGGGTTAGGGTTATATTCTACATAGATTCCACAAAAGGATTAGGGTTAGGATTAGGGTTATATTCCACATAGATTCCACAAAAGGGTTAGGGTTAGTGTTATATTCCACATAGATTCCACAAAAGGGTTAGGGTTAGGGTTAGGGTTATATTCCACATAGATTCCACAAAAGGGTTAGGGTTACGGTTAGGGTTATATTCCACATAGATTCCACAAAAGGGTTAGGGTTAGGGTTATATTCCACATAGATTCCACAAAAGGATTAGTGTTAGGGTTAGGGTTATATTCCACATAGATTCCACAACACGGTTAGGGTTAGGGTTATATTCCACATAGATTCAACAAAAGGGTTAGTGTTAGGGTTAGGGTTATATCCACATAGATTCCACAATAGGATTAGGGTTAGGGTTAGGGTTATATTCCACATAGATTCCACAAAAGGGTTAGGGTTAGGGTTATATTCCACATAGATTCCACAAAAGGGTTAGGGTTAGGGTTAGGGTTATATTCCACATATATTCCACAAAAGGATTAGGGTAAGAGTTAGGGTTATATTCCACATAGATTCCACAAAAGGGTTAGGGTAAGGGTTATATTCCACATAGATTCCACAAAAGGGTTACGGTTAGGGTTAGGGTTATATTCTACATAGATTCCACAAAAGGATTAGGGTTAGGGTTAGGGTTATATTCCACATAGATTCCACAAAAGGGTTAGGGTTAGGGTTAGTGTTATATTCCACATAGATTCCACAAAAGGGTTAGGGTTAGGGTTAGGGTTATATTCCACATAGATTCCACAAAAGGGTTAGGGTTACGGTTAGGGTTATATTCCACATAGATTCCACAAAAGGGTTAGGGTTAGGGTTATATTCCACATAGATTCCACAAAAGGATTAGTGTTAGGGTTAGGGTTATATTCCACATAGATTCCACAACACGGTTAGGGTTAGGGTTATATTCCACATAGATTCAACAAAAGGGTTAGTGTTAGGGTTAGGGTTATATCCACATAGATTCCACAATAGGATTAGGGTTAGGGTTAGGGTTATATTCCACATAGATTCCACAAAAGGGTTAGGGTTAGGGTTAGGGTTATATTCCACATAGATTCCACAAAAGGGTTAGGGTTAGGGTTATATTCCACATAGATTCCACAAAAGGGTTACGGTTAGGGTTATATTCCACATAGATTCCACAAAAGGGTTAGGGTTAGGGTTAGGGTTATATTCCACATAGATTCCACAAAACGGTTAGGGTTAGGGTTATATTCCACATAGATTCCACAAAAGGATTAGTGTTAGGGTTAGGGTTATATTCCACATAGATTCCACAACACGGTTAGGGTTAGGGTTATATTCCACATAGATTCAACAAAAGGGTTAGTGTTAGGGTTAAGGTTATATCCACATAGATTCCACAATAGGATTAGGGTTAGGGTTAGGGTTATATTCCACATAGATTCCACAAAAGGGTTAGGATTAGGGTTAGGGTTATATTCCACATAGATTCCACAAAAGGGTTAGGGTTAGGGTTAGGGTTACATTCCACATAGATTCCACAAAAGGGTTAGTGTTAGGGTTAGGGTTATATCCACATAGATTCCACAAAAGGATTAGGGTTAGGGTTAGGGTTATATTCCACATATATTCCACAAAAGGGTTAGGGTTAGGGTTATATTCCACATAGATTCCACAAAAGGATTAGGGTTAGGTTAAGGGAAAGATTCCACATAGATTCTACGTTAGGGTTAAGGTTAGGGTTAAGGCTAGATTCCACATAGATTCCATAAAAGGGTTAGGGTTAGTGCTAGGGTTCGGGTTAGATTCCACATAGATCTCACAAAAGGGTTAGGGTTAGGTTTAGAGCTAGATTCCACATAGATTCTACAAAAGGGTTAGGGTTAGGGTAAGGGCTAGATTCAACATAGATTCCATAAAAAGGTTAGGGTTAGTGCTAGGGTTAGGACTAGATTCCACATAGATTCCACAAAAGGGTTAGGGTTAGGTTTAGGGCTAGATTCTACATACATTCTACAAAAGGGTTAGGGTTAGTGCGAGGCTTAGGGTTAGATTCTACATAGATTCCACAAAAGGGTTAGGGTTAGTGTTGAGGTTAGGATTAGGGTTAGATTCCACATAGATTCCACAAAAGGGTTAGGATTAGTGTTAGGATTTGATTCCACATAGATTCCACAACATAGTTAGGCTAAGGGACACGGTTAGGGTTAGGGTTAGATTCCACATAGATTCTACGAAATGGTAGGGTTAGATTCCACATAGATTCCACAAAAGGGTTATAATTCGGGTTAAGATCAAGGTTAGATTGCACATAGATTCCACGAAAGGGTAAGGGTTAGTGTTAGGGTTAGGGTTAGGGCTAGATTCACCATAGACCATAAAAGGGTAAGGGTTAGGGTTATGGGTCGTGTTAGGGTTAGATTTCACATAGATTCTAGAAAAGGGTAAGGGTTAGTGTTAGGATTAGGATCAGGGTTAGATTCCACATAGATTTGACAAAAAGGTTAGGGTTAGGGTTAGGGGTTGTGTTAGGGTTAGGGGTTGTGTTAGGGTTAGGGGTTGTGTTAGGGTTAGGGTTAGGGGTTGTGTTAGGGTTAGGGGTTGTGTTAGGGTTAGGGTTAGGGGTTGTGTTAGGGTTAGGGTTAGGGGTTGTGTTAGGGTTAGGGTTAGGGGTTGTGTTAGGGTTAGGGGTTGTGTTAGGGTTAGGGGTTGTGTTAGGGTTAGGGGTTGTGTTAGGGTTAGGGGTTGTGTTAGGGTTAGGGTTAGGGGTTGTGTTAGGGTTAGGGGTTGTGTTAGGGTTAGGGGTTGTGTTAGGGTTAGGGGTTGTGTTAGGGTTAGGGGTTGTGTTAGGGTTAGGGTTAGGGGTTGTGTTAGGGTTAGGGGTTGTGTTAGGGTTAGGGGTTGTGTTAGGGTTAGGGGTTGTGTTAGGGTTAGGGTTAGGGGTTGTGTTAGGGTTAGGGGTTGTGTTAGGGTTAGGGGTTGTGTTAGGGTTAGGGGTTGTGTTAGGGTTAGATTCCACAGAGATCCAAACAAAATTGTTGATTTTTTTCTCGTATGATTTGGTAAAGACTCTAAAAAAAATGATATTCCTTAATTTTACGATCACATGCACAAATCTATTATTCACGAACTGTAATCCAATTCTATCGACGTCTGGCGCGAACGCATACCCTACGATATTATGATGCTATCTTTAGACAGAGCAGATACTACAGTTTGCTCCTCAACTGAAAGTCAAGTTTCAGATCGAGTTTCATGTTCGATACAACAACATCATCAGATGATTTTATTTTGACATTATTTTTTTTTTGTATTGCATTTTCGCCGATCAGGCGATCCACTCTTTTAGTAAAGTATGGACGGTGATAACGTACGTACGAACATGAACTTTTCTTAGCGTATTTTTATATAGAGAAGGCAAGATCTCGTTTAGCTGCGTGTGCTTCTCGCATATACGTCTCGTTGATAGATATATATTGAATTAGTCTTAATTTATTGACTACTAGTAACATTCACCCGGCGTTGCCCGGTTGGTGATGTATTGCTGTTCGGAAGATTTTTTTATGAAAAAATAATTTCAAATATAGTCATGTTAACAAATGTTGCATTGAAAGGAAACTTATAAATAACATTTGCAATATGAGGTAAAATTAAAAAAAAACTGTCAGCGCGGTGGTGTTCTTAAAAATAAACTACCTGTTGACGCTGCGTTTCTTATAACATTAATTTACTTTCTTTACTTTCGCGTAATATTTCGGTTATTTGATGGACCTAACTGATAATTGTCCATAGTGACCCAAGAATAAACGTGTTCGAAGTCTTATTTAGAAAAGAGAAATTCATGAAAAAATAAATCGGCAGTTATAGCATGGATAATCGATTTAACGAGTACTGGATGTTTTTATTTTTATTGATTTTCTTTTAATCTTATAAATACCAATAAAAATTAATTGTCTAAATGTTTAAACCCTTTTAATACATTCTTTACTGAGATATACTTTGTTAAAAAAAAATAATTCCGTTTTTTTTACGTTCTAATACATTTCAGTTATATTATGGACATAACCGATAATTTCCTTAGTGACCCCAGATAGAATGAATAAAAAATTTCAATGGTGTCTTTATGTTAGCATTTGTTAAAACATTAAACCTTATTTGAATGTTCTAAGCGCTAATATATCGATTTCAATTAATCACCTATTTCGATTTCTATTAAACATATAGATAGATAGATTTATATATATATATATATATATATATATATATATATATATATATATATAATCAAATATGAAATTAAAGTAAACTTTTAGTAGATAGAACCTATAGTGAAATGGTTTAAGCTCAATATACAAGATAGAGCAATTATAAAGATAGATGAAAGACGAGTGATAAACATGTACGAATGTTCAGATTTATTTCAAACTTCGATTGTTCAATTCAAGGTATATTCTGTAATAAACTAGTGTTTATTATTCTTTCCTTAAGCCAAGGCTTTTCAAAGATCGAAATCTTATCATCGTGTCCAATGAAAGGAGATTTAGATGAAGAAGAAAAAAGTTTTCGTAGAGGCAGCATGGAAAAAGCGTTCAAAAATGAAGTAACTCCAATAGTGAGATGTTGAGTTCAAATCGTAGATCGAGCGCACTTAAACGGAATTGAAAAGCCTTGGCTAAAGGAAAGAATAATACACATAATTTTATTACATAATATACTTTGCATTGAACAATCGAAGTTTAAAATAAATCTGAACATTCGTACATGTTTATCACTCTTCTTTCATCTATCTTTTTGCACATACATATGTTCTGTCTTAATAAAGCTCATCAGTGTAGCTAGGTATGACTATACCGACGGTTCAAACACCGCACTAAAATCACCTTTGACTTCCATCAAATGTGTTTTCTCGCTCGGCCACTGATGTAACTTTACAACATGGAAAGAGAAATATACCTATTTTCGATTCCGTACAGTGTTCATACATCCTGGCAAGGGAAGTGAACTTCGCAATATTGCTTTTAATCAGAGGCTTTTCATATTTTCTCTACAAAGTGCGCTACCTTTGAAAGAAGAAATTGTGCCTGTTTTACAAGTACTTCAATGGATTATGCTCTGATGAACTTGCTGCTCTGGTGCCCCCACGATGCAAATTCACTAGACCAACCCGACAATCAGATAAATCCCATCCATTCACTGTGGAGGTCCCCAGATACCGAAAAGCTTTCTACTCCAAAAGCTTCTTTCCTCGTGCTGCTAGACTCTGGAACTCCCTCCCTGCCCCCTATTCTCCTGACAGTACTGACATGCAGACATTTAAAACTAATGTAAACAGACATTTCGCTGCACAGCTCCTAATTTAGGTTGACTCCCCCTCTCCCCCCCAAAAAACTTTCACCCTTTTTCTCAGTAGCCCCTTACATCTACAGTGGCGGCCTTCCTTGTTTGGGGTGAACTATGTTAATATATATATATATATATATATATATATATATATATATATATATATATATATATATATATATATATGTGTATTATAATAAATCTTTTTTTTTATTTATCTACATACATATATGTTTCCTCCTTATAAAATTAATCAGTATTTCAAAATTCCGTACTGATTCCCGAGTTTGACAAAACACACCTGAAGAAGGTCAGATGTTACATTGGCCGAAACGTTGTGAGAATAACATTCAAGATGAGAACAGTAGTCCGAATAATCCAAATGATACAAATTATCAATTTGTACCGAAAAAA
>OY744534.1:10795334-10810334 GCA_963556195.1 Sepiola atlantica | reverse complement strand
ATTATAGGAGAAGGGACAAGGGTGATTAGGAAAATAAAGGATGTAATATAATAGATTAGCTGTATAGTTGGGACTATATTAACATCCGTGCACAGACAGGTGCATGAGTACATGAGAGAAATTGGGGAAAAAGAGGGAAGTTTTCTGTTAATTCTGTTGGTTTCCCGTTAATTCTGCTGGTTTACAAAGAGGATAGAACGCATTTCATAGGAAATAGTTATCATATTTCTCCGATTGGGGTCCTATATGAATTCGGCGTTCAAACCAATAAGTCAAACTGGAATGACATTAGATGTGGGAGTGTGAATCATATCAGGAAACGTTATAAATATGGTCCGAGTGTTATGAGTTATTCAGGAGAAAATCGAAGTAAGACAGAATTCGAGCTTCGATGAACTAATATAGTTCTTGGATGAATTGGTTGGAGGAAATGAATAAAATTGGTTTTAACCACATTCTATTGGGGAAAAGTCGTCATACCTCGGAGGCGTTAACCCTTATATTTTAAGAATTCCCTTTTACATGCGTTATGTTTATTAATATAGAAATTTAATACAACATATATAAACTGAGATCTCATCAGGGAGAGTTAGAATCCGATCTTAACATTAGATCATTTTTGGATTCTTTATAATAGCTGTTTATCAATAACATCGACATGCCAGTGTCGCAGATTTTGTACATGTATGTGCACATAAAAATAATCATGTATAAAAGCTCTATTTTATATTGAGCACTTTTTATAAACCCAGTTGGAATTCTTTTGATTACTACCCTGTGGATGTTTTACCCAGATTACATATATATATATATATATATATATATATATATATATATATATATATATATATATATATATATATATATTATGAATAAAATAGTTATCCACGGAAACGTGTTTCGTGCTCGAGAAGCAATTAGCATCAGTAGCCGAAGCACAGCAATTTATCGCTAACAATAACAACAACTAAAAACGTAATAAATTATATAGATAGGTAAGTTGGCAGTGGAAAAGCCAAAATTAAAAATTTGAAAAAATATTAAGTAATGGAGAGTGAGAATGTGCGTGTAAAAAGACGTTCTCACTCTCCATTACTTAATATGCAATTCCAACGTATCCATCTATGTAATTCCTCTGATGATAAGATTTTAATCTTTTAAAAGCCTTGGCTTAAGGAAAGAATGATAAACATGTTTTTACCGAGTACACCTTGCATTGAACAATCGAAGTTGAAATGAATTTATCATTCGTACATGTTTATTCCTCTTCTTTCATCTATCTTTATAATTGCTCTATCTCGTATATTGAGCTTAAACCATTTCACTATAGGTTCTATCCACTAAAAGTATACGTTTAGTTTCATATTTTATTTTATTTTATATATATATATATATATATATATATATATATATATATATATATATATATATATATATATATATATATATATATATATATATATATTAGTATTTATACAGACATCTACATAATTTGCGACACTGGCATATTTCGAAATATGATCTAAGGAAAGGATCAGATTTTCATTCTGCTTGATGAGATCTCAGTTTACAACAGGTGTTGATCGATAACATGGACATTCCAGTGTCGCGGATTATGTACATATATGTATAAATAAAACTAATTCTTAATATAAAAGCTCTATTTGATATTGAGCACTCGTTATAAACCCTGTTTTATATATATATAGTCTCGGAAGTTCTTTTAACCTTCAAAACTGGGGAAAAAAAAAAATTTGTTGAAAGATTTTAGTCTAGTAAGTCAATCAATCTACTGCAATCACTATTTTAGTTTACTTCCAAGAATATACTCTAATATAAATACATTTTTATATATGTTTTTTTTATATATAAGGGATCGTCAGTTGTTTACCATGAAAACTGTTTCGGGATTTTAAAAACAAAACAGTATTTCTTTATCATGGCATCCCAGCAGTGTTGATCAGACACCACCTCTCTATTTAATAATTATTTTTTAATTTAAAAAGTTTACAAATATTTGATTTAGTTTTGCCTCCAGATTTGTTTTTCTAAAGTATTAAAATATAGTTTCCTTACCTGTGTTGTTCCTTTCAAAGTGGGTATTTACTATTTTACAGAACATCTATTTTATAGAGTTAGATGATTCCATTATAATAACCCCCCTTTTTTCCCTTGGTTATTTTTTTTGTCTACAAATGTTTTAAAATTAAAAATATATATTTATAAAAATATTTTATATATACATATATATATATATACATTTATTTATTTATTTTATCATGGACTATTTACATATGTTATACATTTTTATAGTAGAGTTTTGGATTTCTTTTATCAATTTCTTTTGATTTATTTCATATAATTTAAAAGCGTCAGGATAGCGTGTTATTGCCTTAGTTAACTGTCTAAATATTTTATTTTTATCTCCACCTTGTTTAAGCATTCTTATTACTAATGAAGTGACTGGAGGTATAAAATCCATTAACTTTAAAGTAACGCGGGCTATTCTTAGAATATATATATATATATTAACTTACTCGAATGTCAGCTCGACCTCCTGTTTGCTAGAAGCGGGTGTGACGTCACATTGCCTGACGAGTAAAAGTTAAAGAGAGCACTTGTCATTTCGCTTGGAAGCAGACGCGTGTAAACTTGTGGCTTTAGAGATTTTCCGCTTAGACATAATTAAGCAGTGATTATCGACTCCTCTTTGTCTAACTAACCCTAAGTCCGACTGGTCAGTGATTTAGAACAGACGATCACAGGCGAATACACCTTTTCTGGTCTCCACCCGTTGTCTAATCTTGGTCCTTATTCTCGGGGTATAAACGAACTTGTTTTGCAGGAGGCGTTTCTTTAGTCTGGCAAAATCACGTCAGGTCACGTGCCAGAACCAAGGGTCCGCAAGGTAGGCCATGAACGTTAAGGCATTTTAATTGATTATCACCTGTGAGAAAGTAGACCTCCTCTTAAGAGGGAGGTATTGTAGAATATATTCAGTATGTACTTTAACAGTACTCAATATGGGGGAATAGTGGTAGTAGTGATCCGGCACAGTCACGTTGATACACCGGTTCCCGTTAGATCACCGAAGTTAAACGACGTCGAGCCTGGCCAGTACTAAATGGGTGACCATTTGGGAATACCAGGTACTGTATGTGCTTTCTGTATGTGGTTTCTGCATTGTTTCCAGTCGTCTTGAATTGCTTGCCATTGGAATGAAGCAGTGCCGACTCAGGAGAAGTGTTGTTAGGAATTGCGCAACCATTGCTTCACAATTACACGCAATTACAGGGGTATCCATAGTCTCTGTAGACTGAACGGAGGGCTTGACTTGAGTAGTAGTAGTAGTAGTATGGACACATATAAATAATAGTTAGGCTACACAGAAGCGTCTATGGTTCATTCCCGCGGATAATCATCAGGCTAAATGTCTGATGATTTCATGCAGTAATGAAACATAAAATGAAAACTATACAAGACCTGCAATTAACTTGTCAATTATAAATTATATTGAAAAGATACGAGCATGGAAAATAATATTATATAACTAGAAACGTAGAGAACATGTTTTTACACTTGCAAAAGAGAAGGACAAGTTATTATTTTGGAAAAGTAGCAACTAAAAAGCTTTCAGCAAACAATAAAATTTGTAATTAAAATATTTCTATTGATCAAATTATATGAACTAAAATTATATGAACTAAATTTATATGAACTAAATTTATATGAACTAAAATGATATGAACTAAAATGATATGAACTAAATTTATATGAACTAAATTTATATGAACTAAATTTATATGAACTAAAATTATATGAACTAAAATTATATGAACTAAAATTATATGAACTAAATTTTTAAAAAATTATATGAACTAATTTTTTAAAAAATTATATGAACTAAAATTATATGAACTAAAATTATATGAACTAAATTTTTTTTAAATTATATGAACTAATTTTTTAAAAAATTATATGAACTAAAATTATATGAACTAAAATTATATGAACTAAATTTTTTTTAAATTATATGAACTAATTTTTTTTAAAATTATATGAACTAAAATTATATGAACTAAAATTATATGAACTAAATTTTTTTTAAATTATATGAACTAATTTTTTAAAAAATTATATGAACTAAAATTATATGAACTAAAATTATATGAACTAAATTTTTTTTAAATTATATGAACTAATTTTTTTAAAAATTATATGAACTAGAATTATATGAACTAAAATTATATAAACTAAAATTATATGAACTAAATTTTTTTTAAATTATATGAACTAATTTTTTTAAAAATTATATGAACTAAAATTATATGAACTAAAATTATATGAACTAAAATTATATAAACTAAAATTATATGAACTAAATTTTTTTAAAATTATATGAACTAAAATTATATGAACTAAAATTATATGAACTAACATTTTTTTAAAATTATACTTAATTGTAACCAAAATAGATTTTTAAATAATAATTGTAAAGTTTTTAATAAATAAATCATATTTTTCCTTTATATATAATCATTTATTTAAAAAATTGATAATAAGATTGTATACCATTAAACTATTATAAACACCAGTGTATACCATTAACATATAGTATACCATTAAACATATTGTATACAATTAAACATATTGTATATACTATTGTATGCAATTAAAATATTGTATACCATCAAAATATATATATCATTGTACACAATTAAACATATTGCATACCATACCATTGTATAGCATTAAAATATTGTATACCATTAAACATATTGTATACCATTAAACTATTATATATACCATTGTATACCATTAAAATAGTGTATACCATTAAACATACTGTATACCATTAAAATATTATATATACCATTGTATACCATTAAAATATCGTACACCATTAAACATAATGTATACCATCAAAACATTATATATCCAATTGTATCCCATTAAACTATTATATATACCATTAAAAATATTGTATAACATCAAAATATTGTATATATCATTGTATACCATTAACATATCGTATATCATTAAACATATTGTACATCATTTACTATCATATATCCCATTGTATTCCATTAAAATATCGTATACCATTAAACATATTGTGTACCATTAAAATATGGTATACCATTAAACATATGGTATACCATTAAACATATTGGTAAATAATTAAACATTATATTCATACATTCTGAGTCCACCGAAGGACATGGGGAGGGTTATCTAGCACCAGCCCACATCATCGTAGTAGAAAGTGGGCATTGACTCTACTCTCGCCTCCCTTATTTCATGAGCGATGTTTCTGACAAAGGGGAAATAATTGCTGTTTTCTGGGTCAGAAGCTAGCCATATAACATTTATCATTGGCTGTTTTTTACCTTAAAGTAGTATTTTTAGCTCTTTACATCAAGTGGCTTCATGCCTTGTCTGAAGCGATTTCCATTTTTAAAAAAATCAAAAATATGTTGCAGCTGGACGTAGCCGCGTTCCGAATTACACCACTCAGCCTGATTAACTAGCCAATTAGCCTGGACAGTTCTAAAATGATGTGCCCGCATGTCGAGAATAAAACGTTGTGAATTATCATCTGTCTATAAAAAAATATACTTATATGTGTGACGTCATCGTTATAAGGTGGAAACTTCAGAGAGAGTGTAATGAATCGTGCTAAATCCGTTGTCGTTGCAACATAGTTTAAGAGGAAATAAAACACCGAGATGAAAGGTGATTTCAAATTGGACATAATGAGTTTTTTGTTGTTGATGTCGAAATCGTTTATTGAAATCAAATCAACTAAACATTAACAATCGAAACTATCAATGGGACGATGAAAGAAAACACAGGCATTTAATTGTTTTACCAGGGAAATACATAAACAACACGGAATAAATCATGTCAATGGAAATGAAATAAAATTCGACTTGACAAATATATTTAACATTCGCATAAAATGGCTGCACACCACATTAATACGAACTTTAATTGTCAGAGTAAATATACACATGTAGATCCAATGTCAGATACCTCGATAAAATATGAAATTAGATGCACAGCAAAGTGCATATTATATAATGCAGTGAATAGTCGAGGTGTCAAAGGTGAATATCTGACAGTCTCTAATAAATAAATACATATTATATATATATATATATATATATATATATATATATATATATAAAATCCCGAAACAGTTTTCATGGTAAAAAACGTAACGTTTACAAGCATCTTGCTGCACAACGCCCCACCCAGAGTGCCCATCTATAAACATTACCTCTATCAAAGTAGCCCCTCATGCTTCAGTTGCAATATGCTTCATTTCGGGGAACAAAAATATTTTTTTTTAAATTAATATACAAAAAAAACAAAAAGAAACTCACCTGCGAGAAAGAAAGAAGATTAATTGGTTGGGCTTTGCGACATAATCACGTTGATCAACCGGTTCTCATTAGATCACCGAAGTTAAGCGACGGTGAGCCTGGTCACCATCTTTTAATTCCTTCAGTAACATCCAATTTATTACAAAAGGGGAAATATATATATATATATATATATATATATATATATATATATATATATATAATGTTCTGTAAAATAGTAAATACTCACTTTGAAAGGAACAACACAGGTAAGGAGAAACTATATTTTAAAACTTTAGAAAAAGAAATCTGGAGGCAAACTAAATCAAATATTTGTAAACTTTTTAAATTAAAAAATAATTATTAAATAGGGAGGTGGTGTCTGATCAACACTGCTGGGATGCCATGATAAAGAAATACTGTTTTGTTTTTAAAATCCCGAAACAGTTTTCATGGTAAACAACTGACGATCCCTTATATAAAAAAAAAAACATATACAAATATATATTTATATTAGAGTATATTCTTGGAAGTAAACTAAAATAGTGATTGCAGTAGATTGATTGACTTACTAGACTAAAATCTTTCAACAATTTTTTTTCTTTTTTTTTTCAGTTTTGAAGGTTAAAAGAACTTCCGAGACTATATATATATATATACATAGTATATATATTATCTATATTCCATATATTATATATAGAGAGAGATATTATATATATAATATAGAGATAGATATTATAATTATTAACATCTACAGACACGTGTTTTGTCGGTTGAAGAGTCATCTGTATGGCTTTATCCAACTAACGCACCTACATTGAGGCTCGAACACAGGAACTTCAGCCAACTCTGACGTAATAAATTTTAAACCAATTTACTTTATCATAAATAGTTATTGTGTAAAATAATTTGCGTTCAGCAATTTTGATTATGAACAGGAACTAGGTACACAACTGGAGCGGAAGCTAGTAATGGTCTGGATTAGAGTCTCAAATGCGTAAGTCAAGAGCTCGGACTTTACTCGCTTCCGCTCCAGTTCTGTATCTAGTTCCTCTTCAGCATCAAAATATCTGAACGTGGATTATTTTACTCAATCACTATGTGCGATGAGGTAAATTTGGTTTAAACTTCTTTTAAATATTAAATATTAAAGAAATGTAAACGCAAATAGATCACAAATGAATAAAGAAAAATAGTTTTTATTTTTAATAATTTCTCAACGGTATTTCATTAACATCATTTCTCACGGGAATAAAAAAATAATAATTATCCTTTCCTCATGATTAAATTAAATACTTAGAAAGTGACCCCCAGACTGTAGTGCAATCGTCTCATGCGTGGATGGTAACGTTTAATGCTGTTAAAACAAAGATTCTTTCCTTCAATAACTACAAGAAACCTCTCCGACCACCGATTGCCATGGCACATAACACCCTACCTGAAAGTCCAACGTTCAAACTCCTCGGTCTAACATTCACAGGAAACATGAATTGGAACAAATACATAGAATAAATTCTAATATAATACATTCTGAGCTTGTCCAGTGAAACTAAACATATATTATATTAGAGGCAATGGCTGAATCCTTAGAAAATGACCTCCACACTTGAATTCTTGAACTCAACTCACCATCTAAGCAGAACTCGATTAGTTAGCACTAACACAGATTAGTAAATGTAAATCTTTCCTGATCTCCTGTGAATCTATTAGTTATGTCAGCGTTTTTACAACGATCGTATCTAGAATAATTCCTAGAAATACGTAATCATTTTCTGGCATAAATCAGTGTTTTTTCTGCTATTTCTCTATTCATGAATATTCTAATTAAAGAAACCATCTAATATTCAGGTTTTTAATTTTTCGGAATAATTAAAGTTTCGCCATATTTGAGAAATGTCTAATATCATACATGTTGAGCTCGCCAAGCGAACCTAAACATGTATTATATTAGAGGCAATGGCTGAATCCTTAGGAAGTGACCTCCAGGCTGTAGTGGAATTTGAGTCATAAATGAATGATAACATTTAATGCTGCTAAGACAAAGCTCTTTTCCTTCAACAACTACACTACAAGACACCTCTTCAACAACCGATTGCAATGGCAAATAACACCCTACCAGGAAGTCCAACGTTCAAACTCTTCGGCCTAACATTCACAGGTAACATAAATTGTAACAAATACATAGAAGACATTGCCAAGGCTGCTGCAAAGAAAGTGGGCTCTACCTACAGTGCTAGAAAACTTCTCACACCTGACATTATCCCATATCTCTACAAAGCCACTATCCGCTCATGCATGGAGTATTGTTGTCACATCTGGGCTGGTGCATCATCCATTTGTATCTCCCTCTTAGACAAAGTCCAAAAAAGAGTTGGTAATCTAATAAAATCCCTCACTATCTACCAAACTCCAGCCCCTGTCCCATCGCCGTTGCATCCTTGTGTTCAGATGAACTTGCTGCTCTGGTGCCACCGCGACGTAAATACACTCGACCAACTCGAAGGTCAACTAAATCCCATCCATTCACTGTGGAGGCCCCTAGATGCCGGAGAGCCTTCATCTCCAATAGCTTCTTTCCTCGAGCTGCTAGTCTTTGGAACTCCCTCCCTGCTCCATGTCTACCCGACTGTATCGACATGCAGAAATGTAAAACTAATGTGATCAAGCATTTCGCGGCACAGCTCCCAATTTTGAATGACCCCGTATCATTCACCCTAATTCTCAGTAGACCCTTACGTCTACAGTTGCAACTTGACTTGTTTTGAGTGAACTGATGTGGGGATATGGGCATATATTTCTATGATCATATGTGTTTATATATATATATATATATATATATATATATATATATATATATATATATATATATATATATAACGAAGATATTTTTTTATAAAATATTTAGAAAACCTTGCACAACGCAGATTATTTGTTTTTAAAAATAAATTATTTATTCATCTTAAAAACATTTAAATAAAAAGAAAAAAAAAGTTTTTAAGATGAATAAATAATTTATTTTTAAAAACAAATAATCTGCGTTGTGTAAGGTTTTCTAAATATTTTATAAAAAAATATCTTCGTTATTATAGCCACCCACCCAACGCTTCAAATTGTGTGACTTTTCAATATATATATATATATATATAGACACCACTTTATATATATATATATATATGAACATAAAGATAGAGGCAAAATGCCTTCATAAAAACCATGTGTTAGATGCAGATACTTTTTATTAAAATCAAAATAAAAAATCAGAACATTTTTTTTCTTCTTCTTTATCTTGACTTTTTTATTTATCTAATATTTCGCTTGATATACAAAGCCTCGACAGAGCTTTAGACAAATAAAAGGTATTAACCTTTTTTTCGTAATAATCCTTCCTGGTCTTGTAGAAGTGGCGCCCGATGTTGTGGACTAATGGTCTACATGTCTCTTTTAAATTGAACTTAAATCGCGCATGGTCGCTGGCAGGTATAAATTTGGGAAATTTCATTATATATATATATATATATATATATATATATATATATATATATATATATATATATATATATATATTAATACATATATATATATTAATTTGTGTGTATATGTATGTATAATGTTATGTACGTGTGTGTGTGTAATGTATATATATATATATATATATATATATATATATATATATATATATATATATATATATATATATATATGGGAGATGAAAAAGGAAAAACCAAAAAGGATGTTTTTTATGTATACATCAACGTTTCGTCTTTATTTGTAAGACTTCTTCAGGATGATAATATAAAGAAAAATGTCATGCAAGTACGTGCACATGTCAACCCAATATGTGCACGTACTTGCATTACAGTTTTCTTTATATTATCATCCTGAAGAAGTCTTACAAATAAAGACGAAACGTTGATGTATCCATAAAAAAAACATCCTTTTTGGTTTTTCCTTTTTCATCTCCCATTACGTCGGATTACCTTCATCCTTTCTTTCTCATATATATATATATATATATATATATATATATATATATATAATAAAGGATTTGATGATATAAATCTGCCTAAAATATTTAATAATCTAGAAATCATTCAGTCACTGCCCAATGAACTTAAAAAAGAGGAACAGAAACCAATAGTAACATATAAACTAGGGCAAACTATCGGGAATAAGGTTTTTAACTATAAAGAAACTGTAGAGAATTTAAATATTACTGATAATGATGAAATGTATATACCATCATGTGAATGTGAATCCTTCCCTTTATGTAATACTGACATAGGGCATATAATTACAGGTAATCTAGCGATAGTTAAAAATTCTAAATTAAGAAAACTCCTAAGTAAAGGCACAAACTATAGAGAACCTAAATGTTTAAATTATGCGACATCTGTTAAGGAAATAAATAAAGCGTTAGATAATTTCACTGCATCCATGGCAAAAAAGCATAAACTATTACACTCTACATTTGACGCATGGAAAAATAATGTACTTAGATTCGTAAATAAAAAAGTAGAACGTTTAAAAGAATTTAAACACCCTATAAAAACGAATCCCCTTCTTAGAAATCCACAAATAACTACGGAGCTTGAAATGCTTCAAAATAGGTTTGTAATAGTTCCTATTGATAAGGCGACATATAATATAGCTTTTATCTGTAAAAAATATAATATACAACGCTTATTGCTAGAAGTAGGAATAATAGGTGAAGCTTCAGATACTTATAAATTAAGTAATAGTAAAGGAGATAATATTATTATAAACAATACTGTTATTTGTGAAAAATCAGGATTAAAATTAGAAGAAAAGTACAAAAAACTTCCATGTATGTATTGGATACCTAAAATGCATAAAACACCAGTTGGCGCCCGTTTTATTGTTGCCTCAAAAATGTGCATCACTAAACCTTTAAGTAAGGCTGTATCTAAAGTCTTTAAATTAATTATAAATCAAATAAATAATTTCCATAAAAAAAGTAAATTCTATAGTAATATAAACCTATTTTGGGTGATAAATAATTCAGATCTAGTAAAAGAAAAATTGGATCGAATTAATTCTCGTAAACAGGCTAAATCAATCTCGACATATGATTTCAGTACTTTATATACAAAAATACCACCTAAAGAACTTATTAAAGAATTAGGTAATACTATAGATTTAGCTTTTGCAGGAGGAAAAGGTAAATACATAGACTTTGCAAAATCTAAAGCCTTTTGGTGTAAAACTAAAAATGGTAAGACGAGTGTGTCCAAAACTGGTCTGTCAATGCTTATAAGTCACCTTATAAAAGAGAGTTACTTTCAAATAGGAAATAAAGTACTACTCCAAACAATAGGTATTCCAATGGGTTTGGATCCTTCTCCATTTTGGGCAAATCTATGTTTACATAGACTTGAATATATGTATATATCATCATTAATAAAAAAAAACGATATATCTAGAGCGTATAGTTATCATGGATGTAGGCGATATATTGACGACCTTGTTTGCATTAATGATAGCGATGAGTTTGCAAATACTAAACATTTAATATATCCTAAAGAGTTAAACTGTGAACATAAGGGAACACAAGCTACTTTTCTTGATTTGGATATAAAAATTGAAGATAGAATATTTATCTATAAACTGTCTGATAAAGAAATTCATTTCCTTTTCGTATCGTGCGGATGCCACATAAAAATAGTACCGGCCCTGTGTATATATTTTACGGGAGTATTATGTCCGAATTTCTGAGGATTGCTCGTGTTACCTTAAAATTGGTAGATTTTATGCCCCCAATTTCTGACCTAATAATAAGAATGATTAAACAAGGTGGCGATCATAATAAAATATTTAGACAATTAAATAAGGCAATTACTCGCCATCCTGATGCTTTTAAGTCTTATCAAATTAATCATGATGAATTGATAGAGCAAATCCAAAGTTATCTAAATAAAAATAAAAATAATGTTTTTCATGGTAAACAACTGATGATCCCTTAAATAATGTTAGAAGCAAACTAATATAATAACTGTAAAAGTTAAATTGACTTACATGAGTGATTTTCCACTGACCGACTTGAGACTTAAGGTTTTTAGTTTTCTGTTTTTTTTTAATATAGTTTTAATGGTTGAGAAACTTCCAAGACTATATATATATTAAGTGGAGAACTAAAAGCGAACTTTTAGGAAAGGTAAAAGCTATTGTGAAAAGTATACAGCTCAATATACCGGATAGAGCAGATAGATAGGTAGAAGGATGAAAAGGAATTAGAAACGTGACGGAGGCAGATCTTTTTTCAATTCAGTTGTTCAATGCAAAGTATATTCCGCAAAAAAGCAATTTATTCAATTAATTTTTTCCTTAAGCCAGGATTTTCAAAGATCAAACTCTTATCAACAGAGGAAATTACTGGGATAGATAAGTTGGCAATAGCTAAGATTTAAATTTGAAAAAGTGAAATAAAGATTGTGGTAGAAAAACCACAAGGCAAAAAGCTGCCCGAATGCAAGCAAGTGTCCGATTGTAGGTCGTTAGAAGGCACGAGAAATAAAATGAGAGGTCTCAAATTTAAACTCCAGGCCGATATATTTGATGTTTTATATACCTTTATATATTTTTATATAATATTTTCAAAGTTTAATTTTTATTACCTGCAGTAATGTCATTGCGATAATGGTTCTCTGAGGAGAAGATTATCTTTGAAAACTCATGAATTAATGACTTTATAGAACTTTGCTTAAACATTGACTTGTAATAAAATTTAATTCGCACGTTATTTTATTCTTTCGCTTTATCTATCACTATTAATGCTCTACCCACTATATTGAGCTTTATTTTTATCCGGATGTTCATTAATTAATGATATAAGTTGCCTCTTATATCTTTTGTTGTATTAACCTTATATATATATATATATATATATATATATATATATATATATATATATATATATATATATATATATATATATATATATATATATATATATAATTTTTTTATTTTTTTTTTATTATTTGTTTTTGATTTTGATTTTTAACGGTTCCAACCACGTGACTTTCCAAATATAAATTTTAAATTTCTTTTCTTTTTTCTCCACCACATTCTTTCCAAATATGATCTAAGGTTAAGATCGGATTCTAACTCTGCCTGATGAGATCTCAGTTTATAATAGCTGTTGATCGATAACATCGACATGCCAGTGTCGCAGATTTTGTACATGTCTGTGTAAATAAAAATAATTACATACAAAATATACTTCCTTGTCTTCTTTGGTCTGAAGAAGTGGACTCCTTCTGAAGAGTATAATCAAAACATGTATGCACATATGTAACAAATTATATTTGCATGAATAAAAATTTATACTAAAGAACAACTCTACTTGTTATTGAGCACTTTTTATAAACACTGGAGTTTCAACGGATTTACATTTACAGAAACTAATACAATACATGTACTATATATATATATATATATATATATATATATATATATATATATATATATATATATATTAATACTTATATATTGTTATATTTATGAAGAATATATATCAATATATTTGTATATATTCTATTGTATATATAAAATAATGTAGAGTTGATCTTCAACTTTTGTGTGGCGTCATCGTTAACAGGTGGCGACTTAAGAGAGAGTTTAATGAATCGTGCTAAATCCGCTGTGGTTGCAACATAGTTTAAGAGGAAATAAAATACCGAGATGAAAGGTTATTTCAAATTGGACATAATGAGTTTTTTGTTGTTGATGTCGGATTCGTTTATTGGAATCAAATCAACTAAACATTAACAATCGAAACTATCAATGGGACGATGAAAGGAAACACAGGCATTTAATTGTTTTACCAGGGAAATACATAAACAACACGAAATAAATCATGTCAATAGAAATAAAACAAAATCTGACTTGACAAATATATTTAACATTCACGTAAAATGGCTGCACAACACATGTATACGAACTTTCATTGTCAGAAAAACACAATAGCCATTTTTAGTTCCATACGAGTAACATGCAATAATTCATTTTTATTTCTTTTTTTAAAAATGAAAACTGCTCCGGACAACCCATGAAGCCACTAGATGTAAGGAGCTTACAAGGACACATACACTTATCGCAAAGACAGGAGTTACTTATTGATGTGAGTCGTGAAAAGACCAATATTATAAATAGGAGGAAAACAGTCAGCAGGAAGAAAGTTCCACAAGCCTGCGGTTCTTGGAAAGAAGCAACTGGTACAGGAAGCTGTATTACAATGAGGTATCAAAACAGCGAATTGATGGAGACTACTAGACCAAAGAGTCAAACGAGCTGGAACAAAAGAAGCAGGGAACATATCGCATAATTCTGAAGAACATTGTGCAGAGACGACGTGTGTCATTATGTAATGTTAAACAATAAATTTTGCTAATTACTGATCAATTATATATATATATATATATATATATATATATATATATATATATATATATATATATATAGGCCAATTTTATTGGCGAAATTATTTGTATATCGGTTTCGATTTTTCTTTTCTTTTAAAATAAAATAAATATCGCATCTATAACATGCTTTGATGGTAGTTTATTTACCTCACTCCTTTTTACTAAATTTATATGTATGTATGTATGTATATATA
>OY744534.1:10787834-10790334 GCA_963556195.1 Sepiola atlantica | reverse complement strand
AAAAACGCATCCAGTCACAGAAACTAGGTACTCATGATTTCTGGAAAATCTACAATAGTGTAGTGAACAATGGTCAATCAACGATTCCCCCACTATCAAACCACAATGATGTCGTTTGCACGGCCACTGATAAGGCTGAACAACTTGCCCAACGTTTCGCTTCTAACTCCACTTTGGACTCAGATAACCCCCCTCCCCAAATTCCCTTTGCGAACCGAAGCCACACTTGATAACCTGGTCATCACCCCATCCCAGGTCAGAGACATCATAAAAAACCTTGACACCTTTAAAGCTTGTTGGACTAATCTTATACCTGTAATAGTAATAAAGAAATGCTCTGCTGAACTGGCCCCTGTCCTCTCCAAACTCTACAATTAATGCCTAGCTGAATCTTGCTTCCCCGATAGCTGGAAAATTGCCTCTGTGGTACCAGTCTACAAGAGTTCTGGGAATAGAACCGACCCTCAGAACTACCGCCCAATCAATATACTGCCGATCTTTGCTAAAATCTCTGAATCCTTAACCAATCTAGCGATAGTCCGGCACTTAGTTAATGCTAAATTTATTTCTGACCGCCAGTATGGATTTAGACAAGCACGATCTACTGCAGACATACTAACGGTCATCTCTGAACGCATGTATCATACACTCGATAAGGCAGGAGAAGCTAGGGCAGTAGCGCTGGATATATCCAAGGCCTTTGACAAGGACTTCTCCTGAAAATACGCTCATACAGTGTTAATTAATATAATTAGATCCTTCCTTACCCAAAGAAAAATCCAGGTTGTACTCGATGGCCGTTCATCTAAGCAACATGACATACATGCTGGTGTACCCCAGGGATCTATCCGTGGACCTTTATTGTTCCTGATCTATATAAACGATCTCCCTGATGACATAGAGTCTAGGATTGGTTTATTTGCTGACGACATCACGCTTTATTCTCACCATGTTGACAAAACAGACGCCATCATATCCCAGGCAACGGCTGGATCCTTAGAAAATGACCTCCAGGCTGTAGTGGATTGGGGTCATAAATGGTCGGTAACTTTTAATGCCGCAAAGACAAAGCTCCTTTCCTTCAATAACTACAAGAAACCTCTCCAACCACCGATTGCCATGGCAAATAACACCCTACCTGAGAGTTCTTCATTCAAACTCCTTGGCCTAACCTTCACAGGTAACATGAATTGGAACAAATACATTGAAGACATTGCCAAGGCTGCCGAAAAGAATGTTGGCTCCCTCTACCGTGCTAGTAAACTCCTCATACCTGACATTATCCTGTATCCCTACAAAGCCACCATCCGCCCATGTATGGAGTATTGTTGCCACATCTGGGCTGGTGCATCATCTACTAGTCTCTCCCTCCTTGACAAGGTCCAAAAAAGAGTCGCCAACCTAATAGATCCCTCACTGTCAACCAAGCTCCAGTCTCTGTCCCATCGCCGCAATGTAGCATCCTTGTGCTTGTTTTACAAATACTTCAATTGATTATGCTCCGATGAATTGGCTACTCTAGTGCCACATCGACGTAAATTCACTAGACCAACTCGATAACCAACTAAATCCCATCCATTCACTGTGGAGGTCCCCAGATGCCAGAGAGCTTTCTACTCAAATCGCGCTTTCCTCGTGCTGCTGGCCTCTGAAACTCCCTCCCTCCCCCTGTTTCCCCGACAGTACTGACATGCAAACATTTTTAAACTTATGTAAACAGACATCTCGCTGCGCAGATCCCAATTTAGGTTGACCCCCCCAACCTTCTCCCTTTTCATTTTTCTCAGAAGCCCCTTACGTCTACAGTTGTAGCCTGCCTTGTTTGGGGTGAACTATGTAAATAATACATATATATATATATATATATATATATATATATATATATATATATATGCAGTGGGGTATATGTATGCATATATATGTGTATGTGTTCATGTATTGGTATGTGTGTGTTTATATGTATGTGTATATATGTGTGTGTTTATATGCGTATGTGTATATATGTATACATGCGTGTATGTGTATAATTGGATCCAGATATATGCGTACGTATGGGTATGGATACGTATATGTATTGGTATGTTTACACAGATGTAAAAGTTGTATATTTTTATATTTATTTCGTGTGTACGTATGCGTAGGTTAATGGACATATTTATATGCCTCTGTATCTATTTATATATATACTGTATAAACATGTTCATGTATATGTGTGGGTAGGTATGTTATATAAACATATGTATATGGTATATATGGGGATATATGTGAATATCCGTGTATAGATATATGCGTATATATTTGTGTTTGTTATTTTTTATATATGTATATATGTGTGTGTTTATATATTTTATGTGCGTACTTGTGTATCTATTAATTTGTGTGCACGTGTGCATTTTATATTAAGACCATATATTTATGCTGAACATGTATATATGTATATGTATGTATATCTGTGTATGGGTATATGCGTATATATATGTTTTTTATATATGTATGTATA
>OY744534.1:10775334-10785334 GCA_963556195.1 Sepiola atlantica | reverse complement strand
AGGAGGAAATTCCAAAGGTTATCAGGTCAATGAAAGAAGAGTAAAGAGCTCTCCGACATCTGGGGACCTACACAGTGAATGTATGGGATTTAGCTGATGGTAAGGTTTGCTTATGTATTTACGTCGAAGGGGGTAACCAGAGAAGCAAGTTCATCGGAGCACATTTTATTGAAGTACTTGTAAAATAAGCACAGGTATGCAACATTGCATTGACGACAGCATTTCTTTCTTGTCAGATGTCAGTTTTTTATACTCGATATGAATAGATGAAAGGATAAAATAATCCGACGGTATGAAATTAAAATGGAATAAACGGAAAACCTAAAAAGCTCAACGTTTCGCCCAAATGTTATATGGGTTTTGTAAAGAGCGAACGAAAAAAAATATGCAAAAAATGACAAAAGACGAGAAAGTCTATAAATTATGAGAAATATATATAGTGGTAGGGTTCATGTAGAGAGGGAAGATATGTAAATATGTATAGAGTCAAAGATAAATACATAGCAAAAAAAAATTAGTAACGGGAAAGAAAAGAAAAGAATAAAGAGTAGAAAGGGGGTCGAAAGGAAGACTAATTCAAAACTCAGGGAATCAACCGGTGTCTAGATATATCTTATTTTCATGAATAATTGCTTTTGATAGGTTAGGGGAGATAAAGTAGAATCCCATTCTCTGTTTAATTTTATTTGTGGAAAGGGCTATGAGTGCAGATTCAATTAGTCGACGTGTTGATTTATTATGTATTATCTTGATTAAAGTAGGTTTATCAAAGTCAAAACAATGGTCATACTCTATAGTGTGAGCATATAAGGCGTTAAGCGTGTTGTTGGTTTTAATCGATATATTTATTCGTTACTTACTATTATTAAAACAGTAATTTGAGACTGCAAAAATTACTATTCTTAGGCGACGAGTTTTGGAAGAAAAATACTATAGGTGTTTTATAGTCACGTGGTATCCTGGAACCGCTCTCTTCATTGGTAAAATGCGCCAGAGGGGAGAGCCAGAGCGGGGACTTCTACTCTACGAAGGAGCCGCAACATAGTATTTTTTAGTAGTAGGTTTTTGAAAGGCTGTGGGCAATGCAATTCCGGGTAAGATGCAAGTTGAAAGGAAAGGAACAAAAACAATAAAAATAAATCGAATACGATATAAGACTTACTATTTATTTTTCCTTTTTTTTCCTTTTTTTTTTTTTCTTACATAACAGCAAGAGTGTTTTAGCTGTTCGTGTGATGTCCGGGTGATTAAAAATCACTATTTGATATTTCGGTAAAAGACATCCCTTTTTCAAAAATAATTAGACCAGAAGAAGAATAATATTTTATTCTTCTCCGACTGTGTAGAGAATAATACAAAACAAAATGGCTGCCAGATATAGACCGCAGCAAAAAAAAAAAAAAAAAAAAAAAAAAAAAAAAACAGTTTCACAGGGAATATAAATTAAGTTAAGTTTTATTTTAATATTATGTTAAATATATGATTGGTGTTTAGAATATTAGTGTAATGTTGGTTAGGTGTATGGTGTTCGATAAACTGTTAGTTTTGATAATATATATATATCATTTTTTTAATTTTATTTTATTTTTTTTATATTTGAATATTTACTTTGTTTTATCTTCGTATTTTTATTTTGTTTATCTTTCTATCGTAATTTAAGAATTTTAATATAATATTAAGTCGGAGAAGAATAAAATATTATTCTTCTTCTGGTCTAATTATTTTTGAAAAAGGGATGTCTTTTCCCGAAATATCAAATAGTGATTTTTAATCACCCGGACATCACACGAACAGCTAAAACACTCTTGCTGTTATGTAAGAAAAAAAAAAAAAGGAAAAAAAAGGAAAAATAAATAGTAAGTCTTATATCGTATTCGATTTATTTTTATTGTTTTTGTTCCTTTCCTTTCAACTTGCATCTTACCCGGAATTACATTGCCCACAGCCTTTCAAAAACCTACTACTACTATACCCTGCAATGCTTCAAGCAAACTACCATTCTCTACTATAGTATTTTTTGTTGTTGCAACCCTCAACTTGCCATGTTACCGTTTAATAACGTAACATATTGCTTTATTTTGTAACAAAAATCCCGTCACCTTTTGTTGTTGTTGCAATTTAAACAATATGTGATCATTCTATAGATTGTTTCTTGTTGTTTAATGAAAATGAAATTCGTCATATAAAATTTTCATAAATAACATTTACTTATTCTTCTTTCGTGTGAATCAGATGATTCTGGTGTTGGCATTAGTTTCCCCGATGTTTTTCTAGTTAGAAATCTTTCTGGAAAGACATTGCGTACTTACGGGAAGGACCACGAGAAGGTTGCCAACATCCCTAAGTGTTGGTTTACACTACATTTAAATTTCTGCACATCTGTAGAGTCAGGAAAAAAGGGGTCGAGGAAGAAATTCCAAAGGTTATCAGTTCAATGAAAGAAGAGTAAAAGGCTTTCCGGAATCTGGGTACCTCCACAGTGAATGTATGAGATTTAGCTGATGGTAAGGTTTGCCTATGTATTTACGTCGAAGGGGGTAACCAGAGAAGCAAGTTGGAAGTGGTACTGTGGAACCGACTGGATTCGAACTTAGAACACCTAGGTCTTCAGTCCGTGCCGTTATCAACTTAACCACCGTCACCTCCCTAACATTTACTCAAAAGTACATAGGGAAAAGTGAGAATCCAGTTCGTTCTACAGAAACACTTTCTATCACAATCTACACCTGACCTTGTGTCAAACCTCCTAGAAATCGAGGCCAAAAAAATAACAGTCATTCAAACCTTTGTGATAATTATTTTAGAAATTTTATTTCATATGTTTAATGTAATATGAAAACAAAATGGTGATTAATCGATGGAAAACAGATTAGATTCAAACTCTCAAGAAGTAAATTCGAAGGGCGGGTTATACACAACAAGTTCTGCTAATGAATGCCATTAAATATACGCAATAATAATTAACGCTTACATTTATAAACATTATGAGATTTGTTTCGTAATTCTACTTGAATTAATTTGTTTTCCTTTGTAAACATTTATTCTAGAACAGCATTGTCGAAATAGAATAACGTCTTTTATTTTCTACTTAATTTTAACAAAATGCTTATATGGTTATATGTTAGGGTTAGGTATGGTATGGTAGTTTTGTTTTACGGCATATCAACCCTTTTTGGGTTATTTAATGCCGAATCTGGTCATTATAGTAAAAGATTTATGCTTCAAGTTCTAAAAATAAAATAAAAAAGGGGAGGGAGAAAGGGAGAGGGGCTGTTGTTTTTGTTTTTGGTTTTGTAGAACATAATTAAGTTTTACAAAAAAAAAAAAAAAAAAAAAAAAAAACGTCAATGTAGGTGAATTTCGTCTCAGGGAGCCACAGGGCAGCCTGATCTGGTATCACCAGTTAGGGTTAGGGTTAGGGTTAGGGTTAGGGTTAGGGTTAGGGTTATTCTGTAAGTGTCATGTGCCGTTTTGATTGCGCTAAGTTCATTTCACTTTCAGCTGTTATTCAGATTCACTTCACTTTTTTCATTACATGATTGTACGTACACACATGTGTGAAAAGCTGCTACACTAGCATGTCGATGTTATCGATCAATAGTTATTAGAAACTAAGATCTCATCAGGTAAAAAAAAAAGTATGATCCTTCACTCAGTCATTGGGAAAGTTTTGCCCATATGAACATCTGAGTGAAGAATCATACATTTTTTCGCCTGATGACATTATTGATCGATAACAATTTATTTTATCACCATCATATATATATATATATATATATATATATATATAAAACACTCGTAATCCGGGGTTTCGAATCGCATGACCGGTAGTGAATAGTCATATCTCTATGCTGATAAGTCCATATTATTAAGGACGAAACGTATACGCACATAGAGAATAAACAATAACAAATATTTATTATTATTATTTATATATATATATATATAAGTATATATATATGGTGCGTGATATATATATATATATATATATATATATATATATATATATATATATATATATATATATATATATATATATGTATGTATATATATATATATACACACACACACATATATATATATATATATATATATATATATATATATATATATATATATATATATATATATATATTGTGCGTAATGTATTTGATGATGTATGTTGTTTTTTGTGAATATTTTTTAATATCAATTAAGAATTATTAATTTCAGTCCATATATATACAGGGTGGGCAAAAATAAGGGTCCTATTTTTAAAAATTCATAACTTTTTTATTTATTGATTTAAAAAAAAATTTTTTTAGAATAAGTAAAGGACCCCTTCCGAAGCAAGCATGAGCCGTATTAGCCCTAAGGAACGTACCCTCATTTAGAAAACATTATTTTTGCTTAAAAAACTCAAAACAGTGTAAAAAACAATACTTTAGTTTTGTAAGTTTTAAGAAGTGTTTTTCGGCTAAAATTTGTTTTGTTTATTTCAAAAAATCTCGGAAGGGTCAGTCTACACACACATAAAGTTTGGTGAGTTTAACTTTTATTTTGTGGAAGTTATTCAAATTCAAGTTATTCAAATTTAAAGATAGGACCCTTATTTTGGCCCACCCTGTATATATATATATATTAATTTTATACGTACATAAAAGTAATCCATGGACACGTGTTTCTGCATCCGTCATCAGCATGGCTAACTTAGACAAGGATCAAACCTTAGATATTGATGTTCATAGTCAAGCGTCTTTACCATCGGACCAAGACGCCCTGTCTAGAAATATGTACGATTTTTATTACCTAAATATTTTATGTATTTTTATGTAATTATTTTTATTGGTGATTGCAGCGTTCGTTGTTGTTTTTTTTCTTAATATAATTTCGATTGTTTTACTTTCTAAGTGATTAAGATGCAGAAAATCGCACTATTAGTCGCCCTTTACTTTATAACACTATCTTTCGTTAATATATATATATATTTGTATTAATTTTATATGTACATAAATGTAATCCATGGACACGTTTTTCTGGCTCACAGCCGTAATCAGCATGGCTAACTTAGACAATGATCGAACCTAGATTTCTTGTTTCTAATAACTATTGATTTATTACATCGACATGCCAATGTAGCGGCTTTTTGTACATGTCGTTATAAATAAAAAATAATTATATATATATATATATATATAATGTATAAAACATTAATATTAAAAATATATAAATGTTTATAGAGAATGGTAGTTTGCTTGAAGCATTGCTGGGAATAGTAGTAGTATGTTATTAAAAGGCTGTGGGCAATGCAAATTCCGGGTAAGATATAAGCTGGAAGGAACAAAAATAATAAATCGAATACGAAATGTCACTTACTATTTATTTTTTCTTAAAATCTTACATAATAGCAAGTGTAATGTTAGCTGTTTGTGTGATGTCCGGATGATTATAAAAATCATTTATTTAATATTTCCGAAAAAGAACATTTGCTTTGTCAAAAATGATAAACACCACACAAACAGCTAACATTACACTTGCTGTTATGTAAGATTTTAAGAAAAACTAAATAGTAAGTCACATTTCGTATCCGATTTATTATTTTTGTTCCTTCCAGCTTACATCTTACCCGGAATTTGCATTGCACACAGCCTTTTAAAAACATACTACTATAAATGTTTATATTTTTTATATTTATTTCTTATTTGTTGACGTATAAGAATACAAAATGTTTTTAAAAGTTTTTTTTTCCTAAAATAAAAGAATTTCCGTTCGTTCTCTTTGGCTGTCTGTACATGTTTGGTGGTTGGTGGCAACAGGTGAAAAAGAGTAAAGCCAATGAGATGAAGAAATGTTTACACGTGACTCGTATGCGTCCGACCTAGCATCTTGACAAACTCACACACATATTAACAGATGCGTGTGTGTAAGTGTGTTTATATGTGTATATGTGCGCCTGTTTGTCGGTACAAAAGAGTAGATAGTTCGAGGCGAATGACCGAGGGTTTTAATCCGGGTCCTCATATGTCCTCATTTGGCTTACAAAGTACATTGGAGAAAGAAAAAAACAACCTTTGATCATTATCTACACGCCGACCGGAGTTCTTCACGAGTCGTAATTGTTTTGTTGGCTTTTTTTTTTATCATTGGCGCGCCAACCCCGTTTGGTGATATGTGTTTCCGGTTTAAGTTTAACTTTCGTCAAGATAAAACAAAAAACAAGAAATAAAAAGAAAGATGGCTGACTCGAAGTGTTCGGACGACGGAAACAGAATAAAGGAAGAAAAAAAGAGGAAGAAGAGGGAGTGTAGAAAGAAGAGGATAGAGATCCAGTAAGGGAGAGAGAAAAGGAAAACAGGGATGAAGACAGAATATAAGAAAGGAAGTGTGAAGGACTATCCTTATACTAGGTGATCTATTAGTTAGGTCGCAACGTGGACGATTCCACGAGTACAGAATCTTCGAACAAATAAACATATTATGTAGATATTTATGAAGACTTATAGCAATGCCGAAAATACAGGAATGGTGAAGGAAAGTATTGAACAAATACAAAGAATCGAAGACAGGTAAAAAACAAAAACAGGAATGTATGTATTACTAGTGAATATTACTTTGGAAATGTATATATAGAGAGAAAATAAACTTTTGTTGGCAACCTAATTAAGCTAAACAATTCCAATACAAATAACGTAAAAATTTTAAATTGAATAAAAATTTTAAAAAAATTAATTAAAAAAAAAAATAAATAAATTATAAAAAAAATTGATAAAATAATAACAAATAATAAATATATATATATATATATATATATATATATATATATATATATATATATATATATATATATATATATATAAATATTAATAAGATGACAAGTTTAACCCTGAATAATTATAGAATAAATTACAAAAATAAATAAATTAGGATGAGAATAATTAATATTGATATCCAATTAGCTTATCTAAACTCATTTTCTGCGAATCTGCGACCAATTCTCTGCGGCATTTCGTCAGTAGTTGTGGTCCATCTCGCCTTTTCGACCACTCGGTCATATTTTTGATCTGTTTCTTTTGATAATGAGAGGTTCCACTCTCGAAAATTAAAGTTTATTCCAGACCTTTTAAATTGCTTGACAGTAAACCTTTTTTCAATTCACTGTTTTGGTATTTAAACCGTGAAATATTAATAAATTGATTTGAGATTTCATTCATATTTTCTCTTCTCATTTATTTTTGTTCATCTGTTCCACCTTCCGGTATCTATATCGCATTGCTCCTGCCTCGGATTACGAACTTACATCTCTTTCTCTCTCTCTCTCTCTCTCTCTCTCTCTCTCTCTCTCTCTCTATATATATATATATATATATATATATATATATATATATATATATATATATATATATATATATATGAAGCAATCTAACAAAAGATATAAGCGTCAACTAATATCTTATAATTAGTGAAACATCCGGATAAAAACTGAAGCTCAATATACTGGATAGAGCATTAATATTATAATATAAAATGAAGTAATAAAATAAGGTGTCAATCAAATTTTATTAGAATTCAAAGTTCAAGCAAAGTATCCTTAAGTCCTTAGCTCATGAGTTTTCAAAGATAATTCTTCTCTTCAGAGGACCATTACCGCAGTTATACTACTACAGGTAATAAAATTACGCTTTGAAAATATTTAAAATTATATACACAAATACATAAAAATACATAACATCAAACATATCAACCCAAAAACATAATTTTTGTTGAATCCATACAGTCCATCCAGGTCATACAAATTGAGAAGCATAATCAGGAAAGACATTACTTCAAGTTATGAACAACAGTCCATATACGTGAAATTGAAGGGGCTGGCAAAGTTATCCAGTCGCGAAATGTGTCAATATTCAATGTTAATGATAAATAAATCAAATAATACAGAAAGTCTAATCAAAGTTCATAAATCCCGATATGTGCAACCCAAGTCAAATCAAAGTTCGTTGTTTAATTAGAAAACCCGGGATTTTGGAGATATATATACATATACATATATATATATATATATATATATATATATATATATATATATATATATATATATATATATATATATATATATATATAATATATATATTATAATATAAAATGAAGTAATAAAATCAGGTGTCAATCAAATTTTATTAGAATTCAAAGTTCAGCGACTGGATAACTTTGCCAGCCCCTTCAATTTCACGTATATGGACTGCATTTTATAACTTGGAGTAATGTCTTTCCTGATTATGCTTCTCAATTTGTATGACCTGGATGGACTGTATGGATTCAACAAAACGTATGTTTTTGGGTTGATATGTTTGATGTTATGTATTTTTATGTATTTGTGTATATAATTTTATATATTTTCAAAGCGTAATTTTATTACCTGTAGTAGTATAACTGCGGTAATGGTCCTCTGAAGAGAAGAATTATCTTTGAAAACTCATGAGCTAAGGACTTAAGGATACTTTGCTTGAACTTTGAATTCTAATAAAATTTGATTGACACCTTATTGTATTACTTCATTTTATATTATAATATTAATGCTCTATCCAGTATATTGAGCTTCAGTTTTTATCCGGATGTTTCACTAATTATAAGATATTAGTTGACGCTTATATCTTTTGTTGGATTGCTTCATATATATATATATATATATATATATATATATATATATATATATATATATATATATGGTAAAATGAAAAAGGAAAACCAAAAACTGGATGTTTTTTATGTGTACATCAACGTTTCGTCTTTATTTATAAGACTTCATCAGGATGATGATATAGGGACACAAACATTCCAACTCACTCTTCCCCTTCAATCTCGACCACAGCCATCTGGTCAAACACCCCCTCCCCCTCTTCCTCCAATCTCTCTCTGCCATCCATTTTACCCCTGCTCATCCCCCACCTCTTTCTCTCATCGCCAGCCACAGTAGTCCTTGCTCCCTCCACCCTTCCCCTTTTTCTCCCACTCATTTTCGTCACCCATTTTCATTCTCTAACAAGTACGGACGTCCACCAAGACGCTGCCATTATTTTTCATTTTATTTTATTTTTCTTCCCAACATGTCTACCCTACATGTATCTATGCTTGCATGATATCTTTTCCCTATATCATCATCCTGATGAAGTCTTATAAATAAAGACGAAACGTTGATGTACACATAAAAAACATCCAGTTTTTGGTTTTCCTTTTTCATTTTACCATCACGTCGGATTACCTTCATCCTTCTCTTCCCATATATATATATATATATATATATATATATATACATATAAAGCTCTGTTTTCTTTAGTTGAAATCGAGCATTTTTTGGCTAAAAGCATCCTAATTAAGCCAAACAATTCCAATACAAATAACGTTACACCCCCCCACACACACACACACATATATATATATATATATATATATATATATATATATATATATATATATGCTCTCTCCTGTCGCATTTTTATTAAGTCAAGAGCATGATATCATAATAAACAAACTGTATAAATTGACCCCTTCCTACAGGAAGAGGTAATGACTAAGAGGATTATATCATAACGAATAAACACTACCCCTTCCCCCAAAAATAGGAGTTAATGCCTGGGAGGATGATATCATGGAACAGAATAGATAGTAAACTACCCCGACTCCCGTAAAAATAGAGAAAGTCATCCTGGGACGCTGATATCGTGAGGAACAAACATATATTATACTGCCCCACTTCCACCCCAAAAAGAGAAGGTAATGCCTGGGAGGAATGTATTATGAGGAATAAAAATATGCTACACAAACCCCCAAATTAGAATGTAAAGCGTCGGAGTATCCCCCCTTCCCCCCCCCCCACACACACATCAAAAAAAGGATGTGGTTATGCCTGGTCGGAAATACCTCCATCCAAGATAAAGGAGGTAATACCTGGAAGTATCACCCCAAAAAAGGAGAAGGTAATGCCTGCGAGTATTGTATGGCAAGTTTTATTGTACACGTAAAATGC
>OY744534.1:10765334-10770334 GCA_963556195.1 Sepiola atlantica | reverse complement strand
CACATCTATCCCAATTGATCCAACATTTATTGACCAAACACGGAATTCCAGTCGTTCGCCAACCTCCATACTCTCCAGATATGGCTCCTTTAGACTTCTGGTGGTTTCGAAAATCGAAGACGCCACTGAAAGGTTCCCGTTTTGAGACTAGAGAAGAGATAATGCGGACCGCGACGACGGAGATGAACACCATTCCAAAAGAAGACTTTCAGATGTGTTTTCCGGCAGTGGACGGATCGCTGGGCTACGTGTGTGTAAGGACAAGGGGCCTACTTTGAAGTGAATTAGGGTCCCAACCCTGCCAAGTCGGATACTTGTTAGACTCTATTCGAACTTGAAACACCCTGGTCGTCAGAAAATATATTCGTTATTGTTTTCTGTTTATTTACCTCCCCCCCCCCCCGTCATTGCAAAAAGGTTAGACACGAAAGGGGGGGGGCAATTTGGATGGGTGCAAAAGTTGCCGTGATCAGACACGTTGGCATTCCGCGGTTGGTTGCACAATAAACCAGCTTCCCTCCAAAAGCGGGGGGTGATGCCTAGGAGGGTGACCTCCGTTGGACTGAATCGAACCATACTCCCCTCTGATATAAGTCCGAAGTTTCGCATTAAAAATGTTGATTCTGGTTATCATTGGTTGAGAACTACGACGTTATAGATTCGGGATTTTAACAATTCCATTAAAAATACGACCAGAATTTCAAAACTGGGTTATAGAACACGTTCTGATACAGATGAACTATGAAGAACTCCTCTTTCTCTTTCTCTCTCTTTCTCTCTCTCTCTCTCTTTCTCGCTCTCTCTCTTTCTCTCTCTCTCTTTCTCTTTCGCTCTCTCTCTCTCTTTCGCTCTCTCTCTCTCTTTCGCTCTCTCTCTCTTTTTCGCTCTCTCTCTCTCTTTCGCTCTCTCTCTCTCTCTTTCGCTCTCTCTCTCTTTCGCTCTCTCTCCCTCTTTCGCTCTCTCTCTCTCTTTCGCCCTCTCTCTCTCTCTTTCGCTCTCTCTTTCGCTCTCTTTTTCTCTCTCTCTTTTCTCTCTCTCTTTCGCTCTCTTTCTTTCTCGCTCTCTTTCTCTTTCTCTCTCTTTTCTCTCTCTCTCTCTCTTTTTCTCTCTCTTTCTCTCTCTTTCTCTTATTCGCTTGCTCTCTCCATTTCTCATACGCTCTCTCTCTCTCTCTTTCGCCCTCTCTCTCTCTCTCTTTCTCTCTCTCTCCCTCTCTCTCTCTCTCTCTCTCCCTCTCTTTCTCCCTCTTTCGCTCGCTCGTCCGGGGTATCGTTACGTTCTTTATCGCTTCCCGGGCCTCGTCGCTGATTGAACTTATCAGTGTATATAAAACTTCCCCGTACTTCCAGCTTTCACCAACCTGTCCGGTCGCCTCAACATATTTTCCGTAGCGACAAAGTCGGGCGGGGCAGCATTTTTGGGTTTGTTGTCTCCGGCTGCCAACGGAATGGTTTACGACAGACACAGTGTTTAGAAACATCGAAGAAGACATTGTCGTCACAGGCGGACGGACAGCTGACTCCGTACGTGGGGATCGGTCTGTCAACGCTGAACCTTTGAGTAGAGGGCGTCTGGGGGTCCTCTTCAAACTCGCTATAATCCCCATTTCTTTCTTTCTCCAAAACCTCCCCTTCTCTCTTTCCAACCCCCACCCCTCTCTCTCTCCCAAACTCCCTCCCCCTCTCTCCCCCCCTCTCTCTCTCCCTCTCTCTCTCTCTCTATCTATCTATCTATCTATCTATAAACACCTCGGTCTTTTGGGCGAGATCAAAGTGTAGTATCTGTTCCGATGGATATTGCACCCCATAGACCGGTATTGTCTTGGCCTTCGGGGCTTGATTTACACTGGTCTGTGGGTTTGTCCTGTGCAGTTCTAGGAGGTCCATCCTCCCAGGCTTCGCCTCCCCTCTTTGGGGAGGAGTAAGTTTATTGCTTACTGCCTGAGGCGCCCCTACCGGGGAATGCCGACGGGGCTGCCCAGGCAATTTTTAAACCCCACTTTCCCGACCCGACGTTGGGTCACATCTTACTTGTGGGAGTAAGATAAAAACTGGCCTTGTGCCTAACTCCTGGAGAGGAGTACATCAATACTCTTCTTTTTCGCGCGCCATTGAGAAAATAGCAAACCAAAATACTTCATAAAAAGTGTAGACTGCTTTCTTATATATTTTAAGGACACGAAATACATGCTGATATATACCTTAGTTTTGGGATTGTGTTATGTTTGAAAAAAAAACCGTCAATTTTAATTATTCTAATAAGCTGTAATTTGCAATTAACTGACCAGGCGACTAATTTGTTATTGAGATTCTATCTATTACTCTCATCCTTTTTTTCTCCTTTTACTAATGGGTCATCAAGGCCAGAGGGCCATCGAGGATAAGGGTTAAAGAAATCGTCAGTTTGACGATGGTCACCTCAACGAAAGGACCGAGATGGACAGAAGATTACTTCCATCATTTTATGTTATTTAGCCCCTCCCCATATACCCTCTTATTTGATGTGGTATCTATCACTCTCGCTTCCGTCATACACCCTCTCTCCCAACCTGTTTCTGTCCGTCTAATTTCTTCTAAGTGGCTCATTGGCTTTTCGGGCTGTGAACAAAATGTAGGGATCTTTTTAAGAAGACCCCCGCCACTAAATATACCCCCGCTATTCAAGGGAGACAACTTTTCAGCCACTTTTGCTAAAAAAATGAACAAAATAAGAATGTATAAGGCATGTTTTTTTTTTTTTTAATTGAGGGGGATAACATTGTGTTAAATCAGTTATTATTTGTGCGAATAGGTCAGTTCCCCGGTACCGTTGCCTCCACACGAACTCGCAGAGGTAGCTGTCAACAAGCGTGCGATGGGTGCCACATTGCCATTGTTGCAGAGACCCTGCTGATGTAGTACTCCGTGGTTTTGCAAAAATAACTACAGCAGACTCCTTGTTGTGGACCAGGGTTGTGAGTCTTAGAAAATTCATGAGCAAAGAAAACCTTAAAGAAAGGTGCACTCAAACACGTGTGAAAAGAGTTAACGCGTAAAGAATTTTTTTTTTTGAAATTTTTTTTTTAACATGATTCACCTCAAACAAGCCAGGCCGCCACTGTAAACGTAAGGGGCTACTGAGAAAAAAGAAAAGGGGCGAAGGATTGGTGGTTCAGCTTAAATTGGGATCTGAGTAAGCCGAAAAGTTGTCTCCCTTGGCAGCGGGGTGATTCTTAGCGGCCGACTAACTTTAGCACTAGTGGCGGGGAGCTTCTTAAAAAGATCCAAATGTAGTATCTGTTCTGATGCTACACTTAGTCTTTTCTGTCCTCAGTCTATGATGAGAAAGTCCCCTTTTTGGGGAGCCAGATCTTTCTCCACATTAAAAAATCTGACCTTGTGTTTAACTTTGCCCTAGTGGGGAGGCAAGTAAATATGAACTTCTCGCCATCTATCTCTTCCCTTTTAGCGCAATTGGGAAAATAAAAACCGAAATATGTAATAAAGAAACTAGAAAAATACGCATGTTTAATAAACGAGTATAAGAAATATGCATAACATTTTGAGCTACACATGTTCATACACAGAGATATATAAAAGATACATGTTTACTCTAGAATTTAGGAAAATTCGGCAACGCAAAAAATAAAGATTTTAGTTCAAACTATTTTTAGGCAACATGATCACCAGAGATTAAAACACTGAATTTATTTCATGGCAAGAACAACAATTTTGCTTTTTGTAAATACATGAAGATTTGCTTAGAATTTTAAAGTCAGTTTAAATGAATTTCTATAATCCCGATTTTACTCTTTCTCTCCAACCTCCCCTTCTCTTTCCCTAACTCTCTCTCTCTCAACCCTTCACTCTTCCTTTACGCGCGACATTGAGAAAATAGCAAACCAAAAGGCTCTATAAAAAAAAATGTAGGCTGCTTGGTTACATATTTTAATCACACGAAATACATGTTAAAATATACCTTAGTTTTGGGATTGTGTTATGTTTGAATTAAAAACGCCCATTTTAATTGTTCTAATAAGATGTAATTTGCAATAATTGCTTACTGAGTTTCTATCTATTACTCTAACTTAAAAAAATAATAATTACTGTAAGAAAAATGTAGTAAAAAGTTTTTAGTTCAAACTATTTTCAGGCAACATGACCACCAGAGATTAGAACACTGAATTTTTTTCATGAAAAGTAAAACAAGTTTGCTTTTTTTAAATACATCACGATTTTATAAGAATTTTAAAGCCAGTTTAAAGGACTTTCTATTCGAGAGTTTAAAAACTTCCAAATTCCTTTCTAATTTCGAACAGTCACGAAGTAATGGATAATTTTCAACTATTAACAAAATATTTAAATGTGCTGACTTGTTTACGAATATACCGAAATAGATTATGATGGATTTAATCTCGTAATATAATTTTAATTTATAACATTTTTTTTTAATTGGAAAAGAACCGTATTCTAAGAACGAACATTTAGAAAAATCAATTTTATTTGCTTTAAAACAACAGCAAATATTCTAAAATATTTATTTAAAAATATTTTTGGGGGTGGCAGCCACTATTTACATCGTAAAAATATATATATATATATATATATATATATATATATATATAAACGTGCACATACTTTACTTATCTCTCTCTCTCTATATATATATATATATATATATAAATATATATATATATATGCATTCCCTAAATGTTAAAATTTATAAAAATCTAATGTGCCAATGATACTCACCATGTTGCCTAAAATGTATTTTCTAAAATTCATAATGATCTGTTCATTAGTTTAGGAGTTATCCTGTACATAAAAATATATACATATATCCATACCTAACTTCATATGTAGAGATATATCACATATCGTTATAAAAACGATTCAAACCTCAGAAAATGATACGAAAAAGAGAAAATTGGAAAACATAAATTCACCAAAAAGATAAAAAGAAAGAAACGAAAAAATCACTTAGCTTTAATTTATACCAAACGCATTTCTTTTTAATTATTT
>OY744534.1:10745334-10760334 GCA_963556195.1 Sepiola atlantica | reverse complement strand
ATTTTAATACTAAGAATAAAGGAATAAAAAATAAAAAAAATAAAAAAAGAAGAAAAAGAGAAAAAGAGTATAAAAAGTGGGTTAAAAAATATATATATATATAGAGAATAAATTGTAGAGAATAAAAAAGAGCGAGAGAGAAAGAAAGAATAAAAATAGAAAGAATAAAAAGAATAAAAATATATAAATAAAAATAAAATATATAAATAAAAATAATAATAATAAAAATAAAAAAATAAATAAAAATTAAAAATTAAAAATTAAAGATTAAAAACAAAAATAATAAAAATAAAGAAAGGGTTTCTCTGAAATTCCCGTGAGCCAAATTATGAATTTGTATCATTAGCCGTTATATTTTTGAAGGTATGCGTTCTAAAAATCGTTGATGTGTAAGAATCTTTAGATTGGAGTGATTTTTAATGAAGGGATTCGGAACTAAGGGAGGTAACTAAGATGGAAATATGAAATATTTGAGTTTGTTAAAGTGGGTTTGAAAATTAATCTGGTGGTTGATAAAAGATAAAAAAATAAAAAATTAAATATTTTTGCATTTTGGTGAAAGTCGAAGTTTTTGCTCTTGGAATTTATGTGGATATAATTTTTTGAGTAATCTAGTGATTGATAATTAAATTAAATATTTTTGTATTTTTGTGAAGGTCGGAGTTTTTGCTCTTGAAGTTTAAGTGGATATAGGTTGATGAGGTGTTTGTTCGTTTTTATTGTGTTTATATTAGTAGAGGGGGGGTAGTTAGACATTATGTGAATCGGTCAGACCAGTTTATAAGCAATGCTTGCCTCTTGTGTGCACATCCCTTGAATATTTCATCGCGGACATTTAAACAGGCTGTATTCGGATCGATGATGGCTTTTGAAATGTGGTATTTTTCAGCGTCACATAGAGGACATCTGTTTATGGCTGGAGAGAAGGATGGTTTTCTCTCAATTATTTTCCATTTGATGGTGAAGGGTGTGTTTTCTTCTTTAAGCTGCCATATTCGGGTCGCGAGTGCCGTATTAGCCTTGTTTTTGTATCTGAAGGAGTTTCTGTGTGCATATAGCCTTTGTTTGAAATTTCCCTTCGTCATCCCAATATATTTTTCTGCATTACTGGTATTCTGGTCTGTGACGGTTGCTTCATAAATGATTGAATTGATTTTGCAATTTCCCTCCAGGGGGCAGTTGTTTTTGTCTTGGCATGAGCAGCCTGCGTTTGTAATTGTTTTGGGTTCTGCAGAGATAATTTTTCTTATTGAAGGGGCAGTGGAATAGCTGATCTTAACAGAATTTCTGTTAAAAAGTTTGTGTAATTCATTTGTGGGTGGGAAGTGTTTGTCGAGCAACTTGAGGAAAAGTTGGCCTACCTTTGTTTTGGTATTGGTCGAATAGGGTGGGGAAAACCAGATCACCGATCTCCTTCTATTGCGGGTCCCCCGTGGTTGGTCTCGGTTGGGGGTGTATGAGATTTCTTCTCTGAACCCGCTGTCGCGGAGCGCTTTGTTGTAATATGGTGCTGCTTGGTTGAAAATTTCGGGACTGGATGAAAGGTTTGAGATTCTTTGGCTAATATTATTGATTAAATTTTTAAAGATGGTGGGGGGGTGGCAGGATCCCTTGTGTATGTATTGGAGTGTTTCATTGGGTTTGTGGAAAGGTTTGTGTGTATTGTTTTTAAGGTTCAGTGTGGTATCTAGGAAGTTTACTTGGTCTAAATTTGTTTTAATGGTAATTTTGAAGCCGAGATTATGGAAGGTGTTTGTTAATTCTTTTCTATATATAATATTAATACGATAGCGTGTGTGTTCAGGATTTTGATGTTGGTTTTTATGTCGGCCCGACTGGTTTATAGTTCGATTCAAATCAACCTTTAAGATTTTTTTCTACATCGAAGGGAGAGTGAGGTGGGAAGGGGACGACCTGTAATATACATATTAATACGATAGCGTGTGTGTTATTGTGTGTGTCACGCTTACATCAAAAGCAACGACCTTCCGAATTTTTGTATACTACTCATGAATTGGGGCCAAATTTAATTTAACTTAAAGCATTTACAAAGTAATGTATAGTTGTCAAAATCGGAAGTAGTCGATCAATCAAATCGAGAAAAAAAAGCCTGACGGACACGAAACCGCTTTTATAGGTTAGGAACAAGATAATTAGTATTGAAAACATCATTTCGTGTAATTTACACCGGTCCTGCTAGTTAATATTATTTAGATACATTTTTATTATTATTATTTACTCACTAGGAGTTATCACACTGGTCATCGTCAGTGGTCACCCACTGCCGACAACCTGTGGTATTCCCTGGAGGCTGAGTGACAACAAGTCTCCTCAGACTTCCAGTATGCTCCACCTCTTTTCGTTCATCACCGCTGATGACCTTGCGGTATCGCAACAGCTACCTACCACCGATTTCCCGCTGATAAGGGCCATTGGTCCCCTCTGGGGCCCGAGTGGCAACAAGCCAAGGTCCCAGAGCTGTCCGCGCTCTTCCAGTGGAGGTCTGGTCTGCGCTTTCCCTCCTCGACCCTCTGTCCATAATTTTCGTGGCGTAAGCCTATGCTTGCGCCTCTCATTATTATTATTATTATTATTATTATTATTATTATTATTATTATTATTATTATTATTATTATTATTATTATTATTATTATTATTATTATCATTATTATTATTATTATTATTATTATTATTATTATTATTATCAATATTATTATTATTATTATTATTATCATTATCATTATTATTATTATTATTATTATTATCATTATTATTATTTTTATTATTATCCAAACATATGTTTCATGTTCACTAAAAATCGTCAGTGTGGCTGTATATACTCTGTTTCACTTTTATTAACCCCAAACAAAGCATATTGCCACTGACACCTAAGAAGCTACAGTGATTCGGGGCCAAATTTAAAGGGGGCACCCTAAGTGGGGAGTTGTGCAACAAGATTTTTATTCACAATTTTTAAGATGTTTTGTATGTTGGTATAGTCGTAGAAACAGAGAGCATGCAGGGGATTCAAACAGCAAGGGGTACGAAGAAAAAAAAGCATTCAGAGAAGAAAGGTTTCCGGCATCTGTGGACCTCTACAGTGAAGGAGGGTTTGCTGCTGGTGACAGATGTTTACGTTGAGAAAGTGCAGGATTTTCATGGGAGAATATTTGGTGGAAGTACTTGTAAAACATGAATGACATTATCATAATCACGTGAATCACATTATCATAATCATGTGAATCACATTATCATATCATGTGAATCACATTATGATAATCATGTGAATCACATTATCATAATCATGTGAATCACATTATCATAATCATGTGAATCACATTATCATAATCACGTGAATCACATTATCATAATCACGTAAATTTCATTATCATAATCATGTGAATCACATTATCATAATCACGTGAATCACATGATCATAATCACGTGAATCAGATTATGATAATCATGTGAATCACATTATCATAATCATGTGAATCACATTACCATAATCATGTGAATCACATTACCATAATCATGTGAATCACATGATCATAATCATGTGAATCACATTATCATAATCATGTGAATCACATTATCATAATCATGTGAATCACATAATCATAATAACGTGAATCACATTATCATAATAATGTGAATCACATTATCATAATAATGTGAACCACATTATCATAATCACGTGAATCACATTATCATAATCATGTGAATCACATTATTATAATAATGTGAATCACATTATCATAATCATGTGAATCACATTATCATAATAACGTGAATCACATTATCATAATCATGTGAATCACATTATTATAATAATGTGAACCACATTATCATAATCACGTGAATCACATTATCATAATCACGTGAATCAGATTATGATAATCATGTGAATTACATTATCATAATCATGTGAATCACATCATAATCACGTAAATCACATTATCATAATCACGTGAATCACATTATAATAATCATGTGAATCACATTATCATAATCACGTGAATCACATTATCATAATCATGTGAATCACATTATCATAATCATGTGAATCACATTATCATAATCATGTGAATCACATTATCATAATCATGTGAATCAGATTATCATAATCATGTGAATCACATCATCATAATCACGTGAATCAGATTATGATAATCATGTGAATTACATTATCATAATCATGTGAATCACATCATAATCACGTAAATCACATTATCATAATCACGTGAATCACATTATAATAATCATGTGAATCACATTATCATAATCACGTGAATCACATTATCATAATCATGTGAATCACATTATCATAATCATGTGAATCACATTATCATAATCATGTGAATCACATTATCATAATCATGTGAATCAGATTATCATAATCATGTGAATCACATCATCATAATCACGTGAATCACATTATCATAATCATGTGAATCCCATTATCATAATCACGTGAATCACATTACCATAATCATGTGAATCACATTATCATAATCATGTGAATCACATTATCATAATCACGTGAATCACATTATCATGATCACCTGAATCACATTATCATAATCATGTGAATCACATTATCATAATCACGTGAATCACATGATCATAATCATGTGAATCACATTACCATAAGAACGTGAAGCTACATTATCATAATCACGTAAATCCCATTATCATAATCATGTGAATCACATTATCATAATTACGTGAATCACATTATTATAATCATGTGAATCACATTATCATAATCACGTGAATCACATGATCATAATCATGTGAATCACATTATCATAATCATGTGAATCACATTATCATAATCATGTGAATCACATTATCATAATCATGTGAATCACATTATCCTAATCACGTTAATCACATTATCATAATCACGTGAATCACATTATCATAATCACGTGAATCACATTATCATAATCACATGAATCACATTATCATAATCATGGGAATCACATTATCATAATCATGTGAATCACATTATCATAATCATGTGAATCACATTATCCTAATCACGTTAATCACATTATCATAATCACGTGAATCACATTATCATAATCATGTGAATCACATTATCATAATCACGTGAATTACAGTATCATAATCATGGGAATCAGATTATCATAATCATGTGAATCACATTATCATAATCATGTGAATCACATTATCATAATCATGTGAATCAAATTATCATAATCATGTGAATCACATTATCATAATCATGTGAATCACATTATCCTAATCACGTTAATCACATTATAATAATCACGTGAATCACATTATCATAATCACGTGAATCACATTATCACAATCACATGAATCACATTATCATAATCATGGGAATCACATTATCATAATCATGTGAATCACATTATCATAATCATGTGAATCACATTATCATAATCATGTGAATCACATTATCATAACTATATGAATCACATTATCATAATAATGTGAATCACATTATCATAATCATGTGAATCACATTATCATAATCATGTGAATCACATTATTATAATCATATGAATCACATTATCATAATAATGTGAATCACATTATCATAATCATGTGAATCACATTATCATAATCATGTGAATCACATTATCATAACTATATGAATCACATTATCATAATAATGTGAATCACATTATCATAATCATGTGAATCACATTATCATAATCATATTAATCACATTATCATAATCATGTGAATCACATTATCATAATCATGTGAATCAGATTATCATAATCATGTGAATCACATTATCATAACTATATGAATCACATTATCATAATAATGTGAATCACATTATCATAATCATGTGAATCACATTATCATAATCATATTAATCACATTATCATAATCATGTGAATCACATTATCATAATCATGTGAATCAGATTATCATAATCATTGAATCACATTATCATAATCACGTGAATCACATTATCATAATCATGTCAATCACATTATCATAATCACGTGAATCAGATTATCATAATCACGTGAATCACATTATCATAATAATGTGAATCACATTATCATAATCATGTGAATCACATTATCATAATCATGGGAATCACATTATCATAATCACGTGAATCAGATTATCATAATCACGTTAATCACATTATCATAATCATGTGAATCACATTATCATAATCATGGGAATCACATTATCATAATCATGGGAATCACATTATCATAATCATGTGAATCACATTATCATAATCATGGGAATCACATTATCATAATCACGTGAATCAGATTATCATAATCACGTTAATCACATTATCATAATCATGTGAATCACATTATCATAATCATGGGAATCACATTATCATAATCATGGGAATCACATTATCATAATCATGTGAATCACATTATCATAATCATGGGAATCACATTATCATAATCACGTGAATCAGATTATCATAATCACGTTAATCACATTATCATAATCATGTGAATCACATTATCATAATCATGTGAATCACATTATCATAATCATGGGAATCACATTATCATAATCACGTGAATCAGATTATCATAATCACGTTAATCACATTATCATAATCATGTGAATCACATTATCATAATCATGGGAATCACATTATCATAATCATGGGAATCACATTATCATAATCATGTGAATCACATTATCATAATCATGGGAATCACATTATCATAATCACGTGAATCAGATTATCATAATCACGTTAATCACATTATCATAATCATGTGAATCACATTATCATAATCATGGGAATCACATTATCATAATCATGGGAATCACATTATCATAATCATGTGAATCACATTATCATAATCATGGGAATCACATTATCATAATCACGTGAATCAGATTATCATAATCACGTTAATCACATTATCATAATCATGTGAATCACATTATCATAATCATGTGAATCACATTATCATAATCACGTGAATCACATTATCATAATCATGTGAATCACATTATCATAATCATGTGAATCACATTATCATAATCACGTGAATCACATTATCATAATCATGTGAATCACATTATCATAATCATGGGAATCACATTATCATAATCACGTGAATCAGATTATCATAATCACGTTAATCACATTATCATAATCATGTGAATCACATTATCATAATCATGTGAATCACATTATCATAATCATGGGAATCACATTATCATAATCACGTGAATCAGATTATCATAATCACGTTAATCACATTATCATAATCATGTGAATCACATTATCATAATCATGTGAATCACATTATCATAATCACGTGAATCACATTATCATAATCATGTGAATCACATTATCATAATCATGTGAATCACATTATCATAATCACGTGAATCACATTATCATAATCATGTGAATCACATTATCATAATCACGTGAATCACATTATCATAATCATGTGAATCACATTATCATAATCACGTGAATCACATTATCATAATCATGTGAATCACATTATCATAATAATGTGAATCACATTATCATAATCATGTGAATCACATTATCATAATCATGACAAAAAAGGTCAGGTAAAGTTGATTTTTAATTGCAACACAAAACAACAGAATCTTACATCGGAGTTTTCAACTACAATGAATAGGCTAATTTTATTAGCGAAATATCTGTATAACTATAAACTACATACATACATAATGTTAGTTTATAAAAAAAGGAAAAAAAAAAAAAAAAAGTCGTTTTCGATTTTGTCTTTTCTTTTTTGTAAAATACATATTGCATCTATAACAAGCTTTGATGGTATTTATTTACCACACTTCTTTTTTTTTACTAAATTTCAAACGGATGCTTATTAAAAAAAAAAAAAAGTATGAACCTTTAAAACTATAACCTTCCACGTGCTTGCGTGATTTCATACGAGAGAGAAAAAAACAACATCTCATTCGCCGGCTCACACCAACAGAAGCGGGCTTTCCAATTACATCGGAATTTTCAACTACAATGAATAGGCTAATTTTATTAGCGAAATATCTGTATAACTATAAACTACATACATACATAATGTTAGTTTATAAAAAAAGGAAAAAAAAAAAAAAAAAAGTCGTTTTCGATTTTGTCTTTTCTTTTTTGTAAAATACATATTGCATCTATAACAAGCTTTGATGGTATTTATTTACCACACTTCTTTTTTTTTACTATATATATATATATATATATATATATATATATATATATATATATATATAAAGGTTAATACAACAAAAGATATAAGCGTTAACTAATATCTTTAATTAGTGAACATCCGGATAAAACTTAAGCTCAATATACTGGATAGAGCATTAATAGCACTAGATAAAGTGAAAGAATAAAATAAGGTGCGAATCAAATTTTATTAGAATTCAAAGTTCAAGCAAAGTATCTTAACGTCCTTAACTCATGAGTTTTCAAAGAAAATCTTCTCCTCAGAGGACCATTACCGCAATGACATTACTGCAAGCTTTAAAGTCCTTAATTTAATTTTATTCAGTTTAATTTTATTCGAATAGGAGTTAGCATCTAACCAGGAAGTTATGGTTTGCACAACTCCTATCAACTCATAAGAACCCTTGATTTGAAATTATAATATTCAACACCAAGTGAGTTTTCTGAACTTTTCATATGATTTGGTTTTTTCTATCGTTTTATCAATTTGCATACACCTTGGATACACTTTTCACTGTCATCTACTCCATCGATAGTAAACAAATTTCCCTCCTGGATAACTTTTTCGTTTTTTGAACTACCATTCATCACTCGGATTGTTTTTTTAATCAACCTCTTTGACATCTTTCTTAAAGCTGTTTTAAACTTTATGACTTGGATGAACTGTATAAGTTTAACAAAAAAGTAGGTTTGGGGCCGATATATTTGATGTTTTATATACTTTTATGTATTTTATATATTTTTATATATTTTCAAAGTTTAATTTTATTACCTGCAGTAATGTCATTGTGGGAATGGTCCTCTGATGAGATTTTCTTTGAAAACTCATGAGTTAAGGACTTGAAAGTACTTTGCGTGAACATTTAATTCTAATAAAATTTGATTCGACCTTATTTTATTCTTTCACCATATCTAGTGCTATATATATATATATATATATATATATATATATATATATATATATATATATATAATGAGAAAGGAAGGATGAGAGTAATCCGACGTAATGGGAAATGAAAAAGGAAAAACCAAAATATGTTTTTTTTATGTATTCATCAACGTTTCGTCTTTATTTGTAAGACTTCTTCAGGATGATAATTTTAAGAAAAATGTCATGCAAGTACATAGAAATGTTGTGTTGACATGATGCATACATATAAAGAAACATCTTTTGGTTTTTCCTTTTTTATTTCCCATATATATATATATATATATATATATATATATATATATATATATATATATATATATATATCCACAATCAGACAACGCCGCAGCCCACATAAACTATGAAAGCAACAAATCGGAAGACCTAGACTCGAGTTTCGGCTTCCTTTGAGCTCATCAGTAGAACATATCCGAACTTAGGATTCGAAACCCGAGGCAAATGCATGCGGGGCAACCTCGTCACATAGAAGAAAGTCTATAATTAACACGGACTAAGAAAACCGCGAGGAAGAAGCGATTGTGGAATTAATCCACTCTTCTCAACAAGGGGTGTAGTTATCCAACTACTAAGAAACCAGGCCGATATCTCACAAGTCGGATTTTATACTTTGAAAATAATAACGTAGACAGATCTCTGAAGCCAACCGATAATTCCATCAAGTGAAATGACCTTAATGGCTTTTATTGTTTGTGTGGGCTGCGGCGTTGTCTGATTGTGGAAATAATTATATATATAATTGCACATTAAAAAAAATCTAATATATATATATATATATATATATATATATATATATATATATATAATTAATATTAAATTATAATTAAAAACGATCAAAGTAAAGGCGTAATAGTTATTTATATATGGTATTACATAAGTTTAAAACTATTGGTACCGTCGGTTTCGAATCAACATGTGAACACATGTAATCAACACATGTTCGCGACTCGTTGACATCCAGTTTGGAAAAGGGGGAGTCACGTGTCACGACATCTCGTCTTACACTGTATTTATTTATTAGCCTGTTTATTTTTTTCTTATCAAGGATTTGATTCGACATATTTGACAGAATGTTTTGGAAGCGATATGTTAAACATATATATATATTTTTTTAATAAAAAACAAAGTTTAGATTACGTCACCAACAATAAATATCGGCGACAAAAAAAATTAACAACAACAAAAAGAGTCAACTCTCGTAATTATGACGATATTGACAGTATGGTGAAATTAATATATTTCTAATAAAACAAATTTTCTATTTAATAATGAAAATTGTTGTTGTATCTGTTGTTGTTGTTTTTTTGTTGTTTTTTTCCCCCATAACGTCCGGGGACGTCCTCGGAGAGTCAGACAGATACACTATTTATTTATCTACCTCTCACAGCGGTTGGATGTGACACAAGGTCGGGAAAGTGGGATTTAGAAAAGCCAGCCCCCGAGAAAGTGAGCACTCTGGCCTACAAAAAATGCCTGGGCAGCCCCGTCGGTATTCCCCGGTAGGAGCGCCTCATGCGATTAGCAATAAACTAACCCCCTCTCAAATCGTGAGAAGGCAAAGCCTGGGAGGGTGGAGCTCCTAGAACTGCACAGGACAGACTCATAGACCGGCGTAAATCAAGCCCCGAAGGCCAAGACAATACAGGTCTATAGGGTGTAGTATCCATCGGAACAGATACTACACTTTGATCTTGGCTAAAAGGCCTGTCCTAACTTGTCTGTGGGCGTGATATAACTTGGTAGTGCCCATATCCTATCCAGGCCCCATACAGCACCCAGGGTTCTCAAATGGTCACCCATTTAGTACTTGCCAGGCTCAAAGCTGCTTAACGTCGGTGATCTAACTGGAACCGATGTGTCAACGTGATTATGCCGAATAAAATGAAAATGAATAATAATAAATGGCGATGTTTATTTACCTCCTCTCCAGGAGGTCAGGCACAAGGCCAGTTTTATCTTACTCCCACAAGTAAGATGTGACCCAAGGTCGGGTCAGGAAAGTGGGGTTTGAAAAGCCAGCACCCGAGAAAGTGAGCACTCTGGCCATTAAACATTGCCCTGGCAGCACCGTCGTCATTCCCCGGTAGGAGCGCCTCAGGCAGTAAGCAATTAACTTACTCCTCCTCAAAGAATGAAGGCAAAGCCTGGGAGGGTAGACCTCCTAGAACTGCACAGGACAAACCCACAGACAGGTGGAATCAAGCCCCAAAGGACAAGACGACACCGGTCTATAGGGTGCAGTATCCATCGGAACAGATACTACACTTACTTCCTAGCCAAAAGTGCCAGGAAATAATAAATGGCGATGAATGTACCCTGCCTTACAATTGTTTACATATTTTCCGCGACACGTTTATTCTAATACTCCTACGATCAAAGGGCGATAATTGGTACCGTCCATTCAAACTTCCTGTTTGACTAAGTAATAATATAATAATAGTAATAATTGTGACTAAATGAATAATAAACATTAATTAAAGTTAATCTAACTGTTTTATTAAATGTTGAAATGATGGCTTAAATAACATAAGATTAAATAACATAAAATATATCTTTTTTGTTTAATTTTACTTCAGTCGAAATTCTCAGAAATCAATGGGCTCCTCTATTGGGGTTAACACTTAATCTTTACATGAGATACATAGATATTCGAATATTCCATTAAAGTTCTCCTTTACCTGTCAAACGTTGACTTAGTAAAGAAGTTAAGAACATTAACCCCCCCCCCCTCAATTGACCAGTTTACTATGTTATAGTATATATTTCTTGTGGTCTCTTGGTCTTACCGGATTCCAGAACAAGAATTCATCTAGTCTGGTGGAGTATACAGCTTAGTGCTTTTACTAGAATCAACAACACTTGGAGAGAGTGCAGCATTTTTTCGTATAAGCTATTGTGGTGTACCCATTTAGAAAGAATCTGATTTGGGCTTCGAATACTATATTATTTAGAATATTTGGTCAGGGTTTACTTGTAGGATAAAGTATCCTCATCGTCTTACCAGATTCCTGCATAAGAATCCATCTAGTCTGGTGGAGTATCCAGCTAAGTGCTGTTACTTAATGTAACACCACTAGGAGAAGGTGCACCATTCATTGTATGATCCAGTGTATAGCCATTTCGAGTGGATCGTATTTGGGCCTTGAATACTATGTTATTTTGAATATTTCGTCAGGGTTGATTGTAGGGTGAAGTATCCTCATGCTAGGTTGTCCTGACACACCCTTGTACAGAGATACCGAAGAAACTCTAAGATGGTGTCTAGTAGGTAATTCAAACTCTCCAATAGGTCCAATCTGTCTGTTGTTTTTGCTGGGGATGGGGCATCCTACCGGATGCCAGACATTCACTCACTATTTCAGACACTCCAGCCGAGAGATCTTTTTAAGATTCTAACCGTCCCTTTAAGTGCAATTGTTTTTATATCTCTTGCACTTGGTTCACCGGGTATGTCACACAGGTAGTTTTTGAAATTCTTTTTCATTAGTTCTGTTGCTCCTATAATTACTGGTATGATGGAGATTTTCCTACGATTCCAGTTTCTTTTCATGCCGTACATAAGACCTTGGTATTTCGTAATTTTTTCTCTTTCAACTATGTTTAATCCTGCATCATTAGGGACACTGACTTCAACTAGGGTTGCTACTTTCTCCCTTTTGTCCCATATTACGATGTCAGTGTGTGTGTGTGTGTGAAGATATTTAGAAAGAAAAAAATAAGAATAAAAATAAAAGTTAAAATTAAAAAAAACAAGAAAGAACAACGATAAACAAAAATAGTCCTAGAAAATGTCTTAGAAAAGTAGCTCGTGCATTATTCCTGCCACCAAGCCAACAAGTAAATAATCGGTCCCAAATGCATTCAAAAAAGCCAAAAAAAAAACGGAACAATGTGCGATAATACACTTTCACGTCGGGCGGCACAATTTTTATTTTTATTTTTATTTTTATTTTTATTTTTATTTTTATTTTTATTTTTTTCTCCTCTCTTCTAAAGTGACCTCAACTATTGCAACGCCACATTGTGTATTGTCGGCAGTTGAAACCCTTATTCCAGACATTTAATTTCCCTGATGATCTGCCAAGCAAGTACCTGCTTGGTAGTGAAACACGTGTAGGAAAAAACATTTAATTTGAATAAATAATATTTGTAAGAAAAAATATCTTTAATGGTGATAATTGGTGTCCTGAAAGGAATGCTTTGGTAAGCCTTCATAAAATCGCATATAGATGCTCACTACTCTGTAATCGAGTATCATCGAGCTTGTTTTTATTGGAACAACCCCAGTCTTCACTGAATTATCTATTTTATAAGTGAAAAATCTAAATCTATATATATAAAAATATATATATATATATATATATATATATATATATATACACACGATAAAAATAAAAATATGTTTATCATTTTTTCCTTAAGCTATTACTTAATATTTTTTCAAATTTTTAATTTTGGCTTTCCCACAGCCAACTTATCTATCTATGTAATTCCTCTGATGATAAGATTTTAATCTTTGAAAAGCCTTGGCTTAAGGAAAGAATAATAAACATGTTTTACCGAGTACACCTTGCATTGAACAATCGAAGTTGAAATAGATTTGTCATTCGTACATATTTATCCCTCTTCTTCGAATTTTTCTTTTCATTCAATACGTTTTTTTAACAAAAATTATTTTAATAATTTTTAATAAAAATTCTCATATTTTTCAAATATTTGAACTTTGGTTTTTTCGAAAGCCAACTTATCCATCTGTATTTCTCCTCTGATGATAAGATTTCGATCTTTGAAAAGCCTTGGCTTAAGGAAAGAAAAATAAACACTAGTTTATTACTGACAAACTTGCATTGAACAATTGAAATTTGAAATAAATTTGGACAATCGTCGCATATTTATCACTCTTTATTCTTCTATCTCTCTCTCTCTCTCTCTCTCTCTCTCTCTCTCTATATATATATATATATATATATATATATATATATATATATATATAATGTGTGTGTGTATGTGGAAAAGTTAGTAATTATCCTGGTGCAGCAATGTTATAAACCTCGCTGACTATCTTATCTTTAGAAGCAGTCAACGAGCACTTGGACTCACAATCTTGACCTTGAACTGTGACCCGTAAGAACTATGCAATTGCCACAACCAAAAAGTACGCTGTATATTTACTTGCTTGGCCAAATCTTCCTGGAGGGGGGGGGGCGTTAAAACAGGAAAAACAAAAGATGGGTCGTCTACGTGCGCCTCCTGATGAAGAACGCACTTGCAGCGGCTTGCGTGACAAGCATTTAAACCCATGCACAGCAACAGGTGCTTGGTGGGAGAGTTCTGCCGCAATGTTTACAGAGATCCACAAATTAACTCGATAAATTAGGCGTTAGATGCCTAGAAAGTAAGGTCGATATTTCAAATATGCTCAAATACAGTCAGATAGATAGATAGATAGATAGATAGATAGATAGATAGATATATAGATAGATAGATAGATAGATGGATAGATGTATAGATAGAGAAAGATAGGTAGATAGATAGATAGAAATGAACAGATAGATAGATATATAATAGATAGATAGATAGATAGATAGATAGATAGATAGATAGATAGATAGATACAAATAAGTATGTTTCGTCATATCACGGCCCTTAAGCATGGCTAGAAACTAACGGTTGTTTCTAAATCCGATCGCCTCATCTGTTGTTAGCTTCTGAGTACTAAACCTTCATCCACGTGTTCGGCAAATCAATTAATGCTTTAAAAAAAAAAAAAAATTTTTTAAATTAATAAATCTTGCATTGATAAAGGCTTCTATTTTCAATGTTATAATACTGA
>OY744534.1:10737834-10742834 GCA_963556195.1 Sepiola atlantica | reverse complement strand
ATATATATATATATATATATATATATATATGTATATATATATATATATATATATATATATATATATATATTGTATGTTGTATTTTCATTTAGGCAAACATTACTAAATAACACTGTTTTTGCTTGATAAGACTTTTTATTTTTTCACATCGAAATTCTAAATGGACTATTCGGAAAATTAAAAGAATTATAAGAGAGAGAAAGAGAGAGAGAGAGAGAGACAGAGAGAGAGAAAGATTTGACATATTTCACCCCAAACAAGACAGGCCGCCACTGTAGACGTAAGGGGTTGCTGAGAATTAGGGTGTAGGTTTTGGGTGTCATCCTAAGTTGGGAACTGTGCACATTAGTTTTAACTCTCTGCATGTCAGTAACGTCGGGGAAACAGGGAGCAAGGCGAGAGTTCCAGAGGTCGGCAGCACGAGGCAAGAAGCTATTAGAGTAGACGACTCTCTGGCATCTGGGGACTTCCACGGTGGACGGGTGGCCATGATTTAGCTGATTGTCGAGTTGGTCGAGTGTATTTACGTCGAGGGGGGAACAAGAGCAGCAAGTTCATCGGAGCACAATCCATTGTAAGTATTTGTAAAACAGGAGAGAACTTGAATACCCACTAGAAACTTATTTGAGTGTCTGAGGTCTCTCTATACAGGGGTTTTCTGCCGTGCAGAAACGAACACGCCGGATCAAATATGATATTAAAAATAGGATGATTAAAAATGTTAAAATATATAATGAAAAATAATTGAAAAAAAAAATGTTTAAAAATTGATAAAAAATAAACAGATAAAATGATGAACAGAACACAAAATAACAATGGTTAAACATCGTTTATTTGCAGTGACTTATATTAGCATTGAATTTCGAAGTGAGTGCTCAGGGGTCTAAATAGTCGAGCTCAAACTAAGGAAATTAAGATAGAAGCATAGAAAGTTGGTTTATAAGTATACCGGGATGCCCTTTCGCACTTGTATTCACATTGAGAGTACACCAGAGCAGAAAGTTCATCGGAGCACATTTCATTGAAGTACTTGTAAAACAAGCACAAGGATGCAACATTGCGGCGATGGGACAGGGGCTGGAGCTTGGTGTATCGTGAGGGGTCTATTAGATTAGATACTCTTTTTTGGAACTTGTCTAAAATGGAGAGACTAGTGGTTGGTGCACCAGCCCAGATCATGTGAAATATTATGGCGATATTTATGTTTTTCAGAGTATGTAAAATTTAATATTTCAAGTTCCAGTGGAAGAGAAGAAATATTTGATATACCAGAGAAACAACAACTCAATGGCACATTAGAGAATAGAGGCACTCTTGATAGGTGCAAAACAAATAGAGGTACACTGGATAGGTGCAAAGAAATAGAGGTACTCTGGATAGGTGCAAAATAAAATAGAGGTACTCTGGATAGGTGCAAAAAATTAGAGGTACACTGGATAGGTGCAAAGAAATAGAGGTACTCTGGATAGGTGCAAAATAAAATAGAGGTACTCTGGATAAGTGCAAAAAATAGAGGTAATCTGGATAGATGCAAAATAAAATAGAGGTACTCTAGATAGATGCAAAATAAAATAGAGGTACTCTGGATAGATGCAAAAAAATAGAGGTACTGTGGATAGGTGCAAAACATAGAGGTACTCTGGATAGGTGCCAAAAATACAGGTACTCTGGATAGGTGCAAAAAATAGAGGTACTCTGTATAGGTGCAAAAAAATAGAGGTACTCTGGATTAGTGTAAAATAAAACACAGGTACTCTGGATAGATGCAAAAAAGTAGAGGTACTCTGGATAGGTGCAAAAGAATAGAGGTACTTATGATAGGTGCAAAAAAGAGGTACTCTGGATAGGTGCAAAATAAAATAGAGGTACTTTGGATAGGTGCAAAATAAAATAGAGGTACTCTGGATAGGTGCAAAAAAATAAAGGTACTCGTGATAGGTACAAAAATAAATAGAGGTACTCGTGATAGGTGCAAAATAAATAGAGGTACTCTGGATATGTGAAAAAATAGATAGAGGTACTCTGGATAGGTGCAAAAATAAATAGAGGTACTCTGGATAGCTGCAAAAATAAATAGAGGTACTCTGGATAGGTGCAAAGATACCCGTATATAGTAACGTCGGAATAGGGGAGCTTCATGCGTCAGGTAATGAACGTATTCGCCATCATAAATAACGAGGTCGTTATTTAGTTGTCTACTTTTTAACAAGGCAAAGTTAGATACAAGGTCAGTTTTTAATGTGGGGGTATCAAGCTTCACCAAAATGGGCCTTCTTGGATTAGGGGGATTTTTTTTAAATTGCCTCAGATAATCATGATTTTCTCTTCTCCCTCTGACCTGAACAGATACTATACAATAATCTCAGGACGAGTGTGTGTAGATCTGTGTATGATTCCTCGCATGTTTTGGTAGTGTGTGTGTGTGTGTATATGGTTGTATACGTGTCAGTGTTATTGTGAATGCGTGTGTACGTGTGAATGCCTATGCATGGATGTACATGTGTGTGTATGCATTTGTGTTTTTGTATGGTTGTGTGTGGGTTTGGGTTTGCATCTGTGCCGGGAGGGTTTCGCAGCAAAGGAAAGAGGGGTGGGCTATGAGGGATGCGAGAGTGGGGTGCCGGTGCGTCGACGACGATGGAAGTGGTTGTTCGCGGCGGCGGCGGCGGCCGAAAAACCATCAGACGTGGACTCGTGGCGCCAGCCTGCACTAACGGACGCTAGTTAAGGGGGGAGGCGGGTCGTCTCGGTTCGCCGACGTATCCTGTGGCAGGCGTAATACAGACTGACACAAGAGAACCCGATATCTGCCTCCATAGAACCCAACTACGCCGAGGCAAACACACAAGCCTCGCTAGTCGCAACCCCAAACCCGCCGGTCCTGTTTCGTTTTTCTTACCCTAACCTTAACCCTAACTCTAACCCTTTCAACCACTCCTCTTCTTCCTTTTCCAATAATTAAATTCACCTTTTTTTTTATCTCCCTTGATTCCCCCCCCCCCCATCGCCCTCATTTGTTGCTCATTGTGACGTTCACTGGCTCTCATTTCTACTTGCACTTTCCTTGAGATCTCTTCATATTTCTATCTAACCATTATATAATATCTATCTATATAGCCATAGCTAGCTAGCTATCTATCTGTCTATCTATCTATCTATCTGTCTATCTGACTGTCTATCTATCTATCTGGCTATCTATTTATCTGTCTATCTATCTATCTGGCTATCTATCTATCTGTCTATCTATCTATCTGGCTATCTATCTATCTGTCTATCTATCCATCCATCCATCCATCCATCCATCCATCTATCTATCTATCTATCTATCTATCTATCTATCTATCTGTCTATCTATCTATCTGTCTATCTATATGTCTATCTATCTATCTATCTATCTATCTATCTATCTATGTGTCTGTCTATCTATCTATCTATCATTCTATATGTCAGTCTGTCCGTCTGTCTATCTACCTATATGTCTGTCTGTCTGTCTGTCTATCTACCTATATGTCTGTCTTTCTGTCTGTCTGTCTGTCTGTCTGTCTGTCTGTCTATCTATCTATCTATCTATCTATCTATCTATCCATCCATCTATCCATCTATCTATCTATCTATATGTCTGTCTATCTACCTATATGTCTGTCTGTCTGTCTGTCTATCTATCTATCTATCTATCCATCCATCTATCTATCTATCTATCTATCTATCTATCGATCTACATATCTCTATCTATCTATCTATCTATCTATCTATTTATCTATCTATCTATCTATCTATCTATCGATCGATCTACATATCTCTATCTATCTTTCTATCTATCTATCTATCGATCTACATATGTATCTATGGATCTACATATCTCTATCTGTCTATCTATCTCTCAATATCTCAATCTATCTATCTATTTATCTATCTATCTATCTATCTATCGTTTTTTAAACGTGTATTCACCCTAAACAAGGAATATTGCGACTAAGACATTAGTGGCTACTGTGATTAGGGGGCGAATTTACCTTACATTGAAATTACTGCATGTTTGTACAGTCAGTGAAACAGGGAGCAGGGTGGGAATTTCGACGATCAACGATCCGAGGAAAGAAGCTATTAGATGAAAAAGTTGTCCTCCATCTGAGGGACATCTGCAGGGAGAGGAGGGGTGTGCTGATAATCATGTTGGTTAAAAGAAGCACAGGGATGCAACATTGCGGCGATGGGACAGTGGCTGGAGCTTGGCAGACAATACGGGACCTATTTAATTATGGACTTTTTTTTTTTGCATCATGTCCAAGGAGCAGAGACTAGTGGTTGGTGCTCCAGCCCAGATGGGGCAAGAATACTCCATGGACGGGCGAATTGAGGCTTTATGGAGATGTCGGATACTGGCAGGTGTGAGAAATTTTCTAGCCTGGTAAATGGAGCCTACCTGCTTAGCAGCAGACTTGACAATATGTTCTATGTATTTATCCTAATTGATGTTGCCTATGAATGTCAGGCCGAGGAGTTTGTAACATTGGCCTCTCGGTAAGGGTGCTATCACCCATGGCAATCAGTGATTAGAAAGGAGATAGTGAAACATGGTGGAAAGGTGGAAGACAGGAAGGGCATAAGATGATGATGAGGAGATGTGATAGGGAGAGTTTAAAAGGGGATAGTGAGAGAGAGAGAGAGAGAGAGATTGGGAAGGAGATAATGAAACAGAGTTAGAAGGGAAAGGTAGAAGACAGGGGGGCATAAGATGAGGAGGAGGAGATGTGATAGGGAGAGTTAAAAAGGGGATAGTGAGAGAGAGAGAGACAGAGAGAGAGAGAGACAGAGAGAGAGACAGAGAGAGCGATTGGGAAGGAGATAATGAAACAGAGTTAGAAGGGAAAGGTTGAAGACAGGGGGGGCATAAGATGAGGAGGAGGAGATGTGATAGGGAGAGTTAAAAAGGGGATAGAGAGAGAGAAAGAGAGAGAGAAAGAGAGAGAGAGATAGAGAAAGAAAGAGAGAGGGTGAGA
>OY744534.1:10730334-10732834 GCA_963556195.1 Sepiola atlantica | reverse complement strand
AAAGATTTTGATTTTTAAAAAATAAATCTACCAGCAAGTTTTAATTATAAAACTTTATAATTAAAACTTGCTTGTAATTACATGAAAAAGATTTTGATTTTTAAAAAAATTACCAGCAAGTTTTAATTATAAAACTTTATAATTAAAACTTGCTGGTAATTACATGAAAAAGATTTGATTTTAAAAAAAAATTACCAGCAAGTTTTAATTATAAAACTTTATAATTAAAACTTGCTGGTAATTACATGGAAAAGATTTTGATTTAAAAAAAAAAAAAATCATGACCGAAGAGACAGTCTATTGATTGCGACTTGCTGTTGTGAATTCGGAATAGAGGCACGCTGACTCAGAGTCAAATGTTTTTTTTCTTTTTCTGGAGAGCCTATTTGTCTCACAATACGTGGCATAGACTGCCCGGTTACTTATGACTCGACCTCTATACTTATTCACTTGTAATAATTGTTGCTGATTTTTTTTTTTTTTACCCTCTCTTTTCATTTTCTTCCTGGGTTTATTTCATTGCTCATTTTTTTTTTTTTTTTTGATAAATTATTTTATTTAACTTCATGGCCGCGACAGTGACAAATTAACCGTTTGCAATTAGCTGTGAATTTCACCGCACGTAATAACACATTTCCAATTCATCATATTCGTCCACGACGGTTTCGCATTTTACAAATATAAGAAGTACGCAAATAAATTCATATATAATCGTACAAATGTATTTTTTTCAGTTATTATAAAATTTTGTTTCAGTGATTTTAATTTCCGTTTTTTTTTTCTCCCCCTCCTCGGTTTCTGCCTTTAACATTTTATACAGCACTCGAGTGAAATTGGCGTGAATTGACGACACGGGCTCGCCAAGTTCGAATCTCGTCGATTCCATAATACCACTTCGACTATGAAAGTTAAAATCCTTCACGCGGTCCCTCTCTAAAAAATACCTGATTCTGCAGAAAACTAACCCCAACAAGAAATTAGAGCTGGTTAAATGTCCTACCGGGTGCTACTTCATTCAAAATGACGTTTTATTTAAAATGGTTCACATTCCTTTAAAAAGGAGGAGGGGATATTGCTATACGTTCGTATTCAAATTTCAAATAGGTACTTTAAAAAAAAATTTGGGACCCGGCGATGATTCGACAAAGAATCGAAACGTTCGTGAAACCTATGGAACATTTATTAATTTTTCTGATTTTGATACAAAAAAGACCACCAGAAAAATTGAAAATATCAAAAAAGGTTGAATTAAACTGACGAATTCTATAATTTTAACAATGTTTACATAAATGAGAAAATGCTGTCTAAATACACACACACACACAATATATATATATATATATATATATATATATATATATATATATATATATATATATATATATATATATATATATATATATGGGAAATGAAAAAGAAAAAAAACAAGAGATATTTTTTATATATTCATCAACGTTTCGTCTTTATTGTTAGACTTACTCAGAAGACGAAACGTTGATGAATATATAAAAGAATATCTCTTGTTTTTTTTGTTTTTTTCATTTCCCATTACGTCGGATTACTATCATCTGTTCTTTCTCATATATATATATGTATATATATATATATATATATATATATATATATATATATATTTTATTTTTAAATTCCAAAATCGCGGCTTGATCATTGTTCCTCGTTATGTCCGATGTAGGGGAGGGATCCTCTGATTAATTTCTTTAATGTGAGTTTCCCATTTCTTTTGCCTTGCTGATTTTCATCTCTATTCTTTTTAGCTTTCGACCTGTGTGCTTATTTTTTTGATTATTATTTAATAAACTTTATCTTATTACAATGTTTTCTCGTTTTTTCAGAAACTATATTTCATTTACTAAATAAATGTATTAAACTATTTTAATCTATTAGTCGTTACTTCCTTTTGATTATCTACCCCTGTTTACTAAACTGCACAAGTGCCGAATTTACTCCAATAAAAAGAAGCTAAAATTATTAAGAAAAATCAACAAGCTTAATATTAAATGATTTTTATAATTCAAATAGTTATGAATAAAGAAAAAATAGAAGAACATATTTACTTATCTTTGGGAGTAATTTATATACAAACCGTTGTAAAAACCCTGCAGTATTTTTACCTTTGGGGACCTGTAGCATTTAATTTTTTGGGATAAAACCCGGGTCGTCAGTTCTTTTTCCGGTATGATCAGCTTGATGACACTGTAATTTATACTTTTTAAATAAGATAATATATATTCTTGACAGACTTTTCCAAAATAGACAACATCATGAAGAGTAGAAAGTCCCCGAAGACTCACCTTACATCTCTCCGACACTAGCTCCATTTGCCAACACCTAAAAAAATATGACTGCCCCCTTCACAATATAGACAAAGTCTAGTTAACAATACTAAAATAATATACCACAATACCAATACCAAAATATTAAAAATTCTTGAAGCCCTTAACATAAAAACTAAACATCACAATAATGTGAATTACGAAAC
>OY744534.1:10717834-10725334 GCA_963556195.1 Sepiola atlantica | reverse complement strand
ATGTTTCGGTCAAATTGATGTAAATATGATCCATGGGTTTCTTGTTCCATTCTTTTTTCTTTTTTGCAAGTACTTTCGATTTGAATCGTCAAATCATCTTCAGGCGGTATTAGTTTTAGTGTCTTTACAAATTATAACTTTACTGTTGTGCTCATTTTTTAATTATAACGGCAAGTAGTTTATAACTTGAAAAAGCGTCTGTAAATTTGAAATGTACATGAGAGCGTGATGGCGTTCTACACATATGAGAGATTTTAAAGTTTGACTGTTTAAACCGTTAAGAAATTGATGACGTTAAAGAAAGTGCATACAATTCAAACGCATAACTACCTAATGGCTAAGAATTTGGTAATGTTGATTATTATGCTAGACACTTTAAAATGTTGCGACTAGTTTCATAATTGACATTATTAATTGTGGGATATTTAGTTTTTATGTAGAGGGCTTCGAGTATTTTTAATTTTTTGATATTGGTATCGTGGTGTATTATTTTGGTATTGTTAACAAGGATGTTTCTATATTAGGAGGGGGTGCACTCATGTTTTTTTTTAGGTGTTGGCATATAGAGCTAGTGTCGGAGAGATGTAGGGTGAGTCTTCGGGATTGTGTTGTGGAAGTGAAACCTATGTAAGAATTAGTGTTTTTATTGTTGTCGGAGATACATTCTCCCATAGGGCATTGGAACTGATATATTACATTGGTTCTTCCTAATGTATTTTGGGTTTGAGAAGTGTTATTTTTAACAACATAGTTTGATGTTTTCATTTTTTTTATAATAAATGCTAAATCGTATTTTATCATCAGAATTGGTGGGGGATATATAGCGATGTATTATATTTTGAAGAGCTTTTTCATCCAATTTAAAGTTTGGATGCATTTGGTTACAATAGAATAGATTTATGTAGTGGGAATTATTTAGCTTATTATTAGTAGGATTATCTAAATTTCTAATCATTAATTTTATTTGTTCATCAACCATATAATTGGGAAAATATATATATACCCAAAATGACGGAGTTTCCATGAGATCTGTGTTTGGAGCGACCTTTAGTAATTTCTACATGGCCGATCTCGAAAATAAAATATTTAATATAATCACTAAACCTTCCATTTATGCCCGCTACGTTGATGATATTCTTATTTTAGTAAATAGTATAGATGAAATTAAAAAAACTACAAGATACTTTTCAAAATAATTCAGTTCTTAAATTCACTCATGAGCTTAATGTTAACAATAAAATTCCGTTTTTAGATGTTCTCATTGACTCCAACAGTGATGCATTCATCACCTCTCCATATAAAAACCTACATCTATTAACACCTGTATGTTAAGTTTTAAAAGTGAATGCCCATATAGATATAAAATTGCTATGGTAAAAAATCTATTAAACCGTGCAAAATTAATCTCCTCATCCAAAAAATATATTTAATGAATTAAAAAACATAAAGCAAGTCCTAATTAATAATCATTTTCCCTACATAAATCTATTCTATTGTAACCAAATGCATCAACACTTTAATAATGTTTGCCTAAATGAAAATATGCTGCCTAAATACACACAATATATATATATATATATATATATATATATATATATATATATATATATATATATATGTATATATATATATTATAATATAAAATGAAATAATAAAATATGGTGTCAGTCAAATTTTATTAAAATTCAAAGTTCAAGCAAAGTATCTTAACGTCCTTAGCTCATGAGTTTTCAAAGATACATCTTTTCACTGATTATAAGATATTAGTTGACGCTTATATCTTTTGTTGGATTAACATTTATTTATGGAATATAGAATAATATTCTCCACAGAGAGTTACAAACAGACACAGCCGTTAAGGAAATATTTTAAATGATTTAAAATAATAACTAGATTTTTGTAGAAGGCCTTTTTATAATAACAGTTTATTTTTGATATATGAATAATTTTTTTAAAAACAAATTCTGCGGGATAGGCTTTTTTCGCTTCGTTAAACAACAAAACGATAACAATTCGGCAGTTAATTAAATGAAGGATATTTTCACAAAATGTAAAATGACGTCCCAGACACTAGATGATTAATTTCTATAAGGAATAGGTTTAATAATAAATATTTTTAGAAACAGTATTTTGAATAAATAGTTTCTATATTAAGATTTTTTCTTGATGGAAGGGAGTTTTCTGCGGGATTGACATTCAACTCGTCGTGTGTTTATTTCGAAGGGTAATAAATCAACAATTGAAATAAGACTCTTTGAACTCGGACGAACATTTGTGTTGACTTTTCTTTGTGAGAAGTTGGATTTAGAATTCCCATACTATCATTGGGTTGGAATGGTAACTTGTGAGCGGTATCTTGAATGATTTAGTTCTTTTGTTTTATTGTGTGTGGGGGGGGATTTATTCAGCTAACGTGAAAGTGTATTATCGCACATTGTTCCGGTTTTGTGGTTTTATTGAATGTATTTGGGACCGACTACTTGCTTGTTGGCTTGGTGGAAGAAATAATGCACAAGCTACTTTTCTAAGACTTTTCTAGGACTTTCTTTTCTTACCGTTGTTCTTCCTTGCTTTTTAAGTTTGACTTTTATTTTTATTTTTATTTTTATTTTTCTTCTTCTTTTCTTAAGTGACCTCAACTATTACAACGCCACATTGTGTTTTGTCGGCAGTTGAAACCAGTATTCCAGACATTTAATTTCCCTGATGATCTGCCAAGCAAGTAACTGCTTGGTAGTGAAACACGTGTAGGAAAAAACATTTAATTTGAATAAATAGTATTTGTAAGAAAAAATATCTTTAATGGTGATCATTGGTGTCTTGAAAGGAATGCTTTGGTAAGCCTTCATAAAATCACATATAAATGCTCTGTACTCTGTAATCGAGTATCATCGAGCTTGTTTTTTATTGGAACAACCCCGGTCTTCACTGAATGATCTATTTTATAAGTGAAAAATCTAAATATATATATATATATATATATATATATATATATATATATATATATATATATATATATATGACCAGATGGGTTCGCTAGCTCCCTGTCGTTTCGCAAAGTTCGTAAAAGCTAAAATAGTCTGAATTGAGGGTAAGCAGACATCTGATGAAGAGAAATGTTCCCGAAATATTATATTGTAGGGAAATTTCATCAGACCACACGGACGCAACTAAAATTGTAATGTAGTATAATATATATATATATATATATATATATATATATATATATATATATATATTTATATATATTGTAGTATAGTAGTATATTGTAGTATATATGTAATGTAGTATAATATATATATATATATATACATATATATATGTATATGTATATATATATATTGTATTAATAACAAACTGCTTAACTCATTCCACCATTATATGTCTTCATTTTTATCAGTTTGTGTCTATCCGTTACACCACCTCTGCATTGCATTGCATTGCCTTCTATCAATTACCTTTATATATATATACAAAATCTCCCCTCTCCCCTAACCCATTTCACCCTTTCGACCACTTCTCTAACACTCTTACGAACCCATCCATCCCACTCTCAAACCACCTCATTTTTTCAAATCTTTTCTAAAACCATGACATTACACACTCACCAAAATCACAGAGCCTCTTCCTCCTCTTTCCCCACCTCTCCACTTCTTCATTAACAGCCATCCACGTTATTTCCGTTCACCCTACCCCTCCACTTGTTTCCACTCAGAACCATCCACATTTATTTCCTTCCATGCTACTGACTTCACTAAGCCCGAACCTCGGTCCTACTGCTCCTAGCAGTGGCTACTACTTCTTCCCATCAACCCATCATGTAAACCCAATATTTTCACGTCCTTGCATGACATTTTTCTCAATATTATCATCCTGAAGAAGTCTTACAAATAAAGACGAAACGTTGTGGAATATATAAAAAAACAAAACAAAAAAAACATCCTTTTTGGTTTGTTCTTTGTAATTTCCTATATATATATATATATATATATATATATATATATATGTACTTACATGACATTTTTCTCAATATTATCATCCTGAAGAAGTCTTACAAATAAAGACGAAACGTTGTTGAATATATAAAAAAACAAAACATCTTTTTTTCGTTTTTCCTTTGTCATTTCCCATATATATTTAAAAAAAGTGCTCAATGCGTTAGTAGAGCTTAGTAGTAAAGTATGAAAATATATTTATGGCCATTACGGCTGCTGATGCTGCGTTAAAACAACCTTTTTATGAACCTCCCTCTCTTTCTCTCTTCCTTCTTTTCCATTAATTACTCATTCTCTCTCTTTCTCTTTGCTCTTCTTTCTCTTTCCCTCTCTCTTTTCAGATTCCTTTCTTAATTATTTGAATAATTTGGTTTATTCCACTACTACTCTCGTTATTCGCCCTGACACATAAAAAATTATATCTCCTTATAAGATTTTATGTGGATACATGAAGTACTAATATATATATATATATATATATATATATATATATATATATATATATATACAATTATTTAAGTAATAGGTATTAAGAAGGCTGAAGGCAATGTAGAGAAACTGATTGGTGAGAGATGGCCAGAATAAAAATAGACAATCGATAACAGGGCGAATGTGATACCTTACAACAATCTATTTAGTTTTCAATCATTCACAATGTAACAACAAGTATGTTTTTTTACTGTACAAAATGTCCGGGTGATATTTCGGGGGTGAAACCACTCTTGTCAAAATTAAACACAGGAAAAGTTTGACTATCGAAAATCAGCTTGGGAATCAATATATATAATCAATATATAATTATTTTTTAATAAACATATTTTTTAATATCTATAGATTTTTTTATATCTATAGATTTTTTTATATATAGACATATATGTGTCATGTTTACCAACAATCATCAGCATTGTCTGTACAACCGGTTGAACGATTCGAACACCGAACCCGAAGAATTCGAATTTAAGCTTCTTACTGCTCGCCTGTCGTGACAACGAAATAAGCCCAGTTAGAAACAGACAGTGTACTATCTACCCAGGAAAAGAACTCGCAACGTTGCATAATTTGAATCGTTTATTATATTTTTGCTCGAACTTTTCTGACAGCACTATTTCAACATTACATCGGGTTAAACGTTGGAATCTGTTAGTTTTGGCTGATATTTAGACTACTATTATCATTTTGGTTGTTATATTCACAACGTTTCGGCCGATGTAACCTCTCAGTCGAACTTAGAAAATATTTTAGAATTTAATGTTTCATTTCGTATGAATCAGATGATTCTATTGTTGGTTTTCCCGATATCTTTCTAGTTAGAATTCTTTCTAGAATGACATCGGATACTTACAGGACGAACCAGGTGAAGGTTGCCAACATTCTAAGTGAAAGTGTTTCTGTGGAACGAACTGGGTTTGAACTTGGCACAATTAGATCGTCAGTTTGTGTCGTTAACAATACCAAGTTTTTTGTTTGTATGCAAGCTCGTGTCTGTTTTGATACGCATGTGCATACATATATATATAGATAAATACATACATACATACATACATATATACATACATACATACATACATACATACATACATACATACATACATACATACATAAAAACTATAAGACAGTCTCGCCTGACAAAGTTGTTCTACAACGAAAGCTGGCAAAACAAAAACAACATTTAATAAATGAATTTTTCATTTAAATTGCACGATTGTTGATTTTCAAAATATTTCCCTTAAATACATTCTCATACGTGCTTCAAAGATGTTGTCAATTTCCTTACTTCAAAAAGCGCCAATCTGCGCATAACATCGCCAGGACTACACTTATGCTAACGTATTTTAGAACTTGACGTCTCTTTCTGCTCATATCGTAATTCGACCCCTCGGGGTTAATACCATTAAAACGAAGAGGAAGAAAAGAAGAAAAAAATATAAGACAATTTCACCTGACAAAGTTGTTCTACAACGAAAGCTTGCAAAAAAATTAAATAAATGAATTTTTCATTTAAATTGTACGATTGTTGATTTTCAAAACATTTCACTTAAATACATTATCATACGTGCTTCATAGATGTCAATTTCCTTAAACATACATATGTTTGTCTGTCTGTCTGTCTGTCTGTCTGTATGTATGTTTGTGTGTATGTATCTAAAAGAAAGAGTGAAGCCAAATCAAAACAAACATAACTATTTTGTATCGGATACGCGTTTGTTTCAACCGTATTAATTGTGTAAAACGTTACGTATATAGGCATTACAGTCTTGACTTTTCGACCGGTGGCACCCGTATTTTTATCTTTACAAAAAAGGCAACCCAAATCAAAACATTTAAATTATTTTCTACTTTTTGGTCAGAAAATCACGTTATGTCTGCAGGCGAGGTGACGCCGGTTTGAATAAGAAAGGGTATTTAGACATATTTGTTATTAAACCATTGTTTCGCAAATAATAATGGTGGTATAAAATAAATAACATTTATTTTAATCTTAGCTTTTCGAGATTTCCATCGGACGATGAAAAAAAAGAAGAAAAGAAAAACACTCTTTGAAAAGGAGAAGTATATTCTCGAAAGCTAAGATTAAAATAAATTTTATTTATTTTACACCACCATTGTTATGGCTTTTCAAAAAAAAAATAATACTATTACGAAACAATGGTTGAATAAAAAATATGTCTAAATACCCTTTCTTATATATATATATATATATATATATATATATATATATATATATATATATATATATATATATATATATATAAGGTTAATACAACAAAATATAAAAGAGGCAACTAATATCTTTAATTAGTGAACATCCGGATAAAACTGAAGCTCAATATACTGGATAGAGCATTAATAGCACTAGATTAAGTGAAAGAATAAAATAAGGTGCGAATCAAATTTTATTACAGTTCAATGTTCAGGCAAAGTACTTTAAAGTCCTTAACTCATGAGTTTTAAAAGAAAATCTTCTCCTCAGAGGACCATTAATCGCAATGACATTACTGCAGGTAATAAAATTAAACTTTGAAAATATATAAAAATATATATATGAAAATACATAAAAGTATGTAAAACATCAAATATATCGGCCCAAAACATACTTTCTTTGAAAACTCATGAGTTAAGGATTTAAAGTACTTTGCCTGAACATTACATTCTAATAAAATTGGATTTGCACCTTATTTTATTCTTTCACTTTATCTAGTGCTATATATATTATTATTATTATTATTATTATTATTATTATTATTATTATTATTATTATTATTATTATTATTATCATTATTATTATTATTATTATTATTATTATTATTATTATTATTATTATTATTATTATTATTATTAGCGGGGCCGTAGAACTTCTTCGTATAGTACCTAGCCGCGATGCTATACTACTTGGCGAGATGCTTAACAATATGCGCGACCACAATCGGACATTGCAATCTGTGTAAGGATGGCTTTCTTCTGTAAATGAGTGGCAATCATCATGTATATATATATATATATATAT
>OY744534.1:10690334-10712834 GCA_963556195.1 Sepiola atlantica | reverse complement strand
AAGATCAAAGTGTTGTATCTGTTCCGATGGATACTGCACCCAATAAACTGGTATTGTCTTGGCCTTCGGGGCTTGATTTACGCCGGTCTATGGGTCTGTCCTGTGCAGTTCTAGGAGGTCCACCTTCCCAGGCTTTGCCTCCCCTCTTTCGACGAGGCGGCCCAGGCAATTTTTAAACCCCACTTTCCCGACCCAACCTTGGGTCACATCTTACTTGTGGGAGTAAGATAAAAACTGGCCTTGTGCCTAACTCCTGGAGAGGAGTAAATCAATACATCACACGGAGAACAACAACAACAACAACGACGACTCTATCATGGTAGAACAACAACAACAACAACTGTAAAATAATGATGCAGACATGTTTACGTCACGGGGAGGCTAAGGGCATGATCCAGCAATAATGAAGAAAAGTCGAAGACTAGATAGATTGTCAATTAGGCTAAAAGAACAACGAGAATGAATCGGTGACATTCGAACGAGCCCAGGTGTGTGAGGTCGACGAGTTCAATTCGCAGTATGACGTCGTAAAAAAACGACTCGATAACCTTTAAAAGAGTCAGGTGCACGACTCTACTAAAGCAAATAACAACAACAGCAACAACGACTCTACCACGGCAAATAACAACAACAACAGCAACGACTCTACCACGGCAAATAACAACAACAACAGCAACGAATCTACCACGGCAAATAACAACAACAACAGCAACAGCAACGACTCTACCACGGCAGAACAACAACAACAATCAGTACTTATATCGATCTTGACCCAGTTTCCGTGAGTCTCTTGTCGGAAGCGTTCGGCTATCCTACGCAAACGCCCGAGAGATGACGAGCCGACTTGTACCAGACGACAATTTTGATACAGTGCTGCGTCCTATGATAATAATGTTTTGCTTGTTTTTTTTTGTTGTTTTTTTTTTGTTAGGGTCAGGGTTAGGGTTAGGGTTTTGGGTTAGGGTTAAAAATATTTATTTGATAACAGTAATTTCGCTCTGTTTTGCTTGTTTTATTTGTTTTGTTGTTTAAAAAATTTCTTGCAACTATAACTAAAAATTATAGGACGCAGCAACGTATCAAAATAACAAAAAATATCTATTTGATAACAGTAATTTCGCTCTGTTTTGCTTGTTTTTTGTCTGTTGTTTCTTTTAGAAAATTTATTGAAAATATAACTTAAAATTATAGAACGCAGCACCGTATTAAAATTGTCGTCTGGTACAAATCGGCTCGTCATCTCTCGGGAGTTTGCGTAGGATAGCCGAACGCTTCCGGCGAGAAACTCGCGAAAACTGGGTCAAGATCGATATAAGTACCCAACAATCTAATGTATTTTGAAACAATATAATTTGTTTAATTTGCATTCTGTTTCGTCTCCCTTACTATAACATGACGTGCAGATGAAGCTGTGCTTATTTGACACGTATAAGCCCCACGCATATTAATGTGTCATGGCCTCCAATTTAAACCTCTGTGTCTTGTTATCGTGCGGATACTAAGAACAACTGATTGGCTTTAATTTATAATGAAAGGGTCAGAAACGAGGCAGGGAAGTGGGGCGTAAGTGTTATTTACGACGGCGATCTCTGTCCATGCGTAATAGAGAAGCGATTAACGGCAGCCATTGCTCGCTTGGTGGTCACCTGCGAAGAGAAGGCCAACAGATGGTTTGTCTTGCTATTGTTACCTTGGCCAAGAACATTAGGAAATGGCATATACACAGCAGTAACATCTATCTATTTATCTATCTATCTAAAGTTTCCCCGTCTGTCTGTCTCTCTCTCTCTCTCTCTCTCTTTCTTGCCCTCAAGCAGGCGGGACTAGGACCACTACGTACAGCGAAACAACTTCATTGCCTACGACAACTTGCTCATGACAAGGCCAGATGGCCAGGGACTAGCATGGAGGACTGATTGCAGCTACGGGATGTTATTTGCCTACCGTAGCCGCAGAACACAGTTTTTAATAATAAATACATACATACATACATACATACATGCATACATACATACATACATACATACATACATACATACATACGTACATACATACAGCACTGCACAAATCTGCTGGGCACACTACGTGCTGATCGGAAGCAGGCAAGACTAGGACCACTACGTACAGCGAAATAACTTCGTTGCCTACGACAACTTGCGCATGACAAGGCCATATGGTCTAGCATGGAGAACTTATTGAAGCTATGGGATGTCATTTGACTACCGTAGCCGCAGAACACAGTTTTTAATAATAATAATAATAATAATAATAATAATAATAATAATATATATATATATATATATATATATATATATATATATATATATATATATATATATATATATATATATATATATTGGGTTGGCCAAAAAGTTTGTTCATTTTTTAGGAAGGAGAAACTCAAACATAAAGTTTAGAAACATAGCCCAGTTTATACAATTAAACGTTCGATTTTGAAATCCTTAGAATCTATGAGATGTGTCTGGTTGTCAAACGGCAATCTTGTTCAACTACGGCTTTCACTTGGTCACTGTATATAATTCTTTAATGCAATGATTTTACTTATAATAATCCACCAGCAGTATCATCAATTTATTTATCTATCTCAAGGTTCTCCGCCTCTCTCTCACTCTTTCTCTGTCTGTTTGTCGGTCTCTCTCTCTCTCTCTCTCTCTCTCTCTCTCTCTCTCTATATATATATATATATATATATATATATATATATATATATATAAAGATAGAGGCAAAATGCCTTCAAAGAAACCATGTGTTAGATGCAGATAATTTATTAAATCAAAATAAAAATAAAAATAAAAATATTTCAAAATATTTCAAAATATTTCAAAATACCTTTCTTTTTTTCATCCTGATTTTTTAGCTAATATTTCGCTTGATAAAACAAGCCTCGACAGAGCTTAGACAAATAAAAGGTATAAACCTTTTCTTTTTTTATTTCGTAAGATCCTTCTTGGTCTTGTAGAAGTGTCTCGTCCGATGATGTGGACTAATGGTGAAAATGCCTGTTTTAAATAGAACTTGATCGCGCATGGTCGCTGGTAGTTATACATTTGGGAAAGTTCATTTTTTTAAGCATCTTTTGAATTTTAATATAAAGATAGAGGCAAAATGCTTTCAAAGAAACCGTGTGTTAGATGCAGATATTTTATTAAATCAAAATAAGAATAAAAAATATTTCAAAACATTTCTCAAAATATTTCAAAATACCTTCCTTTTATTTCATCTTGATTTTTTCAGCTAATATTTCGCTTGATAAAACAAGCCTCGACAAAGAAAAGGTATGAACCTTTTTTTTTCGTAATATCCCTCTTGGTCTTGTAGAAGTGTCTCGTCCGATGATGTGGACTAACGGTGCAAGTGTCTGTTTTAAATAGAACTTGATCGCGCATCGTCGTTGGTAGTTATAAATTTGGGAAAGTTCATTTCATATATATATATATATATATATATATATATATATATATATATATATATATATGTGTGTGTGTGTGTGTGTGTGTGTGTGTTCCTGAGCGTTTGTCTCGTGATTCTAGCCTGAACTTACGAACTACGTTCGAGCCCATGCGACCGCCTGCAACCGCCACCTCTACACTGATGATGGTAAGAGATCTCGAAACGACGTCGTCTATAGGTGAAAAACACTTTAATATTAAATAAATATATATTCATAGTTAAAAGCCCTTTAAAAGATGTAAGAGTCTTAAAAGTAGAGCCCTGTTCGAAATTGAAAAGTTTGTTGTCATTTCTACAATAAGCTAGTTCCGCACGAGCGTTGAACACTGCAGACGGCAATGACACTTTCCCCGCCTCCTGAGTAAGCGCATGTTAATTTCAATTACTGTCTATGCTGATTTCCCGCGGTTGCGGCTGAATGGTGGCTTTATACAAGAGTAGAATACTAGCAGGTGCGAGATGTTTCTAGTCTGGTAGAGTGAGCCTACATTATTTGCAGCAGACTTGGCAGCATCTTCTATATGTGTATTCCAATTCAAGTTACGTTTGAATGTTAGGCCGACAAGTTTAAATGTTGTACAATCAAGTAGAGTAATATCAGTCATGGCAATCGATGGTTAGAAAAGTTTCTTATAATTTTTAAAGGAAAGAAGTTTTGTCTTGATATGATTACATGTAACTATCCATTTTAGGTCCCTGTTCTACTGGAGACCGGATGTAATTTTCTGAGAAGTTTTTTTCTATCTAATATTTCATTTAGATATACTTTATTATTATTATTATTATTATTATTATTATTATTATTATTATTATTATTATTATTATTATTATTATTATTATTATTATTTCATCGTCTGGTCAAATGGATACAAAAGAAAACTCGTCCAAATTTATGTCTAACAAAGCAAAAAGGTAATTGCGAAAAAATGGATATTTCGTAACGGTCAATCGTTCTCAAGTGATTTCTTTGTAGTGAGAGCATGTTTAATTTTGTTTTGTATAATTTCAGTCTGTCTGTCTGTCCATCTATCAATCTGATAGACGAGGTAAGTGATCGCCCATAGAAAAGTAAAGCTAAAATTAAATCTGACAATAATGAAACTGTAAATGTCGACATTATCGATTGAGTCTAATAGCGGGTCGACATTATCGATTGAGTCTAATAGCGTGTCGACATTATCGATTGACTCTAATAACGGACGACATTATCGATTGAGTCTAATAGCGGACGACATTATCGATCGAGTTTAATAGCGTGTCAAGATTATCAATTGAGTCTAATAGCTGACGCCATTATCGATTGAGCCTAATAGCCGGTCCTCATTATCGATTGAGTCAAATAGCGTGTCGACATTATCGATTGAGTCTAATAGCAAGTCGACATTATCAATTGAGTCTAATAGTAAGTCGACATTATCGATTGAGTCTAATAGCGGACGACCTTATCGAGTAAGCCTAATAGCCGGTCCGCATTATCGAGTGAGTCTAATAGCAAGTCGACATCATCGATTGAGTCTAATAGCGGGTCAACATTATCGATTGAGCCTAACAATGCGTGGGCATTATCGTTTAAGCTTAATAGCGGGTCGACATTATCATTGAGCCTAACAAAGGATGGTCATTTTCGATTGAGCTTAACAACGGGTCGACATTATCAATTGAGCTTAACAACGAGTGGGCATTATAAATTAATCCAAATAGCAGGGTCAACATTATCAATTGAGCCTAACAATGCGTGGGCATTATTGTTAAAGCTTAATAGCGGGTCGACATTATCAATTGAGCTTAACAACGAGTGAGCTTTACAGCTGCTCAATATTATTAACAACGAGTGGGCATTATTAATTGAGCCAAATAGCGAGTCAACATTATCAATTGAGCCTAACAATGGGTAGGCATTTTCGATTGAGCTTACTAGCGGATCGATATTATCAATTGAACCTAACAATGGGTGGGCATTTTCAATTGAGCGAAATAGCGGGTCGACATTACAATTGAGCCTGATAACGAGTGGCCATTATTAATTGAGCCAAATAGCGAGTCAACATTATCAATTGAGCCTAGCAATCGGGTGGGCATTTTCGATTGAGCTTACTAGCGGATCGATATTATCAATTGAACCTAACAATTGGTGGGCATTTTCAATTGAGCCAAATAGCGGGTCGACATTACAATTGAGCCTGATAACGAGTGGCCATTATTAATTGAGCCAAATAGCGAGTCAACATTATCAATTGAGCCTAACAATGGGTAGGCATTTTCGATTGAGCTTACTAGCGGATCGATATTATCAATTGAACCTAACAATTGGTGGGCATTTTCAATTGAGCCAAATAGCGGGTCGACATTACAAATGAGCCTGATAACGAGTGGGCATTATTAATTGAGCCAAATAGCGAGTCAACATTATTAATTGAGCCTAACAACAAGTGGGCATTATCGATTGAGCTTAATAGGGGGTCGATATTATCAATTAAGCCTAACAATAGGTGGGCATTATCAATTGAGCCAAGTAGCGGGTCGACATTATCAATTGAGCGTAACAATGTGTGGTCATTATCGATTGAGCTTAATAGCGGGTAGATATTATCAATTGAGCCTAACAGCGGGTGGGCGTTATCAATTAAGCCTATTAGCGTGTTGGCATTATCCGCGTGATAAGATCTAACTGAATTTTCGTACATATTCGCAACTTTGACATAAAGATTCCCGAGTCTGACAACTCGCGCCTGAAGAAGGCCAGGGGTTACATCGGCCGAAACATTGTGAGAATAACAACCAAGATGAAAACAGGAGACCGAATTATACAAACAAATAAAATTGACATATCTGTTGACATTTTCCTGTACAACTAAAATAATAAGTCTGTTAACTTCTAAGTTATCCTTAAGGATAATATAAAAGCATGCATACTATCGTATTAACGTAAAAATAATACGTTTAATTTATTAAACTTAATTAATTCTCCCCGGTGTACATGGGTGGCAGTGGTAGTAAATCTTAATGTGAGAGTGAAAACCTCTCCGACTATCCTTATGTATCAGCAATTGTTGGATACTGCTTACCGTTGCGGGTGTATAACATCATACCCCTGTGATTGAGAACCACGTGGACGCCGGTTTAGTTTTAAATAATTTTTTTAGCAGAACAAAGACTGAAATAAAATACGTGTGTACGAGAGAGAGAGAGAGAGAGAGAGAGAGAGAGAGAGAGAGAGAGAGAGAGAGAGAGATTTAGAAGGAATGTATTAGAGGGAGATATAACCTTTACATATTCATACTAGCCGATTTTTGCCCACCTGTACCCACCGTCACCGCCCCTGTCGGACTGGCCGGGACCACCGCGTTTATCTGTCCGTTCAGGCTGGTGTCGGCAAGCAGAGTGACGTCATTTATTGACTTTCGCTTGTAGGCATCCCCCTTCTTTTTAAAGCGCTTAGCTCCCTCCTCTCCGAGAACTCCCCTCCGTATCTAACACAATTAAAAACCTCTCGAACCGGATTAAAAATTTAAATTAAAAAAAGCGAACCAAAGTAAAATTTTGTTTTCTAACAACATATACCAATATGTGGCAGTTGTAACTAACTGAAGATATTTATGTATGTGGCTTTTATACTGAACCTATCGAGCAACCATGTAGGGGGACTAACTTTACTTTATATATACGACATTCAAATATTACTAAATTATTCAAATTTATGTTATAAATAACCTAACACTGTCTGTAAAACGGGTATTTATTTATTTTTACTAAAGAGTCATAATTTATGAAATATAAAACAAAAACACTCGAGAATAAAGTTTTATGAGGTGGGGAGATTGTCATTTGAATGACGATGAATATTATGAGAGGATTTAAATTAATAAATAGAATAAATAAAATTCGATAACGGATGAGGATGAGTGTTTATTGAAATTAGATTTAAAGATGACCATGTTGCAGTCTCCATGAATGCAATATTGTCGCGACGTGTTCTACATATGAGACGTTCTTGGAAAGAAACTCTGTTCATGGAAGTTCTTGGAAAGAAACTCTGTCCATGGAAATTCCGGGTATTTATCTTGTATGGGTATAAATACACTATGGAGTAAAGCTCTTAAGAAACGAAAATAGTTACGATACACATTAATATCATTTTAAACTGTCTCGCCAAATATTAAATCATTTATTTAAAAAAAAAAAAACAAAAAAAAAACAGAAAAACGATGAAGGGCCGCGTTGGCTCCAGAAAAAAGGGTTACCACCGTGAAAACCAGCAGGGCGACTCGCTTTAAGAATTCCTTCTTCGTTTTCTCAACGCAGCATCATCGCTTTTCCAACCCCTACAGAAAAACATCCTACCCCAAAGGTTAATCAGTACTAACCACAGTACAAACCACTAAATAAATCTGGGTTTTTTTAGAATGCATACTATGTTACTTGCTACCCTCCCGGTTTTCATTGGGACCCTTTTTAAAAAAATTATTTTTTATTTATTATTTTTTTTTTTTATAAATTCTACTCTCTCTCTCTCTTTTCTTTGGTCCTGTGGCTCGATTGAACCCTGTTTCTGTCATGCCTAGCATTGCCAGATGGTCTACCAGTTCTCCTCGGGACATCCGATATAAGGCAGATGTCTGCTAGAAGAAAATAGGAACTGACTTACGGTAATTCCAGAAAAAAAAAAGAAAAGGGAACATTTATAATCACTTTTTGAGATGAAACACAACACAAATCAGGCATTTTTGTCAATGAGTAAAAGTTGAGAACATATTCCCGAAAAGATTAACTAATGTTCTTATGACAATTCTGTCAGTCCCCATTATATTTATGATATCATCATCATCATCATCATCATCATCATCATCATCATCATCATCATCATCATCATCATCATCATTATTATCATTATCATTATCATTATCATTATCATTATTATTATTATTATTATTATTATTATTATTATTATTATCATCATTATTATTATTATTATTATTATCATTATCATTATCATTATTATTATTATTATTATTATTTGTACTCAGGAGTTAACACACAGGTCATCGTCAGTGATTGCTCACCGACAACAACCGGTGGTATTCCCTTGAGTCTGAGTGACAACAAGTCTCCCCAGATTTCCAGTATTCTCCACCTTTTTTCGATAGCCATCGCAAATAACTTTGCAGTATCGCAACAGCCGTTTACCATTGATTTCTCGCTGGTAAGGACCATTGGTCTTCTCTATTATTTGGGTGGCATTAAGCCGCCCCAGGGTCCCAGCAGTCTCTGCACTTCCAGTGGAGGTCTGGTTTGTGCTGTCTCTCCTCAGTCTTCTCATCGTCCTTGACCCTCTGCAAATATTTTGTGTGGTGCCAGCCTAGGCTAATATTATTATTTTACGGGGGGAGGGGAAGAGGGAGGAAGGTGGGGGAGGAGAGTTATTAGTATTATTATGATCATTATCATTATTATTATTATTATCATTATTATTATTATTATTATTATTATTATTATTATTATTATTAATAATTAATTAATTTCTAAGAGTTTTCACACAAGTAATTATCAGTGATTGCTCATTGACAATTACAAGTGGTGTTCACTGGAGTCTGAGTGACAAAAAGTCTCCCCAGATTTTCAGCCCACTACACCTCTTTCGATTAACATTTAAAATTATTCTGCGTTATCGCAACAACCGTTTACCATTGAATTATCCCTGGAAACGATTGGTGGTCTTTCCTGGAGTTTCATCATAAGCCTCCCTCAAATTCATGAACTCTCCGCACATTTCCAGTGGATATCTGGTTGGTGCTCTCTTTCCTTTGGTCTGGGTTAGGGTTAGGGTTAGGGTTAGGGTTAGGATTCTCCCTGACTCTACACGACTATTATGTATTTTGTAGGAGGGGTGCCAGTTTATGGGGAATCTGGCAGTTTCAGTTCCTTTGGTTTTGTTTAACTTTTCTATTTTTTGTTTTGTTTTATATACTCTTACCTGTGGTTTGTCGGCATTAACGGGTTGGTTTCCACGCCGAGTTTTTTTCTCCTGAATATTTCAGTTGTTTCTTTAGCGCCGTGCGTTGTATTGTGTCAATCTTCCTTTTAATTCCAATTTCTCATTCATTCTTTTAAAATTATCGGTATATCGTTTTCTTCATGTTTAATATTCCTCTCAGCTCCATGGTAAGTTCCATGTATATGTATTATCTGGATTGTTCGGCCTAGTGTCCTCATCTTGGATGTTATTCTCAAAACGTTTCGGTCAATGTAACCTCCTGCCTTCTTCAAGTAGATCTTGTAAAACTCCGGAATATTTATGTCGAACTCGGGAATCTGTACAGAATTTCGAATGGTATCCTTTATTTATTCCACGGGGGAGGGGGGGTAGATTGCTCTTGTTGCCTCAGCCATAATCGAGTAAAAGTCTTAAGTAATTCGTAATTATATTCTTAGTATCGCCCGCACTGAGGATTGAACCTTCAACCACCAGAAGACTGTCACTTAGAACTGATTATTACTTAGCACTTATATCCGTTGCGCCATAAGTCTATGTATTAACTTAGTTGCTTTCGCCACTTTGGTTATCACCCTCTTATTTATAGGGTGGCACAATCTACAGTTTGGCAGGGTTTTTTATCATCATGTCCGGCCTCCTTGCTTGGATGAGTTTATTTATGTATACTTTTATGAACCAGAAAATTTTTTCAATTTTCGTTTTGCAATACTGACTTCTTTTGGTGCATGCACTATTTGTTTGCGTGATTAAAGTGCAGATGTTGACATCATAATTTAACGAAACAATGTGAAACGTTCAATCTGATATTTATCAATAGCGTAGTGGTAATGATGTCCCGGTGTTATCTAGAATTAGTCAGGAATATGTGGTAAGTAACCCTTAACCTAACCCTAACCCTATATTGAAGTGAGCTTTCTCTATTTTTCTCTCAACATTAAACACATGTGTTGGTTATATGAAAGTGCTGGCTAAATGCACATTAAGGGGTGTATTTTTGTTTGTTTTGTTTTACACGGGGGGGGGGGTTCTCTGTCTGTCTGTCTGTCTGTCTGTCTGTCTCTCTCTCTCTCTCTCTATCTTACTCTCTCTCTATTTATTTCTGTCTTTCGATGAGTTTTTTTATATTTATTCTTATCGCCTACGCGCGTTTCATGGCAAACATTGGATAAGTGAATTTTTATCAATTAGTTCAATTTTGGCAAATCTTCAGAGAGTTGCAGTATATTTTCTTAAATAGCGAAAAAGCATGTTAGAAAAAACTGCAGAGAGAAATACGGTGAAAATCCTAGTTGATTTCTGATTAAAAAAAACGTATTCGGCAAACTGAAGTATATAAAGGCAAAACATTCACTATATATATATATATATATATATATATATATATATATATATATATATATATATATATATATATATATATATATATATGAAGCAATCCAACAAAAGATATAAGCGTCAACTAATATCTTATAATTAGTGAAACATCCGGATAAAAACTGAAGCTCAATATACTGGATAGAGCATTAATATACTGGATAGTATATATCATATTATATTATATTATATTATATTATATTATATTATAATACATATATATATATATATATATATATATATATATATATATATATATATATATATAAATAAAAATGTTTTAATTAAAGTTCTGCTACCTACTGAAGAAGGTCGTATTATAAACGATCGAAATATTTCGGTAGAACTGTTCAATATATGTTTTTGAGTTTATTTTTGCTAGTTGTTGATTTGCTTATCCTTTATTCCATATTTATTTTTATATTTTGTCTGAAACATTGTTTCTTTTTCCTCATATATATATATATATATATATATATATATATATATATATATATATATATATATATATATATATATATAAAGCTCAATACCTGGGTAGAGCTTATTTGTAAGGATATCGCCAACTGTCATTAGCTTTAAGGCATAGCTCATTGGGTAAAACTAATTCGAGCTCCGACACTTGACGATGTTTACATTGAGATATCACTTACATTCAGTCAGTGTCATATGATAGCGCAGGGGTAGGAGCGTCGACTGTCACCTCGACGGTTGAGTTTCAATCCCGGCTTGAGGCACTAACTGGTCTAGCTGCACTGTAAAGCTGTGATACAGCGAAACAGTCTATATATATAGTGTTTCAGTAAAATTGCGGTATGTATGTTCGATGCGTTTCTTGTTCCATTTACTTTCCTTTTTTGAGAGTACTTTCGATTTGATTCGTACAATCATCTTCATATATAAATGTTTATATATAGCATGGAAACAATGATATATATATATATATATATATATATATATATATATATATATATATATATATATATATTTATATATACATATATACACACATATATACACATATATATATATATATATTTATATATATATATATACACACACATATATATATATATGCATATATATACACATATATATACACACATATGTATATATACATATATATATACACATATATATACACATATATATATACACATATATACATACACACACACACACATATATATATATATATATATATATATATATATCAACTTGGTCTTAATATCGGTCATGATCTAACGAACTGATTTAATTTGGAGATATCTAGGTCAAAGGTCAAAGTTCAACTGTCATGGAAAAGGTCACATTTCAGTTCTGTCTATCGTAAAACTCGCTACTAAGCCCATATCATATCTGATGAGGTCCAACATCGAATATAATCTTAACATTGACATTAAAAAGTTCCGATTTTTTCCAAAGTTGACGTATAGATCTGATGCACTTTGATAACAGTAACCACTATTCAACACGTCAGCCTGATCAGATAAATAGTTTTTGAGCTATCAACGTTTCCATAGCATAACTTTGGAAATACTTCATACAATATGGAGAAGTAAGACTCAGATAAGATATTGGCCCATCTTTACGTTGTCAGGCGAAGGTACGCAATCTCACAACGGATTTATATTCTTGCCGTGTTATATATTCTCTTCTGATTATTTTTTGCGACATTTCGGTGTTTTTAAAACTCAATCAAAAAATGATAGCATTGAAGAGACAGGTAACCATATTACTTTTGCTTTTATTTGAGGTAAGTTCAAGCTTTGGCAAATATTTCGTGGGTGGGTAGTAACTTTTTTTTAATCGGCCATTTTACATCCCCTCTCTCACAGAGAAGACCTTGCTAGTCTTTCTCTACTCTTTCGTTATTTCAATGGTAGGTGCTCGACTGAGCTTCAATCTCTGGTCCCCCCTTTAAAACTTTCACAACCAGAACTCGTCTGGCTAACACGACTATAAAGAAGTTTCCTTTCCTTTGCTTTGTACTTAAAACCAAACGGAATTTCCATGAACAGAGTTTCTTCCCATGGACTTCCCATCCGTGGAACATATTACCTGAGAAATACAACATGGTCGTCTTCAAGTCCAATGTAAACAAATTCTTGTCGAGCCATCTTCTTCAGTAGTCAAAGTTCATCCATTGTGTCCATCTTTATCAATCCTCTCATGGTATTGTTCATGATCCAATTGACAATCCTATTAACAGTTATCCTCAAGTTGCTTTTTGCCTTGGTGAGTGGTTATTACTTCTTATCTAAATAAGAGTTTTGTCCGTTCGTCCGTTAGTCACCATTCTTTTAAACGTAATAAATACATTGCGCAATTTGTCTCATATCAAAATATCAAAATTCCGAAACATACACAAACATGTATACAGAGTTTTATTTACTCCTCTCCAGGAGTTAGGCACAAGGCCAATTTTATCCTACTCCCACAAGTAATATGTGACACAAGGTCGGAAAGTGGGGGTTGAAAAGTCAGCGCCCGAGAGGTGAGCACTCTGACCATCAAAAATTGCCTGGGCAGCCCCGTCGGCATTTCCCGGTAGGGGCGCCTCAAGCAGTAAGCAATAAACTTACTCCTCCCCAAAGAGGGGAGGCAAAGCCTGGGAGGGTGGACCTCCTAGAACTGCACAGGCCAATCCCATAGACCGGCGTAAATCAAGCCCCGAAGGCCAAGACGATACCAGTTTATGGGGTGCAGTATCCATCGGAACAGATACTACACTTTGATCTTAGCCAAAAGGTAAGGGTATACAGAGTGTGTCGTGTGTAAATCAAACACATATCGAAGAGAATGTTGTGTATTAAATACATTATTAATACGACAACTACGCCTTTTCGTCTGAATGGTTTTGTCAAAAAACAAAATTGCAGAATTTGGGGGACTGATAACCCTCAAGTGGAGAGATTTATTTATCTTAACTGGGGCCATTTTTTTCTCCATGCAAAACTGACCTTACTGGCCTGCTTTCACCAAATAGAGGCGTAGATTATCTTGCTCTGCTCTTATATCAATGTTAAATATCCTAATACCATCCACTGGTAATCCAATTCCTTTTACCAGTCCTTCTGGTCCAATTGTTACTTAACTTCTGAACCCATCCAACATGGCTGCCAGACTCTTATAGATCCTAGCCCTGGTGGCCATTCCTTAAACCAAGGGCAGTAACCCATATGGCACTAACACATCAACTACATCCTCTCAAATGTACAGTATGGTGCGGAGTAACATCCACATAAAACTTTTAGAAATGGTAAATATTGCATTAATACTGATTAATAAATCCCCAACAAATAAAACGGATACCATGACCGGGAATCGAAATCGAAACCATGAGATCTTCAGTCTGAGGTTCTACTAACTGACCTATTTGGACTTTCTTACAAATAGAGCTTAAAACATTACTATAAAAATAATTATAGCTTTGGTGTGGCGTCGTAGATTCATGATTTACGTCATGTTTCAAAACATGAATTCATAAGCGACAATAAAAATAAAGAAATATATAAGTAAACATCATCAATAACGTTGGAAAGTATTTTAATTGTCCCCAAAATTTATTTTTCTGAAACTATTGTATGCAGTTCTTTCGACATTATATAATCCTTCTAGTCTAGCAAAAATATGCGACCGGAGGAGGAAGCATATTTTTGCTAGTATTAAAAAATAAAAGGAACGTAATAATCAAGGCCCAAAGGCCACTCGAGGATAAGGGTTAAAGAGATTGACTCGAGGATAAGGGTTAAAGAGATTGACTGGTGGATGATGATACAACATCGCGGTCACCGGCACGATGGCTGTGGCAGGGCAGAAATTGATTATTTACGGGGGCGGTTCAACAAGAACTTGTTTACATTGGACTTGAAGACGACCATATTGTATTCGGCGGGGAAGCAGGCTCGTGGCACTTTGTTCCACAGACAGGTAGTTCTAGGAAAGAAACTCTGACCATGGAAGTTTTGTTTCGTCTTGGGTACGCAGAGGGAGAAAGGGGAATCATTGGCAGTGGTAGTAGCAAGGTAGGTTCTAGTTGTTGATGTTTTACAAAGAAAAGGGGGAACCATAGATTTGAGCTCAGTCGAGCACCTACCATAAAAACAACGGTAGAGCGAAGAAAGACTAGCAACATTTCTTTTGTGAGTAAAGGTGACTGTAGGGAAGAGAAGAGGGCATCCCCCACTAGATTGCGAATTATTTCTTGATACACACATAGTCTATAAGAGATAATATCAGCACCAAATAATGGTAAATAGCATCAAACAAGTTAATAGTTTTTTGTCCCCCGATTTATAAAATCGGGAGACTTATGTTTTGAGGCATTTCCGTCCGTCCGTCCGGATTTTTCTTTGTAACCATCCATTGAATTTCTCTGAAATTTTGCATGAAGTTGTAACTTTGGTCAGGTTAGAAAGTGACATTCTCCGATTTTTGAAAAATAATCTGGTTAGCCCTCCAGAGGGTCAAAAGGCCCCAAAATGGCAAAACATGACATTTTTTGCCCCATAACTTTTCAGTCATCCATTCAATTTCTCTGAAACTTGACCAAAATGTGAAGGCAATTGTTCCTAATAGAAAATAAGTATGGCTGACCTTGGAAAAAATCTGGTTCGCGCGCCCAGGGGGTCAAAAGCCCCCAAAATTGCAAAAAATGACCCTTTTCTCCCATAACGTTTGATCTATCCATTCAATTTTTCTGAAACTTAGCCAAAATGTAGAGGCAATTGTTCTGGATATAAAATGAACATCCTTGACCTCAGAAACATTCTGGTTCGCGCCCCCAGGGGGTATAATGGGGGTTAAAAATGCCCCAAATTGCCCAAATTTATTGCATTTTACACTCGCCACATCGAGGGACCACGCATGCGCGGCTTGTTGTAATTCTGTAATTAACATAACGATCATAAAATCGGAAACGTGCTACTATTACCACGCCTATATACATGTGTGTATGAGTGTGTGTGTGTGTGTGTGTGTGTGTGTGTGTGTATGAGTATTTCTTCTGGTCGCTTTTGAGTCGTCAGCAATATTATTTTTCAGTTCCATTGAATGAGAGCTACTGAAGCGAAAACGATAGAAACTCTTAACAAGGATTAATGGATCCGATTAAAGGATTAACGGATTAGATAGATTTTACTTTTAAGACCGAAGCCATTTTTTAATTTTTGTTCCAATCCAGAGTGGCTCGTTTTGGGATCTTGGTTTTCGCCACATTAAAAACCGACCTTGTGTCTAACTCTACCCTCGTAAGGAGACAAGTAAATAAGAACTACAGGAAACACTTCCTTGTTTATTTGTGTTGTTTACGTTTAAATAGGATTTGTTTAAAAAGGGATGTCATCTCTTTTCAGTTTATTTAACGCCGAATAAAATGAGTTTGGTGAAGATTTTCGTCTTGAAACTGTTAACATTTCAAATATCTGTGGTTGGATTATATAAAGTCAGGAATTGTCCAAGAAACTGGTGCCAAAATCAACTTCATTTAAATAATAGCATCGATCTTTAGACCATAATATCGATTCCATTGATTCTTTTTAAGCAAAAAGAATAACCTCGGAAAAGGTATATGAAAAATCACAACCTGAACATGAAAAGAACTAACCCTAACCCTAACCCTAACCCTAACCCTAACCTAACCTGAACATAAAAAGACCTAACTCTAACCCTAACCCTAACCTGAACATGAAAAGAACTACCCCTAACCACAACCCTAACCCTAATACCTCCAACAAAAAAGATCGATTAATTTTAAAGATCCGTTTAATTTAGATTTTCAAATTTTATAATTTCCAATTCCGTTTCAAAGATGGCTCATAACTTTAGGGGTGTGCTGTTTGAGACATCATCGTCTTCAGCTTGTCTCCTGTTGGTAACGGTCCCAGCTCCGACCCTTTATGATATCAATTTCTGTATGATTAATTAGTTCCATACGGTAATTGTCAATTCTTTTTAATGGAAATCGCTCCAGACAATGTATGAAGCCACTATATGCAAGAAGCTAACAAGGACAAATATGATGATCGCAAAGACAGGATATATCTATTGGCCTTAGTCTTGAAAAAAACAAGACTATAGGTAGGAAAAAAACAGTCAGCAGGAAGTTCCACAAGCCTGTAGTTCTTGGAAAGAAGCTACTGGAATAGGAATCTGTATTACAACGAGGTATGAACACAGCGAATTGATGGAGACCACTAGACCAATGAGTCAATCGAGCTAGAACAAAAGAAGCAGGGAATAGATCACATAATTCTGAAGAACACATGCCATAATAATGTTTATAGAAAAGACTGAGACTAGCAACATCACGTCTGTGAGAGAGAGAGGGTGTAGAGAAGAGGAAAGGGTAGAGCCAATCAAATTACAGACATGTTTCTGCACCTTATCAAAAACACTCAAATGGGACAGAGATTCACCAGCCAAATACGACAACAGTACTTCATACATGGCCTGATTATAGATTTGTAGAGATAGAGAATAGCCTCAGGTGTGAGAAAGTGTTTGAGGCGATAGAGAGAACCGACTTTACGAGAAGCAGAAAGAGCCATGAATCTAATATATGAACTCCAAGAAAGATTTGATGAGAAAGAAAGACCAAGAAGCTTCAGAGTCGATTTCTCCTCAAGAGCAGAGCCATCCATGAGAATCTCAGGAATATACACATGTATTTGCGTACTTCAATAATTGTCTAGTTCAATTTTGCTTCTCGGGTGTTCGGCGTCAAAGTGAACAGGCGCCTTCTTCCAGGCTACCACCACACTACGACGGTTGGAAGGGGAAACTGCAGTCCATATAGATGTAGTTTCTCTTAAATTCTGTAAACGTAAACCAGAAACCAGAGAAAATAATGGGGTTATTTGTTGTTGTTTTTTTAGTTCGCCGATATTTGGCAACAAGACGATAGTCAGCAATAGATTTGACTATCGAATCCAACCATGTAGATGAATTACATGTGAAATTTCATGATGAAACATGTTCACTTAATTTCTTTGCTGGTGGCCAGGTTACATGCAACAAAAAGAGAAACATTCTCCTAGCATTTCTTGAAACATCTGTCACGGGAAGATTCGAAAAACATAAAAGGATTGTAATCGCTTATTCTATTCGATGTTTCAATTTTTCTCACAATGTTATTTTATGTATCGCATGCGAAAGATGCTCTCGCTATCCAATCACAAATTCAGCTCTGACATGTTTTCATTCTATAGCTATACAATTGTTTTCGTGCTTATACTTCAACTAACAACCAAATCACTTTTGTTTTTTTTTCAAATCCCACATTATTATATTCGAATTCCATCAACGTATTTCTCATTGAATTCCAAAACATGATCCAGCACATTTTTCGGTACAATTAGTATCATCCCAGCTTACCTTCGCCCCCACGGGTGGAATCTTGATACAGAATGAGGGAGTCATCATTTTTCAGTTATCTTAGAAGATACAACGCCACCAAACGGAATAAAAAGTTAAACCTAAATATGGTTTATTAGCTTTGGAAATTTTATGAAAGTTGCTCCAGACAAGACATGAAGCCACTTGATGTAAGGTGGTTAAAAATAACGAATCATAACTATCAGAAAGACAAAAGCTAACTATTAACGATGGTCTTAAAAAAGATCAAGGCTTTAAGTAGGAGGAAAACAGTCAGCAGGAAGAGAGTTCCACGCTCTTACATTTCTTGGAAAAGAATCTACTGAAATTGGAAGATATATTATAACGAGGTGTCTGAACAGCGAATTGGGGAAGACCACTAGACCAACGAGTGAAACGAGCAGACACAAAAGAAGCAGAGAATAGATTACACAATTCTGAAGAACACATGCCATAATAGTGTCATAGAAAAGACTGAGACTAGCAACATGATGTCTGTGTGCAAGACAGTGCAGAGAAGAATAAAGGGTGGTGTAAACCAAATTGCATATACGTTTCTGCAGCTTATCAAGAACAATCAAATGGGACAGAGATTCGCCGTCCATAATATGACAACAGTAATCCATACAAGGTCTTGTTTGATTGGCTGTTATAAAACAGCTTCCTATTTCAGTAGTCGGTGCTGTTATAGATGAAGCGCCTGATTTCCGTGACTTCGCGTCGGCAACGATCGGGCAGGTCGCGGAATCGCCCGAGAGTTGCCGAGACCTAAGCGCCAAGCGTTCATTGAAAACTTGCAGGCGATAATATAAGACGAATAAATTCAAAGAAAAAATACATAGATTAAAAGATAAAAACCGAACAAACTATAGGGTGGGGGTACGGGGGTCAAATGAACCATTTTAAATCAAATGTTTATAAAGAACTTTTTTTTGGGGGGGGGGGATTTTGCCAATTTTTTTCTTTTTCATTTGTTCCGCTGTGTTTCTTTTTTTTTCTCGCTAACATAAAACAAAGAAAAAAAAAGAAAAATGGGTTAGAGTTAGGGGTTAGTGTTACGGTTTAAGGTGAGGGTTCCCGTTAGGGTTAGGCCTCCCGTTCTTTTCGATAGCCAAGCCCTGCATTCAAACGGCCAAGCTCTAACTGGACGACTGGCAGACGCTAATTTAAGACGAATAAATTAAAAGAAAAATACATGAATTAAAATCATTTTTTTTTTTGTGAAAATAATGTTTTTTTTGGGGGGGGGGTAACATTTTCTCAATGTTTTTATAAGATAAAAAAAAGAAAAATGATGTTATTCCGTCTACGCTCGGATGTTTCCGCGACATGCCCGATCGTTGTCGACGCGAAGTCACGGAAATCAGACGCGTCATCTCTAACAGTACCCAGTAGTCTTTTTCCAAGATCTGTAAGATTGTGTAACTCTCTTCCTGCTCACTGTTTTTTTTCGTTGTAGTAATTGAGAATGAAATCCAAATCCAGTGTCGCTCCAAATGAACATTATAATCTAATAGTAATGAAATACTTCACGTAAAACCTCATATCTATGGCGGATGAAATCAAAGCGAAGTCACCCACTCTTAGCAAATTACGCAAGCCCTGGTTTGACAGAGAACGCCTAAAGGCCACGCGGACACGCTGCGCCGCTCTTAAAATTAATTTAAATCCTAACAAAGATAACCTCGACGTATGTGAACACAGAAATCAAGTCATAAAGAACCATAAAAGTTAAAAAAATAAATTTAAAAAACATAGCAAAAGTAAATAAAAAAAAAGAAAATATTTAAAAAAAAAACACACATAGAACATGATCAAAAAAATTGTATAGCGAAGCAAGTGTTGCTAAATAAGCAACCCCACCTTTTCTAAAAAAGACTGTATAGTGAAGCGAGTGTTGCTCAATCCACAGCCGCGCCTTTTCTGAATAAGAATATGTAGTTAAGCAAGTGTTGCTCAATCACAGCTGCATGACAGCACTTGATGTTGGTTCTTTGATACGACAGGGGCGCATTAATATAAGTTTGCAGGAGCTTGTGCAGTATAGCGCTTCTATAGAAAACGCTTATTTGGGGCTTGTGCAGTTCGGCGCCCCTATGGAATACGTTTTTAAGGGGCTTGTGCAGTATAGCGCTCCTATGAAATACGTTTTAGGGGGCTTGTGCAGTTTAGCGCCTTTATGGTAAATGTTTTCTGAGGGATTGTGCAGTATAGCGCCCCTATGGAAAACACTTTTCAGGGCTTGTGCAGTATAGCGCTTTTTTTTTGGGGGGGGGACTGGTAAAACTAATAGCACACTAAGAAGAGTCGCCAACCTAATACGTCCCTCACTGTCAATCAAGCTTCAGCCTCTGCCCCATCGCCGCAATGTAGCATCCTTGCGCTTGTTTTACAAATACTTCAATGGATTATGCTCCGATCAATTGGCTACTCCGGTGCCCGCTCGACGTAAATTCACTAGACCAACTCGACAATCAACTAAATCCCATCCATTCAACGTGGAGGTTCCCAGATGCCGGAAAGCTTTCTACTCAAATAGCTTCTTTCCTCGTGCTGCTGCCTATGGAACTCCCTCCCTGCCCCCTGTTTCCCTGACGGTACTGACATGCAGAAATTTAAAATTAATGTAAACAGACACCTCGCTGTGCAGATCCCAGATTAGGTTGACCCCTCCCAACCTTCTCCCCTTTTCTTTTTTCTCAGTAGCCCCTTACGTCTACAGTGGCGGCCTGCCTTGTTTGGGGTGAACTTCGTTAAAAAAAAAAAACATCAGAAAAAAACATCGCACAAGAGAAACTATATAGCTAAGATACGACATGAGAACGTCGAAGTTAAGCGACGTTGAGTCGGGCAACTACCAGATGGGTTACTATTTGGGAATACCGGGCTCTGTATGTGGGATGCAAAACAAAACAAACAAAAATACATCCTTTAATGGGCATTTAACCAACGCATGTGTTTATGTTGTGACCCTTTAATAACTGGAAGATAGTAATTTAACAAGAAATTGTATTAACAGAAAGTACCGAAGTAATGGGTTGGCAGAGGCTGCTTCCTTACTTCGCTTCTCTTCTTGCTTCTACTGATTGGTAGTAACGACTCTATTTACAGCCAGGAAGAGTCCATACACTGACAGAATAGGATAGATCGCTAAAACAATTTACAAAACGAAACAACCGACCCTTGGGTAGAAGCGATGTTCCCAATCATATGGCGAAGCTCTCCAGAGAGAGTATCTTAAGTCACGAAGAACATTAACATAAAAAAACATAAATAAGCTATATAGAAAAAATAAACTACAAAATATAAACAAAACAAATGAAAAATATGGCTGTCAAGACATGATATGATCAGGCCTATACGTTTTGGAAGTGTCAAGGTTTTTCATGATGTCCATGACATGAGATGGGTGATCCATTTATAAGCAATACCTTAGTATTCTGTGATGCTAGCTTATCTGCTCGGGGTTATCGGAGTGATGTTCAGACTTCGTCGCAGATTGGTGGTGAAATGGCAACGTTCTTTTTTTAAAATTCAAACTAAAACGCACTTGGCCGCTTATGTGGTTAATACAATGAACATTTTATAGGAATTTAAGTAATCTAAAAAAGACAAACCCATGCCTTTGGAGACCATGTTTTGAGATGCAATATTTATTAAAAATCACTTAACCGTTGTTTTTTTTGTTTTATTTTATTACATTTAAAAGCGTTTAAGTTCAAAATAAGAAAAAAAACGTTGTAGTTTCACAATCTTATTTTTTCTATATATTATTTTTCTATAACCCTAACTCTAACCATAACCCTAACCCAAACCCTAACTCTTATCCAAACCCTAACCCAACCCCAAACCCTAACCCTAACCCTAACCCAGACCCGGACCCAAACCCAACCCTTAACCTTAATCCTAACCCTAACCCTAACCCTAACCCTGACCCTGACCCTGACCCTGACCCAAACCCAAACCCAAACCGTAACCCTAACCCTAACCCTAACCCTAACCCTTAACCTTAACCCTAACCCTAACCCTAACCCTAACCCTTACCCTGACCCTGACCCAAACCCAAACCGTAACCCTAACCCTAACCCTAACCCAATTCCAATCCCAAATCCTAACCCTAACCCTAACCCTAACCCTAACCCTAACCCAAACCCAAACAGTAACCCAAACCCAAACCCTAACCTTAACCCTAACCCTAACCCTAACCCTAACCCTAACCCAAACCCAAACAGTAACCCAAACCCAAACCCTAACCCTAACCCTAACCCAAACCCAAACAGTAACCC
>OY744534.1:10642834-10687834 GCA_963556195.1 Sepiola atlantica | reverse complement strand
ATACGTTGGAATTTTAGTTGTTTTAAGTTTTAATAAACGGCGCATTTTTACATAAGGACTTGCGCTAAAAGTGTCTCGGCGTCGGTGCTTTCCGGATGTTAACGGACAATGCCGAATGAAAAATCCGTTGACTGACCTGCGTCCAAAAAAACACAAACGGATGGGCGGATGGTGGCTTTGTAGAGATATAGGATAATGTCAGCTGTGAAAAGTTTACTAGCACTGTAGAGTGAGCCCACCTTCTTTGCAGCAGCTTTGGCAATGTCTTCAATGTATTTATTCTAATTCATGTTACCTGTGAATGATAGGGCGTGTAGTTTGAATGTTGAACTCTAAGGTAAGGTGTTATTTGCCATGGCAATCAGTGGTTGACGGAGTTTCTTGCAGTTATTAAAATAAAAAGAGCTTTGTCTTTGCTTAGTTAAGAAGATTATGGTGTAAAACTAAATATAATACCTTACTGTATATGTATGCAACCCTAAATGTTTAAATTAAAAAAATAATACCTCTATGATACTCACCGTGTTGCTTAGAATATATATTCCAAAATCCGTAATGATCGGTTTATGAGTTTAGATGTTTATAATGTTAAACGAACTATATTACCTAACTTTATATGTATACACTTCCTAAATGTTTAAATATACAAAAAATAATACCCTTATTTTACTCACCGTGTTGCTTAGAATATATATTCCAAAATCCATAATGATCGCTTTATTAGTTTTAGTGTTAATAATGTACAACGAAATATATTACCTAACTGTATATGTATACACTTTTAAAATGTTCAAATATACAAAAAATAATACCCTGATTTTACTCACCGTGTTGCTTAGAATATATATTCCAAAATACATAACGATCCGTTCAGTTTTGTTTAGGGGATTATCTTGTACATATCTGTTTTCAGAGCAGCATAATTCCATTCCTGAAAATATTCTATTACTCTCATTCTACTAATCCTCGTAGATTAATTCTTCATCAATTTCTTGCGGCTTCCTCTTTTGGGGAGGGGTTTTCTCATTTAAATGGGGGACATTATCAGCTCAGTCAAGTGGATATTTAATCCTCTTGTGGCTGTTCGGAATTTTTTTTTTGCCTTTGTCTTCGCTGCCTCAAAAATTACATAATCAATTTTCTTATGTAATAAAAGAACCAGTTCGGTAGTAATCACATTTTGTTATCACAAACACAGCCACCCCCAACACACACACACACACACATATATATATATATATATATATATATATATATATATCTTTAGACCCTCCGTTCAGTCTAGAGAGACTATGGATACCCCTATAAGGGGCTGGCTGCGCGTGTAATTATGAAGCAATGGTTGCGCAATCCCAAACCACACCTCTCCTGAGTCGGCACTGCTTGATTCCAATGGCAAGCAGTTCAAGACGACTGGAAACAATGCCGAGATAAACAGAGAGCACAAACAGCACCTGGTAGTCCCAAATGGTCACCCATTTAATACTGGCCAGGCTCAACGTCGCTTAACTTATATATATATATATATATATATATATATATATATATATATATATATATATATATATATATATATATATATATGAACGTTTCCTTCAGAAAAAAACGTTTCAAAAAAGATTATTTTAAAAGTTTTTCGTAAATTTCGCAGAAAATAATAAATCACTAAATGCTATATCTATATCCAAAACATAATTTTAAGAAATTTTAAATTTAAACATTTATTGTTTTCTGCTGGACTAGTTTGTTCAAACCTTACTCTCTGGCATCCATTTTGGCGAATTCTCTAAACAAACGGACTTTTCTTTTGTGTTTATTTTTGACAAAAAAGAAGATTTTCCAGAAATATTAAATAATTCATAATCATCATTCGGACAACACACACAGCCGACACCACACTTGCTGTTATGTAAGATTGTAAAAAAACAATAGTAAGTCATCTGCTTTCGATTTATTATTTTTGTTCTTTCCAGATTCTGACACTCTGCATTGCCCCCTGCCTTCAATATATATATCTACTACAATTCCCAGCAATTCTTTAAGCAAACTACCATTTTCTATTATATATATATATATATATATATATATATATATATATATATATATATATATATATATATATATATATATATATATATAGAGAGAGAGAGAGAGAGAGAGAGAGAGAGAGAGAGAGAGAGAGAGGGAGAGAGAGTCTAAAGAAGCTTTGAGTTATTTTAAACAAAAAGACAAAAAGAACAGCAAGCTCATCAGAACACAATCCATTGAAGTACTTGTAAAACAGGCACAAGGAAGCAACACTGCGGCGATGGGGCAGGGGCTGGAGGTTGGTGGATAGTGAAGGACCTATCAAGTTGGCGACTCTTTTTTGGACCTTGTCTAAGAGGGAGAGACTAGCGGATGATGCACCAGCCCAGATGTGGCAACAATACTTCATGCATGGGCGGATGGTGGCTTTGTAGAGATATAGGATAATGTCAGGTGTGAGGAGTTTACAAGCACGGTAGAGGGAACCCACCTTCTTTGTTTTATTTTGTTTTATTTTTCTGTAATCTACGTAATGTATTGAAACTAGTATCCCGGGTGACACCGTGTAGCCTTGCTAGTAAATAAATGCATATTGGTATTTAAAACACAATGCTTTATAAGCACTGCTTTGAAGAGGCAGAGCAGCCGCTTCCTTTCAGAGTGTAGACACTTGGGTTGGCGAGAGTTATCTGCAGTGGGTTATTGTCGATCTTTGATAATGAAGGCTCGAAAGGCGTGGATTCAAGTCTGGGACAATCTCAGAGAGCACGACGCCTTGCCCTTTCTTCTTTGATCTCGGAGTCAGTTCCGGTGGGTGTTGATGTAATTCGACCTGATAAGAGAGCCGGCGTTCTCAGATAAAAACAGAAACGCAGAAAAGAGAATAGAGAAGCAGGCGACACACCTTTTTGGTTACGGAGGAGAAACCTCAGATAACGACGACAAAACCACAGCTCATTTTTATTTACATTGTTTCAGACAGTTGTCCTCATCTTTATTGTTTAGATTTTTGAAAACATTTCGGCGGTTGTGGGTTTTATCAGACTAACGGGTTTTGTAGGCGTTTATTTTATGAAAAATAAACAAACTACGTATCAGGCGAAACGATTTGTGTACACAAAAAATTACGGAAAATTATCGAGCAGAATTTTAATTAAAAGATAAAAATCAGTTTTAGCGTATATTTCCAATTCTCAGTTAGAATGAACCAATTTTAGGTTTGATAATTTAGAAGAGTTACGTAGAGGAGAGATAAACGTAGAAGGGGTTCGCTGGAACCTAAGATCATATATACGATAACACAGATTTTTATTTTTAATTAAAATTCTACTCGATAATTTTCCGTAATTTTTGGTGTAGATATCTACTTTTGCCTGATACGTAAGTATATCAAAGAGTTTTTCTGTTAATTTATTTTGAACTGCCATAGTTCACCTATGTATGTCTTCCAGCAAGCACCAAATTTATTCCCCAAGCAGAAGAGTTTTGCACCACTTTTATGCCCACTTACGAATATTAAAATCAACAGATGATGATACTAAACCTTATGCTTAGAATACTTAATCTAATTTTCATCATAATCAATTACAGAATTTTAGAGTCTAGAAATTGTCTAAAAGTTTAGGCTTAAGCTTAAGGGGGCTTAAGAAGAAATTTAAATTTAAGGAACTTTTCTTAATTGGTGTCTAAAGACTACGAAACAGATTTAATGCAAATCTGAAATATTTGAATTTTGAAATGGAAGCTTGTGTCTATTTTAAAATGTCACTGATACTGGAGGTGTCTTAATCTTACACTAAATTAAACAAAATATAGCCGACATTCGGACCCCATACGCCTAGCAGCTGGGTTCCAAAATCATAATGATCGATGAATTAGTTTAGGAGTAAATCCCGTGCATACAAATATATAAACATAGCTATAAACATACGCAAATTTATAAAAATAGAGATAGATTTTGTTTTTTTTGTTTTTTCGTTTTTGCTACTTTTGAGGTCGCTATACATCAAGGCCAAGAGCCACTCGAGGATAAGTTTTAATGAGACGGAAATGAATGCCAGCCGAAAGATGAGGAACACTATGGAAGTACTTGCATTGATCAATGGTATAAACTTCGTTTGATTACTTATGGCGCGGTCCATGAGAAGAATTTGTTGACATCGGATTTGACAACGATCACGTTGTAATTAACAGGGAAGTAGTCCCGCGATAATGTGTTACACATATGGGAAATACTTCTAAAGAAGCTCTATGCGTGGGAATTCCGCCTGGCGTTAGGATATATAAAGGTAGAAAGGAAAGTATGTTTTCGTGATGGTATTAATTACCTCCTCTTCATGAGGTTAGGCACAAGGCCAATTTTGATCTTACTCCCCCCAGGTAAGATGTGACCCAAGGTCGGGTCGGGAAAGTGGAACTTTAAAATCCAGCCCCCGAGAAGGTGAGCACTCTGGCCATTAAAAATTGCCTGGGCAGTCCCGTCGACATTCCCGGTAGGGGCACCCCAGGCAGTAAGCAATAAACTTACTCCTCCGCAAAGAGGGGAGGCAAAGCCTGGGAGGGTGGACCTCCTAGAACTGCACAGGACAAACCCATTGACCGGCATAAATCAAGCCCCGAAGGCCAAGACAATACCAGTCTATGGGGTGCTGTATCCATCGGAACAGATACTACGCAAGGGTTAGGGTTAGGGATAGGGATAAAGTAAAGGATAGGGTTATGAAGTAAAGTTAGGGTTAGGGTTAAAAAAATTGGGTTAGGGTTAGAGGTATGAAATAGGGCAAGGGTTTGTAGTTGATAAGGTTCGGGTTAATAGGTAGTGGCGTGATGTAGATGTGAGGGGTCCGCAAGGCAGTTTAATGTCGTGCACGGATCAAATTCTATTTCACGCATAAATGGAACAGTGACATGTACTATCACTCTGGGTGAGAGTGGACCTGGGATTAATGTCAAATAAGGGGTGACTCCCCCACTCACCAAAGCTCTTAAATCAAAGCGTCACTGTTGTATGCGATTTAAGGTCAGGTGGTGGTTTGAGTAGAAGTATTACGGAAGGAAACAGGGAATGATGGTAAAACGAAAGGGGGTAAGAATGAAAGAAGGAAAGCCATTCAAGGATTAAGAGGGAAGATAGGAAGGAGGGAAGATGGGAAGGGGGGAAGATAGGAAGGAGGGAAGATGGGAAGGAGGGAAGATAGGAAGGAGGGAAGATGGGAAGGAAAATCAAGAAATGAAGGAAAAAGGTAAAGTTGAAGCAACGCAGGTAGGAATGAAAAAAAAGAAGTAATTATGGAAATAATGAAGAAAAAAAAGAAGTAATGTTGGTAGGAAGGGGCTTAGCAAGAAAGTGAGAGAAAAAAGTGTGTGTGGGTGGGTGAATGTAATTATTACGGAAAGGGGGAATAAAGGATTTAAAGTAGGGTCGAAGAAAGGAATGACTTGAGAAAGAAAAGGAAGACGGTAATACGGAAGGAAGAAAGGGAGAAGAAAAGAAAAAAGAGATAATTATAAGAATAACATTAGGGAGGAAGGGAGTCGGCAAAGGAGGGGAATAGAAAGAAGATGGGGGACGAATTATATCATAACGGAAAGGGGGAATAAAAAGAAACTGAGGTTGGAATTGAAGAAAGGAAGGGCACAAGAAAAAGAGGAACATAATACGGAGGAAGGAAGGAAGGAAGGAAGGAAAGAAAGAAAAAGGAAAGGAAGAAAAGAGGAAGGAAGAAAGAAAGGAAAGGAGGAAGGGAGGAAGGAAGGAAGGAAGAAAGGAAGGAAAGCAATGGAGAAGGAAGGATGGAATGAAGAAAAGTAGGAAGGAAGGTAGGGAGGAAGGGGGGTAGGGCGGAAGGAGGGAAAGAAGGAAGGGAGGGGAAAGGAAGGAAGGGAGGGAGGAAGGGAGGGAGGGAGGAAGGAAGGAATGAAGGAAGGAACGGAGGGAGGAAGGAATGAAGAGAGGAATAAAAGGGGAAGGAAGGAACGAAGAAAGGGGGAAGGAAGGAAAGGAGGAAGAAAGGAAGGCGGGCAGGAAGGAATGAAGGAAGGGAGGAAGGAGGGTAGGAAGGAAGGGAGGAAGGGAGTGGGAAGGAGGGAAGGAAGGGGGAAGCAGGGAAAGAAGGGAGGAAGGAAGGAAGGAAGGAAGGAGGGGAAAGGAAGGAAGGATGGAATGAAGGGAGGAAGTATGGGAGGAAGGAAAGAAGGAAGGAACGGAGGGAGGAAGGAATGAAGGGAGGAATGAAAGGGGAAGGAAGGAAGGAAGAAACGGGGGAAGGAAGGAAAGGAGGAAGAAAGGAAAGAAGGGAGGAAGGAGGGAAGGGAGGAAGGGAGGGGGAAGGAGGGAAGGAAGGAAGGGGGAAGGGAGGGAGAAGGATGGAAGGAAGGAAGGGGGAAGGGAGGGGGAAGCAGGGAAGGAAGGGAGGAAGGAAGGAATGAAGGGGGAAGGAAGAAAGGAAGGAAGGAAGGAAGGAATGGAGGAATGGAGGAAGGAAGGAAGGAAGGGAGGGGAGAAGGAAGTGAGGGAAGAAGGAAGGAAGGAAGGAAGGAATGGAGGGAGGAAAGAAGGGGAACGAATCAATTTAGAACGGGAAAAAAAAGAGGGATAAAATTACGACGGTTGAAGAAAGCGAGGGTAAGAGTTAGGGTTAAGGTTAGGGTGGATGTTTCGACTATCGTTTATTTTATTTGTTTACTTTGCAGATTTAAGGATTTACCGGGTGGCAGGGTGGTGGTGGTGGTGTCGGGTGGATGACGGGTATAATTGGTTAGATCGATGGTATGTATGGTTGGAAACGCGACCACTGTAACTTGCACGAACGACGTACGATAACGAGTCGGAGGATTACAGCGAGGAGTTAATTAACACGAATCCGTTAAGGGCCGTTCGCTTGATTTCGGTACATATTGTTGGTGCCAGCCAGACGCGTGGGAGGGGCGCCTTACGAGCCCCTGTGCTACGACCCTTACAACCCCAAAGAGACGCTCGAGAGGCATTAAGTATTTACCTAGAAGGGATATATAGGCAAGGAATGCCACAAAAAAAAAGGGGTTGGCGTTGGGAAAAGTTGGTGTGGGAGCTATCAACCCTTTCTTTCGGGGCGCAGCTTCCTTTTACTGGTTAGATTTACTGTCTAAGGGGTTAGAATTGTACACTTCCAAAAATTATATATATATATATATATATATATATATATATATATATATATGTATGTATGTATGTATGTATGTATGTATGTATGTATGTATGTATGTATATATATATATATATATATATATATATATGTGTGTATGTATGTGTATATATATATATATATATATATATATATATATATATATATATATATATATTACTATGTCATGTATCCACATAAAATGTTTTAAGGAGATATAATTTTTTAATGTATCAATTTTCATTTTAGCCTGCCGATTCCCCCCGGGGATGAAACACGGGAACCTCTGTGTAGCTTAATTGCCATAAGTATATTTTCATGACTTACTATATATATATATATATATAGTAAGTCATGAAAATATACTTATACTTATACTTAAGGAAAAAACAAGAGATATTTTTATATATTCATCAACGTTTCGTCTTTATTGTAAGAATTCCCCAGGATGTAATTTTAAGAAAAAATGTCTTGCAAGTATAACGAAATATTGGGTTGACATGATGGGTTGATGAGAAAAAAGTAGTAGCCGTGGCTACAAAGAGCGCAGGACCAGGGTCAATATTTCGATGTACTTGCATGACATTTTTCTTAAAATTATCATCCTGAGGAGGTCTTACAATAAAGACAAAACGTTGATGAATATATAAAAAAATCCCTTGGTTTTTGGTTTTTCATTTCCCATTACGTTAGATTACTATCATCCTTCCTTTCTCATATATATATATATATATATATATATATATATATATATATATATATATATATATATATAAAATGAAGTAATAAAATAAGGTGTCAATCAAATTTTAGTAGAATTCAAAGTTCAAGCAAAGTATCCTTAAGTCCTTAGCTCATGAGTTTTCAAAGATAATTCTTCTCTTCAGAGGACCATTACCGCAGTTATACTACTACACGTAATAAAATTAAGCTTATATATATATATATATATATATATATATATATATATATATATATATATATATATATATATATATATATATATATATATATATAGTGTTAGAGAGAAATAAATTCCAGAAGGAAATTCGAGTATGAGAGCTCAATATAATAAACAGGGCAAGAATAAAATAAAGTAAATCTCCCCCTGACTTGATATATATATTAAATAGGTTATCATCTCTTCCCCCCCCCGTCAATATAAGCCTTCCGTTATAAATCGTTCAATTTCCCCCTCTCTCCATATATGCATTAAATATGTTGTCACCATCTTTCCTCCTCTCTATATGTCTTACGTTGTAAATCGCACAATTTCCCCCTCTCTGTATATATGTGTATTGAATAGTGAGTGTGAATTTCTCTTTTTTCATTTTCAAACATATAGTCTCCTCGTTTTTGATGCTTGAAAAGGCCGGAGGGTCGGAATAAATTATCGCACTGGTGATTATGTGATTCAGTGTTAGTATGAAACTAAAAGTAAACTTTTAGTAGATAGAACCTATAGGTAAATGGTTTAAGCTCAATATATGAGATAGAGACATCTCACTATTGGAGTTACTTCGTTTTGAACGCGTTTCAATGCCGCCTCTACGAAAAACATTTTCTTCTCCATCTAAATCTCCTTTCACTGGACACCTTATCAACGGACAATTACCATCTGGACAAACCCCATATCTTTTTTACACGAACTTTTTTTCACTCTCCATTTTTAATAATATTTTTTTAAATGTTGAATTTTGGCTTTTCCACTGCCAACTTATCTATCTGTATAATTCTTCTGATGATAAGATTTCGATCTTTGAAAAGCCTTGGCTTAAGGAAAGAATAATAAACATAATTTTATTACAGAATATACCTTGCATTAAACTATCGAAGTTTGAAATAAATCTGGACATTCGTACATGTTTATCACTCTTCTTTCTTATATATATATATATATATATATATATATATATATATATATAATAAACACTATATACCAGTTGGATCATCTATCGGTACCTTCCGTTTTTAGTACAAGCATTTCTAAAAATATATACAGAATTCTCCTTTTAGTTTAGACAATGTTTTATTCAACGGACGCAGAATGAGCATTCTAAGTCATACTATCATTACATCGTCTAATGAATCGGGTACATTTGGTATCAGTAACCCTGCAGGTTGAGTTTTCAGTCTTTCCGTGAAACCGAAGGTACCGATGGATGATCAAAATAAATAATCTATACTTCCCAATTAAAATATATATTACTGGTGAGGGTAGAAAACCCGAAACGACGTCGTCTGTAGGTATAAAAAACACTTTAATATTTAAATAAACATTTATGATTAATGACCCTTTCAGATGTAATAGTCTTAATAATAGAGCTCAGTTTGTAATTACAAGACTATGCCAAGTTCTGCTCGAGCGTTGAACACTATTGACAACAAGACGCTTGCCCCCGCCTCCCGGGCAAGTGCACATTAATTTAAATTACTGTCCATGTCGATTTCTTGCGGCCGTGTGAGTATAGGCGTAAGGCTCGTGATTCTAGGCTGAATTGCGTAATTTAATATTTATTCATAAGTATTATAATAAAGCCCCTTTAAGAAATTAAAGTTGAGCACTTTTCGGAGATATCAAAAACAGACTGTCACTTAGCTATACACAAGGTTCCGATACCTTCGTCGAACCCTCTATAATTGTCTGCTGTTTTCTGCCTGCTGTATTTAGGCACAAATAGAACTTAATTTCTCCTGTATCAAGTGTTATTTCCTGATGGCTTTCGAGATGGAGCTAAAGCATGCTGAGTCTTGGTTGACTCTGTGAACCGCGTTCGCGCCCTGTGACCGTCTTAAATTGTCATTTTCCTACACTGATGAGAGCGAAAGCTTGAGGTAAATATAGGGAAACTAATTTAATATTCATTTATAAATATTGTTGTATATACTTTTCACCCCCTTTTTTAAATCCCTCGTTTTTTTCTTAAATCCCTCGATACAGCCTTTGTTAAGAGAGGGCGAAACCGGTCGGCTGCCTTTTTTGTATTAACTTTTAATCGTGAACCATAAAATTCGTCTTCCTTTCATGATTGCGATAATAAAATTTTGTACTCCCCCAAAAATCATGTTATATATATATATATATATATATATATATATATATATATATATATATATATATATATATATATATATATGTGTGGGTGTGTGTATATATATATATATATATATATATATATATATATATATTTATTTATTTTAGTCTGAAGATTCACCCCGGGGATGAAACGCGGGAGCCTTTGTGTAGCTTAATTGCCATAAATATATTTTCATAGCTTACTACCAAGCTCTACTGTTGAAGTAAATACTGAAAATTGATACATAAAAAAGTATATCTCTTTATAAAATGTAGTGTGGATACATGAAATACTAATATATATATATATATATATATATATATATATATATATATATATATATATATATATATATATATATATATATATATATTTGTTTATTATCTATGTACGTATACGTTTCGTCCTTAATAATCGGGACTCATCAGCACAGAGATATGACAATTCACTACCGGTAATGCGATTCGTAATCCCGGATTACGAGTATTTTGCAACTGAAATCTGACGCCTTAACCACTCGGACAATTTTGTAACAGCGAATAAACGGTGATAATTTTAACACTGTATATATATATATATATATATATATATATATATATATATATATATATATATATATTTAGAAAAGTTCATACCTTTTTTAAAGCATCCAAATTGAATTTAAGAACAAGGGGTTAGGTAAAATAAAATACCATTTTAAAGCAAGTTTAAAGATGCGATATTTTTTTTATTAAAAAAAAGAAAAATCGATACCGATTTTTTAAATTTTTTTGATACACTTTCATTTTTAGTTTATAGTACAGATAAATTTCGCCAAGATAGAATTGGCCTCTTCAGTTTTGTTTGTAGATGCGATCTCATTGGACAACCGGTTCAGTTATATATATATATATATATATATATATATATATATATATATATATATATATATATATATATATATATATATATATATATATATAAGTAAAACAAAATATAAAACCAAATCCAGAAGCAAGGTGTTTTTTTTCTTCTCTCTCTCTCTCTCTCTCTCTGTCAGTTACCGTTGTTTTGTTCAATGTTCCCTTTACTTTCGCCACCTTGTAGCGTCATTATCCTTAGGAACTCGCTACACAATTAAAAGAAATTCAATGTCGTAACTTCTGCTAACCTACACTCAATAAATAATTTTATATATTTTTATTTATAACATGTAGTTAGTTTTTTCCCAAGAAAAATCAGTAGCGAATAAAAATAGTCATCAAAACGCATTGATTATTCGTCTCCTACCTTCAATCGTGTTTTAAGAAAATTAACCTTATTTTTAAACCTAAACAAAATACATTATTTTTGTCACTCTTTTAAGCCTCTCCCAAATTAGTAAACAAAAGAGAGGGTAGCAATTTATATTCCCGCTAATTATTAAATATTCTCACAAAACCCAACACACCGCTTACCGTGGCTGGCCTATTATTTCACGAAGAACAAAATGCTAAAACACCGGTTTCAGAATTCGCAAACCAGCGAATCATCGACCGCTAAACAACACTCTCTCTCCCGTAATGATTAAAGGTAGGTTTATTTTACAAATTAATTAATTTTTATATCAATTTTATTTTTATTTAAATAAATTTATATTAAAAAAAATAACAAAAACAATTCGCTAAAAAAACAAAACAAATAAGCAAGACTTAAAAATTAAAAAATAAATAAATAATTATACGTTTTATTTATTTACAAACAAAATAAGTTTTATGTTTAGTTCGGCAAAAGTCTGTTTGGTTCGATTCGGTTCAAATTCTGTAGAAGCACATACATTTTTTACACAAAATAATAGTAAAAATACATCAACGTTTATTATATTTTTTTAAATAACAACATAAATAAAAATTGCCGCAGTCTAGAAGGATGCGTCAAAGACCGAGTAGAGAATAGATAACAGATCGAGTAAATATCTCGGCCCGACATAATCGGCCGTTGAAAGAGATATCCTTCTACACTGCGGCAATTTCTATTAGTCTTCCATTCCGAGGTTAACATTTTCTTGGTAACCCAAGGGTTACGAAAATATATATACACAATATAATAGTGTGTATTGTTAAGCTTTGAGGGGTAGAGCGTAACATCGTGGTAGACTATGAGTCACGAAGACACAGAAGAAAAGACAAGAATAGAATGGGGTAACAATAATACGTGCGTATTGCACAACTTTTATTCTCGGACTGAAGATACAATTTTGAAAGAAAAAATTTGGCGCCTAATTTTCATGTCACGTGATACCTCTGCAGCGCAGTAATTATCACGTAGTGCGGTGATCGGGTCGATGGCCTTATCACCACTTGGTTGAGTTGAACTATATTCTGTTGACTATTCAACATGTATATTCATTAAATAGTAATAAAATTATATAGAAAGTGTTAGTTTATTGCTAATCGCCTGAGGTGCCCCTACCGGGGAATGCCGACGGGGCTGCCGAGGCAATTTTTAAATGGCCAGAGTGCTCAAATTCTCGAGCGCTGGTTTTTTCTCACTTTCCCGACCTTGTGTCACATCTTGCCTTGTGGGAGGAAGATAAATAGACTCGGTTTCCTCGGCATTGCCGGGATCAAAGTGTAGTATCTGTTCCGATGGATACTGCACCCCATAGACTGGTATTGTTTTGGCCTTCGGGGCTTGATTTACCTATGTCTATGGGTTTGTCCTGTGCAGTTCTAGGAGGTCCACCCTCCCAGGCTTTGCCTCCCCTCTTTGGGGAGGAGTAAGTTTATTACTTACTGCCTGACGCGCCCCTGCCAGGGAATGCCGACGGGGTTGCCCAGGCAATTTTTAATGGCCAGAGTGCTCACCTTCGCGGGCGCTGGCTTTTCAAGTCCCACTTTCCCGACTCGACCTTGGGTCACATCTTACCTTGTGGGAGTAAGATACAACTGGCCTTGTGCATAACCTCCTGAAGAGGTGGTAAATAATACATCAGAGAGCAAGGGTGATTGTAAGTCTGTCTTGACTGACAGTATGGACTGATGGGTTCCAGGTATTAACTTTCTTCTCACCGTAGGGAGATGTGGCATAAGGTCGGAAGGTGGGGGATAGTCCAGCCAGAGCCCTTAAAGAAGGAGCACGTTGGCCTCTATAAAATTTTCTGGGCAGCATTCCGCGGTCGGTGCGATGCAGGCAGTAAGTAATACACTTACTTCACCCTAAGGGGAGGCAAGGCCTGGGAGGGTAGACCTCTTAGGACTACCCAGTTGTAATGCCTGGGCCCGACATGGCTCAGTTCCTGTCGGAGAGAGTCCAGCCACCGACCCTAAAGAAGGTGCACTTTGGCCTCTATAAAATTGCCTGGGCAGCCCCGTCGATATTCCTCGGTCGGAGCGCCTCAGGCAGTAAGCAATAAACTGACTCCACCCCAAAGAAAATGAACATGTAGTCTATAGGAAAACATTCCCGCGGTAACGTGTTACGCTTTTTTATGGAAATCGCTCCAAACTATTCATGATGTAAGGAGCTAACAACAACAAATATGATTATCGCAAAGACAGGAAATGCCTACTGGCCTTAGTCTTGAAAACACCAAGATTATAGGTAGGAGGAAAACAGTCAGCAGGAAGAGAGTTCCACAAGCCTGCAGTTCTTGGAAAGAAGCTACTGGAATAGGAAGCTGTATTACAATGAGGTATCAAAAAAGAAAATTGACGAAGATCACTAGACCAACAAGTCAAACGAGCTGGAACAAAAGAAGCGGGGAATAGATCACATAATTCTGAAAAACACATGCCATAATAGTATTTATAGAAAAGACTGAGACTAGCAACATCACGTCTGTGAGCGAAAGGGTACATAGAAGAAGAAGGGGTAGGGCCAATCAAATTACAGATACGTTTCTGCACCTTATCAATAACCCTCAAATGGGACAGAGATTCACCAGCCCAAATATGATAACAGTACTCCATTTGCTAATTCCTCTTCTTTTTACAATATCTTAAGGTCTGTATCCTGTGATTGCGATAAGTTTCAACGCTGCTCCCTCTGGTGGGGTATAGAGGTAGTCATTGTTTTATCCTCTTCCGTTCACAATACCTTAAGGCTTGTGTACTGTGATCTTCCTTCGCAATACGTTTAAGTCACCGGACAAACATAATGGTTATTGTAAAAAAAAAAACGCCCACATTACTTGGACGTGTATATTGGCAGCAGCCCTATAAAGTCCAACCCTTTTCCTCGTGGTGGTAGGGATGGTGGCCACGTTGTATTGTAAATTCAGGAGGAGTCAACATCAGGATCCGTCGTCCTCTGGTCGTTTCTCTCCCTCTCTCTGCTTTTATAACATGAAACCACTATTCCTTTGTGTGTTCTCAGCCAAATCTTCCCTGACTTCGCATGTAACAGCTTGGTCTTGATGCTTTCGGTGTTAGGGATGTCACAAATAGATATCGCCATATGGTTATTGCAAAAAAAAAAATCTGACTCCATAATTTCGAAAGCAATGTTGCTGCTAAGTAGTGTTCAACTCTCGTCTATTGTTTCTGGTGTGTTTATTTTATTTGTTGTGAGGTTGACTCATTAATGAAAAAAGTGATTTCTTTTCAAGTGTTGATAAAACCGCTGCTTTGTATGTGTAGGTCTGGTCCGCACAACTTTTGCCCTTAATTGGCACAAATCTTCAACATTAGACTTTTGCTAGTACTTCAGACTTTTGTAATCGTTCACGCTACAACAAAGCAGCGGAAATCAGAAAAACAGATGGACTCTCATACAGACGGTTGCCAAATAAAAACACACATATCTCTCTATATATAAAACTAAACGTTTGTGTGTGTGATACAATTAAGGCCGCGAGTATAGGAAGTGACTCATCGACAGAGACAAAAGAAAATGCGGGAGTGGTCAGTTTCCATTGTTTAGAACAGGTGACTCAGACAAGAATACCGGACACGACATTTAGGAGTGACAACGTTTTACGACAGTTTGACGACAGTAAGGTAAGTTAGTTTTACGACAGTTTGACGACAGTAAGGTTTATGGCAAAAAGTTAACGAGTTTGGGTTTCGGAGAGAAGCCGATCAGTTTGGATCGAACCTCCACAGAGAGCGCATCGGACCGGGAAAACGATGAGATGAGCTGACGACTTGAGCAACGACAATGGGGGTCTCGACAGTCCGCGACGGTGTCACACACACTCATAGTTCCAACTAAATTATACACAATGTATATGTGTTTGTGTTCTTTCTCGAGAGTTGAGTTTCTTTTATTTAACTTGTGGACCAGTGCTGTGCCCTCGACGATTCGTCAGTGGATAGATGACTCGGTTAGACGATGGAGACAAGAATGCCACGGACACACAACGTTGGGGTTGACGGTCGTCGAGTGTGTTCTATGTTACCTATCGAAAGAAAGATTAAGGAATCTACATGTTTAAACATATTTCACCCCAAACAAGGCAGGCCGTTACTGCAGACATAAGGAGCTACTGAGAATTACGGTGTAGGTTTTAGGTGTCATCATAAGTTGGTAGCTATGCAGGGAGATGTCTGTTTAGATTAGTTTTAAACCTCTGCATATCAATACAGTCGGGAAACCGGGAACAGGGAGGGAATTCCAGAGGCCAGCAGCACGATGAAAAGAAGCTATTGTAGTAGAAGGCTCTCCAGCATCTGGGGACCTCCACAGTGAATGGATGGGATTTATCTGATTGTCGAGTTGGTCTAGTGTATTTACGCCGAGGGAGCATCAGAGCAGCCAGTTCATCGGAGCACATTCCATTAAAGTATTTGTAAAACAAGCGCAATCACTATATATAAAACTAAATGTGTGTCTTTGTTTCATTTTACTTCATGTGAAGTTCTCAGAATTCAAGGGACTCCTTCCTGGGGCTAACACTTAATCTCTATATGAAATATATAGATATTCGAATATTCTATTAAAGTTATCTTTTATTTCGCAAACGTTGAGTAAGAAAAGAAGTTTAGAACATTAATTTTCCTCTCCCTAATTCATCAGTTAACTATGTTGTAGTATATCTTTCTTGTGGTCTCTTGAGCTTACCGGATTCCAGGACAAGAATTCATCTAGTCTGGTGGAGTATCCAGCAAAATGTTGTTAGTTGAGGTAACAGTACTTGGAGAAGGTGTACCATTCCTTGTATGAGACAGTGTATAGCCGGTCGAGGCGGTCTTATTTGGATAGCGAATACTATGTTATTTTGAATTTTTTGTCAGGGTTTCCTTGTAGGGTGAAGTATTTTTATGTCAGGGTGTCCTTACAAATACTTGTACAGAGAGACCGAAGCCACTCGAGGATGATGTCTAGTAGGTAATTCAAACTCCCCAGTAGGTAATTCAAACTCCCCAGTAGGTAATTCAAACTCCCCCGTAGGTAATTCAAACTTCCCAGTAGGTAATTCAAACTCCCCCGTAGGTAATTAAAATTCCCTAGTAGGTAATTAAAACTGCTTGTGTGTATGTTTGTATGTTACCTATTAAAAGAAAGATTAAAGAATCTTCATAAAATCTAGAAGTGTATTCTAATATAAAATCTACCGGGGAAGACAATGGAAGAGCACCCTTAAGGTGGCTATGATGTCATAACATTTTAAGACTTTAAATATATCCTATTTTGATTGAATGTAAATCATATATATATAAAATTTTCCGGGGAAGACAATGGAAGCGGTCCCTAATCCCTAATAATCTATGAAGGCCGAACAACCTTTAATTTTTATAATATACCCTATTTTGATGAAATTTATATAATATGTTTAAAATCCACCGGGGAAGACAATGGAAGTGGTAGTGAATCTCTATGTTCCCCTATATGTGGCCCCACCTCTAATTTACTAATGGGAGGCAGAACAACCTTAAAACTTCAAATACAAATATCTGATTTTAATGAAACTTAAACTATTTGTACAAGACACTAATTCAGAGAGTTTTCCCAGATTTTACTTTCTTCCGACGATATTAGAAGGCAAAATGGTACGAAGCGGGAATCAAGAAAAAATAAAGTAATATGGTGATAAGAGAATAGTACACAGTAGTGATCCTCATTCAATACCAGGCAACGTCGGGTCTTCCGGACAGTGTGTATATATATATATATATATATATATATATATATATATATATATATATATATATATATATATAATTAATTAAGTTCAAATATTAACAAAATGAACAAAACCATTACTTTTCAAAAGTGCTCAATATATATTAGAGCTTTTATATTAAAATAAACATAGTTTGAGTATCCGACAATTGTTTCAGAACCTCGTCTGAGGAGGAGCCGAGGAGGTCTGAAACAATTGTCGGACACTCAAACTATATATATATATATATATATATATATATATATATATATATATATATATATACATTTGGGAAAGTTCATTTTTTAAGCATCTTTAGAATTTTAAACATAAAGAAAGAGGCAAAATGCCGTCATAAAAATCATGTGTTAGATGCAGATATTTTTTATAAAAATCAAAATAAAAAATCAAAACATTTTTTTTTCTTCATCTTGACTTTTTTAAATCTAATATTTCGCTTGATATAACAAGCCTCGTCAGAGCTTTAGACAAATAAAACGTATTAACCTTTTTTTTTCGTAATAATCCTTCTTGGTCTTCTAGAAGTGACGTCCGATGTTGTGGACTAACAGTGCAAATGTCTCTTTTAAATTGAACTCAAATCGCGCATGGTCGCTGATAGTTATAAATTTGAGAAAGTTTATTTTTTAAGCATCTTTAGAATTTTAAACATAAAGAAAGAGGCAAAATGCCTTCATAAAAATCATGTGTTAGATGCAGATATTTTTTTATTAAAATCAAAATAAAAAATCAAAACATTTTTTTCTTCATCTTGACTTTTTAAAATCTAATATTTCGCTTGATATAACAAGCCTCGACAGAGCTTTGGACAAATAAAAGGTATTGACCTTTTATTTTGTTATATCAAGCCTCCCTCTCTGCCCCTCGCCCCTATGCAACACTGCTGCCTGTTGAAGTGAGGGGTGACGTTTGCTTACTGTCTCCGACTAGGCCAGATTGTTTCACAAAAGAAAGGCGACGTAAAGTGGTGATAAACAACAAAAACACCACCATCACCACATCCACAACCACCTAAGGTCGGTTAAAAGACAATTAGACTGATTTGTCCAAATTGGACACCACGCCTCAAACGGTGCTCCAGACGCGCTCAAATGGAGGACACTATGACGAATTAATGAGTGTCGCGTATGTATACATTTTTCTCGATCTTATGAACGCAAGAAAACGTCATCTTCGTTTATGTTTTAATGTTTTATTTGCTAATCGTATGTTTATTTGTTTTTTGTATTGTTTTATTTTAGTTCATCGTCGCCGTTTAGCTGCTCAAGTAAACAATAACTGCCGAAATTGATCAGTTTTAAAAGACCTCATCACAGACAATGGGTGTCAGTATTTATCTTGACACGTCATAAAAAGATTATAACTTTCATATGGCTTTTCAATTTTTAGTGTATTATTGTGACTAGTGTTCAAGCCTCAATCTCTCAACGATATTTGTCTGAATTTCATAATTTCATAGTTTATAAGTTTATCCTGTACAACGATATATATATATATATATATATATATATATATATATATATATATATATATATATATATATACAGGGTGGTGCACAAGTCGCGCATTGGTTTGTTTAGGTGATAGAAACTACAACATTTCAAGTAATTTACTAGGCTTTTCTGATAAATAATACATTTACTTGGTAATTTTGTAGCAGTAGGTTTTAAAAATAATATCCTTTAAATGGGCACAATTTTCGGCCTCACAAAGACGGGCTCTAGTTAGGGCATTTTCCATTACAGTCTTTAGAATAACTGGCTCTAGTTCTTGGATTTCATGTCTGATATTGTTTTTAAGCTCTTGAATCGTTGTAGGGTTGTTCACATATACCCTTTCCTTAAGATAACCACAGAGGAAAAGGTCAGGTGCTGTTAAATCCGGTGAACGTGAAGGCTAGTTAAAATCAGAAAATCTGCTAATTAAGCGCTCGCCAAACAATCCCCTTAAGAGCGCCATACTTTGTCGGGCAGTGTGGGCAGTAGCTCCATCTTGTTGGAGCCACATTTCTGGGTTGTCCTGAACAGCTGGCCTTAAAACATTTTCAATCATTTGTTGATATCGCTGTGCAGTTATCGTCACCGCGACACCTTCTTTGTCTTCAAAGAAATATGGACCGATCACTCTTTCCGATGTAACACCACACCAACGGTACATTTTAGTGGATGTAATTCACGCTGATGAACGGTTCTTGGATTTTCAATGGCCCATATTCTGCAGTTTTGCTGATTTACGTACCCGTTCAGATGAAAATGGGCTTCGTCGCTCATTATCAGCTTATTGATGAACTCATGTTGTTCTCTGGCTAATTGCTGAATGTGAACAGCATAAGCTACCCGTGATTGCAAATCGTGGGTTGTAATGCCTGTACCAATTGAATTTTGTATGGAAACAGATGCAATTCACGGGAAATTCTTTGAAGTGACCTTCTGGACATCCCAATCTGAGTGGCTCGTCTTCGAGTTAAGGTGTCTGGATTTTCAGCAATGCTATCCTCAACGAGTGCTACATTTTCCGCTGTCCGTACTGAACGTGGTCTGCCAGATCGTGGAAGATCACTGACTGAACCCTGCTGCCGAAACCGGGTCACAAGACGATCAATTGTGGTCTGACTGGGAGATTGTCTGACATTAAAATGCCGACGATAGGCTCTTTGGGTTAAAGTTATTGAACGATGGTTTCCGAAGTAAAGTTCAATAATTTTGGTTCGTTGTTCAGTGCTATATTTTCCTTGATAAATTATCAATGTTTATATCTGTAATATTCTGAAAAATAAGGAGAAAATTTGATTAAATGTGAAAGTTGTTACTGATTCAAACTGATGCGTGACTTTTGCGCCACCCTGTATATATATATACATACATATATACATACATACATACATACATACATACATACATACATACATAGAGGTTGATGGGGATAGATAGAGAGAGAGAGAGAGGTAAATAGATAGATAGATAGATAGATAGATAGATAGATAGATAGATAGATCTTTCCAAGATGAATGTTTACCGAATAAAGGAGATACACCATCTTGGAAAGATCTATATATATATATATATATATATATATATATATATATATATATATATATATATATATATATATGTATATATTTATATGAATATATATGTATATATGTATATATATATGTATATATTTATATGAATATATATGTATATATGTATATATATATGTATATATATATATATATATATATATATATATATATATATATATATATATATATATATATATATATATATATATCACGTTGACACACTGGTGTTGAGCCTGGCCAGTACTAAATGGGTGACTATTTGGGAATACCAGGTGCTGTATGTGCTCTCTGCTTATCTCGGCATTGTTTCCAGTCGTCTTGTACTACTACTTGCCATTGGAATCAAGCAATGCCGACTCAGGAGAGCGGTTGTTAGTGATTGCGCAACCCTTGCAATTACAAATTCGCGCGCGGGCCGCCCCTGGTGGGGCACTCATACGTCGAAATCGCCAAGCGTTGAATAAAAAATTAAAGTATGAATTATTGTAAAATTAAACTTTTCCAACGGAAATTTTTTATTAATTGGTGACGTGACTATTATCCCTCCTTCTTTTCGCTAAGCTCCATTCTTCCTGGATTTCACCGACCGGGTTGGATCACAAAAAAACCCTTCTGCCTGATGAGACTTCAGCTCTTGATAGCTGTAAATCGATAACATCGACATGAACATGTAGCAGACTTTGTTCATGTTTGAATAAAAAAACATTCATAATACAGCTCTATATTTTTATTGAGCACTCTTTTATAAGCTCGGTTTGATTCCCTTTGGATTTCTACCCTGTGGATTTTTATACTACCTGGAGTACTATATATATATATATATATATATATATATATATATATATATATATATATATATATATATATATATATATATATATATCAATTTGGGAAAGTTCATTTTTTAAGCATCTTTAGAATTTTAAACATAAAGAAAGAGGCAAAATGCCTTCAAAGCACCATGTGTTAGATGCAGATATTTTTTATAAAATAAAAATAAAAAATTAAAACATATTTTTCTCTTTTTCATCTTGACTTTTTTATCTAATATTTCGCTTAGTATAACAAGCCTCGACAGAGCTTTAGACAAATGAAAGCTATTAACCTTTTTTTCGTAATAATACTTCCTGGTTTTCTAGAAATGACGTCCGATGTTGTGTGGACTTCACGGTGCAAATGTCTCTTTTAAAGTGAACTTAAATCGCGCATGATCGCTTCTAGAAGACCAGGAAAGATTATTACAAAAAAAAAAAGGTTAATACCTTTTATTTGTCTAAAGCTCTGTCGAGGCTTGTTATATCAAGCGAAATATTAGATAAAAAAAGTCAAAGTGATATAGAGAAAAAATGTTTTGACTTTTTATTTTGATTTTAATAAAAGTATCTGCATCTAACACATGGTTCTTTGAAGGCATTTTGCCTCTTTCTTTATGTCTATATATACAGGGTGATTCATAAGTCACTTAGCTATTCATTTTTGAAATTCTAAAGTTAAAAAATACTGTAATACAAAACAGAAAGTTCATTTAACAAATTCATTCATGGGAGTTTAAAATTACAGCAGAGTTTCAAAATTTCCACCTTCGTTCTGCATGCAGAGCTCCATTCTTTTTTGCAAGGAATTTACGACTCTTTGTAGCATATTTGATTGATTATGAAATAAATATATATAGAAACAAATATATAAACGAACAAATTTAAAATAACAAATAAAAGTAATTAGAGAGTAAGATAACAATTATCAAAAGTTCATAGTATGTTTGTGCTTCATATAGTAATCATTTTAAATAGCTAAGTTAAGTGACTTATGAATCACCCTGTATATATATATATATATATATATATATATATATATATATATATATATATACATATAGTCATCCACATACAGACTGTTTCGTTGTTTCACAGCTCATCAGTGCGGCTAGAAACGCAACCGTCGAGCTGACAGTCGGCGCAGTTAACCCCTACGCTATCATGCGACACTGACTGAATGTAAGATATATCTCAATGTAAACATTGCAATTGCCGGAGCTCGAATTAGGTTTACCAAATGAGCTATGCCTTAAAGCTAATGGCAGTTGACGATACGCTTACAAATAATCTCTACCCGGGGGGAGCTTCATATAGTCATCCACATACAGACTATATATATATATATATATATATATATATATATATATATATATATATATATATATATATGTATGTATATATATATATATAGTAGGTAATGTTTGTTTTATTTTCTGACTGTAGAAGTATTTACTTCTGATTGTTGTTATTTTATAAACGATTCAGCAGAAAATTAAAACATCAGTCGTAACGAATCTTTAAAGACGAAATCAGAACGGAATCAAAACGGAATCAGAACGAGGACATTAATTTCACTTTGGTTTTCTTTGTTGGTTTGTTTGTTGTTTTTGTTTGTTTTTTTGTTTGTTTGTTTGTTTTTGTTTGTTTTTTGTTTGTTTGTTATTTTATTTGTTTGTTGAGTTTTTTTTGTTTGTTGTTTTTTTGTCTGTTTCTGAAATTTTTTTTTCGTAATTTTCCATTTGTTTTCTGTCTTTTGCAGTTAACACTCTTTCTTCACACTTCGGCCTATGACGTAATATTTCATATATTTTCAATTTGTAAATCTCGCTGTGTCCCTCTATCTGCTCTCTTTCTCGCACTCACTCTCTCTCGCTCTCTTCTTATCTTTGTATCTGTGTCTGTAGTTGTGTCTGTGTGTCTCTCTCTCTTTCTCTATTCCCCCTCTCTCTCTCTCTCTCTCTCTCTCTCTCTATATATATATATATATATATATATATATATATATATATATTTATATATTACTATTTCATTTATCTACGTTTATAAATACTTAAACATATTTTCGGTTTTTCATTTTTCCACACACACACACACACACACACACACATATATATATATATATATATATATATATATATATATATATATATATATATATATATATATATAGTTTATGGTTTATTCCATTTGCTACAAAATAGTTTCATTAACGCTTAAAATAAGCATTCATTCATCAGGCATTTCGGAACCATACTTTGCTCTGAATTTTTATTGAGCACTCTCGGATTTATACCCCTTGGATATTCGTAACAAGCGAATTATATATATATATAAATATATATATATATATATATATATATATATATATATATATATATATATATATATATTAAAGTGAAATATTTTTAAAATCAATATGTTGACTTCCTTTCCTGACATATATATATATATATATATATATATATACATATATATATATTTATATATATATATTTATATATATATATATATATATATATATTTATATATATATATATATATATATATATATATATATATTTATATATATATATATATATATATATATATATATATATATATGATACGATTATTATTTCATGTATCCACATAAAATGTTATAAGAGAGATATCATTTTTTATGTATCAAATTTTTTTATGTATCAATTTTCAGTATTTACTTCAACAGTGCTCAATACGTGAGTAGAGCTAGGTAGTAAGCTATAAAAATATATTTATGCCAATTAAGCTACACAGAGGCTTTTGCGTTTCATCCCGGGGAGTCGTCAGGCTAAAAGGCATGGAGTTAGTTTTGCCGGGTAAAACTGGGGATGAAATGATCCGACGTAATAGAAAATGAAAGAGGAAAGCCAAATGCTATGTTATTTATGTGTTCATTAACGTTTCGTCTCTATTGAAAGACTTCCTCAGGATGAAGAAAACAATTTAGAAAAATTATACAGAATATTAATCTATAGCCATGCCGAAGTCTGGACACTTTCTGACAAATCAAAATTAATATTCTGTATGATTTTTCTACATTGTTTGTCTATCCTGAGGAAGTCGTTCAATAAAGACGAAACGTTGATGAATACATAACTAACAGTGTTTTTGCGTTCCTATTTCATTACATATATATATATATATATATATATATATATATATATATATAATGAAATAGGAACACCAAAAACACTGTTAGTTATGCATTTATCAACGTTTCGTCTTTATTGAAAGACTTCCTCAGGATGAACAAACAATGTAGAAAAATCATTATATATATATATATATATATGCAATGTAGTTTGTTTGAAGCATAGGTTTATGTGTATTTAAAGGGAATTTCTAGAAGGCAATACAATGCAAACTGAAGCAAATTAATGGTGGAGGGAGTTTTACAGTCTCCACTTTTTATTAATATAATATTTTATTTATTAAATTTCTTATATCATATTACAATCTTACCCGCGTCAGTGCGGTTCAATAGAAGTTCCGTATAACACAATATTTCGGGGAAAACATTTCTCTTCATCAGATGTTTGTTCGACCTTAATTCAAACGTGCATAGGAAAATTGCTGCCGGTGAGGACGATTCGGTAGAGAATTAGATGGATTTGAAAATTCTCTTTTTTTTGTTTAAAATGTTTTGTTCGTCTTTTATTTTATTAGTGCCAATGTCAATATTAATTTTAAATGTTTTATTACGTATATTTTTTAATTTTTAATTTTTTAATTTTTTATTCTTTAATTTTATAATTTTTTAATTGTTTAATTGTTTGATTGTTTAATTTTTTAATTTTTATTATTTTTTTTATTTTTTTATTTTATATTTATTTATTTTTTTATTTTTAAAATACTGTTATATTTATTATCTCGTTCCTGCATTATGTTTTGATTTGATTCAGTTGATGGTCATCTGTTACAGTTCTGTATTATACTGCCTTCTATAAATTAACTTATATATATATATATATATATATATATATATATATATATATATATATATATATATATATATATATATATATATATATATATATATATAATAATTAAATGTTGAATTAAATAACTATAATTGAATTATCGTTAAACCCCACGAAAACCCCAACTTGAACCCCACGAAAAGAACAAATCCACCACCAAACTAATGCACATTCAGGATAAAATGGAAGTAACAAATTACCGCCAAATTACCAGCACCTTGCAAAAATATTTGCATCCCTAAACAACTTTTTCTTTTCAAACACTCATTTCCAAAATAACAGCTAGTTTTTTATTTTTTATTTTATTTTTGTCCTGACGTGTTTTATTAATATCATCCACCCTGACTTCACACCCTCACCCCAACATAAGACACTTTACCTCTTGGCCCTCATCTTTGTTCTTTATTTCTATTTTGTTTTTACTTCATATAAAATTTTCAAAGTTTAATGTTGCCGATAATATTTACAACTACATTATCGACTTTCCCTATCCTCTGATGAGAAGATTTTAATCTTTGAAAATCCATAGATTCACGATCTTTACAACTCTTTATTCTCATCTTTCACCTCTAAAATTATATATATATATATATATATATATATATATATATATATATATATATTCTCAACTACATTTTCGGCTTTCCCTATCCTCTGATGAGAAGATTTTAACCTTTGAAAATCATGGATTAAGGATATGAGGCTCCTTGCTCTGAACTTTTTGATATTCTAATAAATATTGTATCTTTACAACTCTTTATTCTCATCTTTCACCTCTAAAATTATATATATATATATATATATATATATATATATATATATATATATATATAATCAATTAATATAATATATAATATATATATAATCAAATATAAACCAAAAGTAAACTTTTAGTAAATAGGACCTATAGTGAAAAGGTTAAGCTCAATATACGAGATAGAAAAATTATAAAGATAGAAGAAATAAGAGTGATAAACATAAACTTTTGGATTTCTTTCTTTTTGAGCCCCTTCTCCATACTGCTCCTACGGAAAATTTTTTCTTTTTTTCGTCTTCTCAAAAATCTCCTCAACGGACACTCGTTCAACGGACAATTACCATCTGGACAAACCACATATCCTTTTTACACGAACTTTTTCACCCCAGTTTTAATAATATTTTAATATTTTTAAAATATTTTGAACTTTGGCTTTTTCTACAGCCAACTTATCTATCTGTATTTCTCCTCTGATGATAAGATTTCGATCTTTGAAAAGCCTTAGCTTAAGGAAAGAATAATAAACACTGGTTTATTACAGAATACACCTTGCATTGAACAATCGAAATTTGAAATAAATTTGGACATTCGAACATGTTTATCACTCTTATTTCTTCTATCTTTATATATATATATATATATATATATATATATATATATATATATATATATATATATATATATATATTCTCACTTATAGGGCTACAACATGGTCATCTTCACATCTAACACAAATATACACTGGCCATAAACCGTCTACATAAGCCCCTATTAACTTGCCTCCCGACAAGGGCAGAATTAGGCACAGGGTCATTTTTAATGTGAGGGGAATCTACCTTTCCACAAAAGGACACTTGGATTGGGACAAATATTTATTTACTCCTCTGCAGGAGTTAGGCACAAGGCCAGTTTTATCTTACTCCCATGAGTAAGATGTGACCACAGCTTGGGTCGAGTAAGTGGGGTTTGAAAAGCCAGCGCCCGAGAAAGTGAGCACTCTGGCCATTTAAAAATTGCCTGGGCAGCCCCGTCGGCATTCCCCGGTAGAGGCGCCTCAGGCAGTAAGCAATAAACTTACTCCTCCCCAAAGAGGGGAGGCGAAGCCTGGGAGGGTGGACCTCCTAGAACCGCACAGGACAAAACTCACAGACAGGTGGAATCAAGTCCCGAAGGATAAGACGACACCCGTCTATAGCGGTGCAGTATCCATCGGAACAGATACTACACTTACTTCCTAGCCTGTGCCAGGTAAGTATTGGGACAAATATAAAACTTACCTCAACAGGGAATTAGTTCTCCATCGGTGACCGAGTACAACCGTGGCGTAACGGATGAAACTGGTAATTAATTATCAGTTCGAAGTTACAGTCTTCCGGGGGTTGAAGGTTCAATCCTCACTACAGGCGATACTAAGAATATAATTATGAATTACTTTAGCTGACAGAACGAGGGCAGGCCACTACCGTGGATCCAAATAAAGGGTTCTGTTTGTAATTCCGTACAGATTCCCGAATTCGACATAAATATTTTTGAGTTCGACAAGATACAGCTGAAGAAGATGAAAGGTTACATCGGCCGAAACGTTGTAAGAATAACATCCAAGATGAGAACAGTAGACCGAATAATCCAAATATTACAAATGATCACCCCCCCCCCATCTAAAAAATTCCGAAACATAAAATAAATCCATGATGATTTTTTGAAAGAAAAAAATTAGTAAAAAAAAATGTTCAGGAAAAAGAAAAAAGTCATACGGAGCAAAGTCAGGTGAACAGGGTGGGTGGGAACAATTAGTCATCAAATTTTATTTATTCCATTTATTATTTTTAAACCATCTCGTGATATTAATCATCATTCAACTGATAATCTATCCATTAGATTTACTCTTATCCTCGAGTGGCTTTTAGCCTTCATAAGTTGCGACGTATTAATAAAAAAAAGAATTCGTTGGCCTTTTGGCTAAGATCAAATGTGGTATTCTGGTGGCTGAGATAATTCTGTTTTAGAGAAGGATAAACATTTTAATCACTTTAGACCAGGGATGGGCAACCTCCGGCCCGTGGGCCACATCCGGCCCGCGAAGACTTAGCGTCAGGCCCGCCACCTGCTATGCTGTATTATTGCAATCCGGCCCGCGGACCTCGCAGTAAAACCCATATCATTTTGTGGCATAGACGTAAAAGTAGGTTTCAATTAAGATTTACAGTGGGATAAAAATGTATGAATATCAGCGAGTGATGATGCATGTATATTTCATTTTTCTTTAACTATTAAGAGATAAAAATAGAAAAAGAGAAAGAGAGAGGCAAAGAGGAAACGAGAGACGAGAAAATGGCATGAAACATAGAACCTATGTGAGGTGTGTCAAAACGAATGCTGGATCAACTTGCTACTTCCCACGTAATTATTTTTTATGATTCCAAAATGACTCTTCGTCGGCGCCTTTTATAACATCACATACAGAAGTGTCTTGAGAAAAAATATCAGATTTGTAGAGTGTTCAATGCAATTTTTTGTACAATTTGTTCATGTAAACAAAATATAGTAATTCTAAGATTTTGTTTTTCACTCCGGCCCGCGATCTCCTTCCAAAAGTCTCTCTGGTCCTCACTCTGAAAAGGTTGCCCGCCCCTGCTTTAGACGAGGGATGACACTTTTAATGCCCCTGTGTCTAATTTGTTTAAAATGGATTTTTATATATTTTTTTCAAAATGTAGTATCTGTTCTGGCACGATCCTCTATATTTTTTGTCCTTGGTCAGACTTATACAGCTTCTTTTTTTTTTTTTTTGTCCCATTCCAGGGTGTCCCTCTTGGGGAAGCTGGATTTTCCATCATTAAAAACCGACCTTCTGTTTAATTATGCCCTCGTAGGGAGGCAAGTAAATAAGAACAAGGGGATGGATACCGTCCCCCATATTGTGGGTGTCTGTAAGTCGGTTGCACAGAAGGTCTGCAAGGGAAACCTTAATTAAAATGGCTCGTAGATCTACTGGCGCCGATGTCTAAAAGAGTTTGCTTTTTAATAGACATGAAGAGGTAGCTCCACGAACATGAGGAGTTCTTGGAACGCAAGAAGTCTAAGATCTGGTTTGATCTCAAGATACAAACTGACAGGTCAATCATCTGGGTTTGCATGCTTATCATGTCAAATAGGGGAAAGGCGATTTTACAGCTGGAAGGCGCAGCGCAGAAAATGATTTAGCATCATTCGACAAGGAAATATTATCTGAACAGTGCAAAGCGCTACATAAGCCGGTTTTTTTATGCCTCTTTTTCGTTACAAGCTATGAAACGGAGAAGAAGAAAAGCAACAATAAAATGGAAGCCTTCCAAGACAGGTTCCCCCCAAAAAACGTTGAGATTGGCCCCTCTCCTCCTGCTCTGTCACTAAACGGCTCCTATTGTGCGCGTCATGCGATCCGATTTCACGCGGTAAAATGTACATGGATTCCCGAACGGGTTTCTGTATTCGTTGTAACATTATCAGGTTAAAAATGCGTTAATCAAAGCAAATGCACTACAAATGGACGGCAGAAGTACAACAGTGATTCCAGGTTTAATAGGAGCACAGAAGTTGCACCATTTAAAAAAATGCCTTACTTTGAATTCGATACGCCTCCTCGAAAAAGTAGAGCACTGTAAGTGTAGTATTAACACAGCATGACGTCACTAGCTTTAAATGCATCGTTCCTTCCTCAAAAACGTAGAACGCTCTAAACGTTATAGCCGCCGATAACGTGTTAAAATTATCACAGTTTATTCGCTATTTAAAATTGGCCGAGTGGTTAAGGCGTCGGATTTGAGTTGTAAAATACTCGTAATCCGGTGTTTCGAATCGCGTGACCGGTAGTGAATAGTCATATCTCTATGCTGATGAGTTGAAGGACGAAATGTATACGTAAATAGATAATAAACAATAACAAATATTATATATATATTAATAATTTAATATTTATTTATAAATATTATACTAAGCCCCTTTAAGAATTTCAAGTTGAGCACTCTCGGGGATGTTAACAATAGATTGTCAAAAAGCTCTCATGCAAAGTTCCGAATACGTTCGTAGAACACTCTCGACTAGTCTTCTATCTGTGCCCGCTTATAGGTACATATAGATCTTAATTTCCCTTAATTGCATGACAGTTTCTGTTGGCCGAGTGGACATGGCGACTGCTTGCAGATTCTAAGCTGACTCTATGAACCAGGTTCGCACCTATCGACCATCTGAAATTATTACTTTCCTGCACTGATGAGAGCAATAAGCTTGAAACGCTTGCGTCTGTAGGTATTAATAATTTTATATTTATACATATATATATATATATATATATATATATATATATATATATATATATATAGAGAGAGAGAGAGAGAGAGAGAGAGAGAGAGAGAGATACTTTAAATATATAAATAATATCTTTAACCAGTAGACTATCAGGATAAAAAAACAAAGCTCAATATCGTGTATAGAGCAATAATATTAATTGAATGACATAATAAAATGAGAAATTAATCAGAGTTTATTAAAGCTCAAACACAAGGAGTGATATTGCGTCCTTAACTCATGAGTTTTCAAAGAAAATCTTCTCCTCAGAGGACCATTCCCGCAATGACATTACTGCAGGTTATAAAATTAAGCTTTGAAAAAATATAAAAATATACACAAAATACATAAAAGTATATAAAACATCAAATTGCCCAAAACACACTTTTTTGTAAAACTTATACAGTTCATCCAAGTCATAAAGTTTAAAACAATTTCTAGAAAGATGTCAAAAAAAAAATTAAAAAACAATCCAGGTAGTGAATTGTAGTCCAAAAAAAGTTGTCCTCTGAGTTGGTTCTCATTTTATTATGTCATTCAATTAATCGATAGTGAACTAATTATTAATTAGGGAGGAATTTAACTTTGTAAATAGCGAATCGGCGGCTAAATTTACCCAAGCAAGTGAATCGGGAATTTCGGTTATATTAAAGTCACTCAGAGTGCAGGGGGCTTATAATAATATTTATAAATAAATATTAATTATTTATTACCTACAGACATGGATTTCTCATGCTAATTTCCAACGGTCGGCGGGCGCGAACCCCGAACACAAATCGCCACTGATTTGTAGTCAAGACTCTTAACCCCTCGGCCATAGTGAACTAGTTATTAATTAGGGAGGAATCTAACTTTGTAAATAGCGTATCGGCGGCTAAATTTACCCAGGCAGTTTAGAGTGATCAACGAATGTATTCGGATCGTGCATATATATATATATATATATAAATATATATATATATATATATATATATATATATATATATATATATATATATATATATAAATGAATAAATGCAAAAGTTTTTCCATCTATCTTAACTTTATTAACATCAATTAATTCTAAAGACACAGCTGTATTTTGAGATACCGTATATATAGTAATCTCTAAACTGCCTCAAACAAATTTCCATATTGCTCATTTGCATATTTATTTCGCTTTAAGTTTCTAATAAATTAATATTCTGTAATATACCTTTCTAATTTATATTACCAAATTATATTCCATATACGTAATCGTTTTATCGAAAGAACTATCTACAATAATATTAAATTAAGAGAAATTTTATAAAAGCATATAGTATATTTAAACTTTTATTTAATTTCATTTTCAAGGGAGATAATTTTACTTCTGGCATTAAGCTATCACGCATGAACTCCTACTTTTTGATGTGTGGGGGGTGTTCGTTTGTCATGGTATCATCCTCTTAGGCATTACCTCCTCCTTTGGGGGGGTCAGTGTATGTGTTAGTTGATCATCATATCCTCTCAGCCTAGCAAAAACATGCGATCGGAGGGGCATATTTTTGCTAGTATATATATATATATATATATATATATATATATATATATATATATATATATATATATATATATATAGTAGGATCAAATATAAACCAAAGTAAAACTTTTAGTAGATGGAAGAGGTTTAGCTCAATATACGAGATAGAGCAATTGTAGAGATAGAAGAAAAAAGAGTGATAAATATGCGACGATTGTCCAAATTTATTTCAAATTTCAATTGTTCAATGCAAGGTGTATTCAGTAATAAACTAGTGTTTATTATTCTTTCCTTAAGCCAAGGCTTTTTAAAGATCGAGATCTTATCATCAGAGAAGAAATACAGATAGCTAAGTTGGCTTTCGAAAAAAACAAAGTTCAAATATTTGAAAAATATGAAAAATATTATTAAAATGATAATGATAAGATCTCGATCTTTGAAAAGCCTTGGCTTAAGGAAAAAAAATAAACACTAGTTTATTACTGAATACACCTTGCATTGAACAATTGAAATTTGAAATAAATTTGGACAATCGTCGCATATTTATCACTCTTTTTTCTTCTCTCTCTCTCTCTCTCTCTCTCTCTCTCTCTCTCTCTCTCTCTCTCTCTCTCTCTCTCTCTATATATATATATATATATATATATATATATATATATATATATATATAAGATCAAAAGAGAAAACCAAAAAATATTATTTATGTATTCATGAAGGTTTCGTCTTTATTGTAAGACTTCCTCAAGATGATTTGTCTGAAGAAAGATCATACAAGTATAACTTTGTGTTGCCCGCAAGCTCAGAGCTGCGCCCGATTTCTGAGCAAGGAAATCAAATGATTTTTTCTTCAGACAAATCATCTTGAAGAAGTCTTACAATAAAGACGAAACGTTGATAAATACATAATAATATTTTTTTTGTTTTCCTATCTCATTTTCCATTATGTTAAGAGTTACTAGGATAGTGATAACAATTCGCCTGTTTAATTAAATCCGGGTACATACAGCGACGAAACCCGGGTACATACAGCGCAAAGGTAAGCAGTACTCCAACTAGCGTAGTATCAGAACAGATAGACATGAGTGGAGTATATTCATACACCACCTGGTATTTCTAAATGGTCTCTCAGCCAAGTAGAGACTAGACTTAACGTCGCTTAACTTCGGTAATCTAAGGAAATGAAACCAAGGTATGAACCCCACCCTATACAACAGCGAAAGTAAACTAATTTGACGGGTATCTGCACGGATGTGTATGTGTAGATATATGTGTGTCTGTGTATTCAGTTGTTTTATTATTGTGCGACTATGCGTACGCGATGAATATTAGCACGCGTGTGTGCAACATTTTCATGCCGGTTTAAGGGAGGTTATCTTACAGCTGGAGGCAACCCTTCAAAGGCCGCGACGCAGAGAAGAATGTGGCATTATTCGCGGGGAACTAATCTGTGAATGGTGCAACATGCTGAAGAACGAGGCTGGTTTCAATATCCTTTTTTTACACCCAACGAAACGGACAACAAAAAACAACGAAAAAAAAAACAGACAAATAAAACTACTCACTAAAGAATTGAAGAGACTTCACCCACACAGACACCGATACGCACACCACTATACCATCCCATTTAACGGTTCCAATTGTGCATGTCAAACGATCCGATTTCATGCTCGAAAATTTATGTTGATTTCCGAACCTCTTTTTATATGTCTGCGCGCAGTGCACAGCGCATATCCGGTAATTGCTATATTTTCTTTGTCTTATATCTGTTAAAACACATTTTTCTTTTCTTTTTTTCTTTCTTGGTGTGCTGACAAGAGTAGAACGTTGCTTGGTAAGCTCACAGAACGCCCTCCTCCCATGCATTGCCTCCTTCTTCAGGGCGGATTTTTTTTTGCCGGTCGCTAGAGATGTCCGTAACGGGGAATGTCAGCGAGTTCGATCACGGTTAATTTTATAACCATCCGCAGTTCCCCCTGCCAAATTTTGGGGCGAGCTGGATTCCCCACTATAAACTGACCGTAATGCAGTGAGAAGGGAAGCTACACAAGCACGCAAGAGTTTTATATGCGTTCATGTATCTCGAGCTTGAATCAAAGTGTAGTATATGTTCTGTCTTCGGTATGAGACGGAGAAATTCTTATTGGCTAGGGGATTTGTTTTCACATCAAGACGGCCCATTTGGTCAGATACTACTCCCCCATTAAAAACCGACCTTGTGCCTAACTTTGCCCTCATGTAGCAGCACAATTCAATTATAAAAGAAAGTTTTAGTTGATTATTTGTAATTCAAACGATTAAAATTTTCAATTAATTTTCAAACAATTAAAATGTTCAATTAATTTTCAAACAATTAAAATTTTCAACTAATTTTCAAACAATTATAAATGTTCAATTAATTTTCAAACAATTAAAAATTTTAATTAATTTTCAAACAATTAAAATTGTCAACTAATTTTCAAACAATTAAATTTTTTAATTAATTTTCAAACAATTAAAATGTTCTATTAATTTTCAAACAATTAAAATTTAGACTAATTTTCAAACAATTAAAATGTTCAATTAATTTTCAAACAATTAAAATTTTCAATTATAAAAAGCAGTTTGATTTTCTTATGTGTTACTTATTTAAAAAATAGTAAAAAAAATAATTTATTAATTAACCCCTCCCCCTAAAAAATCCTACCCAAAATATAATGGGTAACAATTTTCTGATAAACACCGCTTGTCAATGTCCGATTTTAAAACCGGAAGCCGTCATCAAGTAGACTGTTTCCCTTTGACAAAATGTTTCTTAACCTTCTTCTGAGTTACAAACGCCAAGCTATGCATATGAATCGAAGTAAAAAAAAAAAATTACTCAAAAGATTTCGCTGTTTTTTTACATTATAATATACAACTCTTATATCTATCTTTTATCTTATACCTGAATGAAAGAAAGAGGGAGATGGGCGATATAGAGAGCAGAAAGAGACTAATTTTCTTGATTCAAACAATCTAACCAGAGCTGTTATATCTTATAGTATATCGTATATCTATTTTTAGTTTCGAGTTGAGGTAACCAACGTTTGTTCTCCTAAGATTGCTTTCCTATATATCTTAATCACACAAAATACATGCTAAAATCTTCCTCACTTTCGGGATTGAGTTATGTTTGAAAAAAACATTTGCTGGGAAATAAAACCATCGACAGACTAGCGTCCTGTGCCGAGGATCGTTTAACGCTATAAGACCAAGGTTAAGCATCGGACGTAGCGGTCCCCGTTCAAAAAGTGGATATTTTCTAGAACAGACACCAAAAAACAAAAAAAACAATAACCATTACAAAATTTTTAAAAAGTTTAGTAAACGATTATTAAATACTGAAGTTGAATTAATCAACGTTTGTTTACGTAAGGTCTTTTGTCTATATGTTTCAATCACACAAAACTCATGCTAAAATATTTCTTAGTTTTGGGATTGAGTTATATTTTTAATAAATTCTATTTTCAGTGTTCTAATTAGCTGAAATTTGCAATCAACTCACCAAGTGACCTTTTTTTCGGTCCCTTGATTTATAAAATCGGGGACCTATGTTTTGAGGCATTTCCGTCCGTCCGTCCGTCCGTCCGTCCGGATTTTTCTCCGCAACCATCTATTGAATTTCTCTGAAATTTTGCATGAAGTTGTAACTTTGGTCAGGTTAGAAAGTGACATTCTCCGATTTTTGAAAAAAAATCTGGTTAGCCCCCCAGGGGGTCAAAAGGCCCTGAAATGGCAAAAAATGACATTTTTTGCCCCATAACTTTTCATCCATCAATTCAATTTCTCTGAAACTTGGCCAAAATGTGGAGGCAATTGTTTCTAATAGAAAATAAGTATCGCTGACCTTGGAAAAAATCTGGTTCGTGTCCCCAGGGGGTCAAAAGTCCCCACACTAGCAAAAAATGACCCTTTTCTCCCATAACGTTTGATCCATCCATTCAATTTTTACTGAAACTTGGCCAAAATGTAGAGGAAATTGTTCTGGATATAAAATGAGCATCCTTGACCTCAGAAACATTCTGGTTCGCGCCCCAAGGGGGTCAAAGGGGGGTCGAAAATGCTTACGTCCCTCTCTCTCTCTCCGTTTATTAACTACCAATAGTAATCAAGCCAACTATAACACTTAAGATGAGACTAGTCCATTATAAATAAAAGCAAATAATTTTCTTGATTCAAACAAATACTTCAATGGATTATGCTCCGATGAATTGGCTACTCTGGTGCCCCTTCGACGTAAATTCACTAGACCAACTCGACAATCAACTAAATCCCATTCATTCACTGTGGAGGTCCCCAGATGCCGAAGTGCCTTTTACTCAAATAGCTTCTTTCCTCGTGCTGCTGGCCTCTGGAACTCCCTCTCTGCCCCTGTTTCCCCGACAGTACTGACATGCAGACATTTAAAACTAATGTAAACAGACATCTCGCTGCGCAGATCTCCTTTTCTTTTTTCTTAGTAGCCTCTTACATCTACAGTGGCGGCCTGCCTTGTTTGGAGTGAACTATGTTAAAAAGAATTTTTTTTAAAATCTAACCAGAGCTCAACGGGTCACATTTTTTTTCGTACATAATAAAACTTATGTCTCAAATGATTTATATTAAATTTATTTATCCCGGCAAACACCAGATCTGTTCGCGAGTGTTGTCCGGGTTCGACACAAGGTTCTTTTAATTTTAGATTGAGATAAAAATAAAACTTCCTTAGTCTAGAAAGATTTCTCCTTCACTGACTGAGGACGGAACAACTACAGTGTAGTGTTAGTACAAATATTACTCTTTGGTTCGCTTATATATTTATATACCTCCTCGGTCGGAAGTCAGACACAAGGTCAGGGGAGGGTTGGAAAACTAGCGTCCAATCTAAAGTGAACTTTGACTTACAAAAATGCCTGAGCAGCTCCGTCGGCATTCTCCGGTAGCAGCGTCTCAGGCTAGTAGCAATAAAATAACCCCTTCTCATAAAGAAGGTAAAGCCTGGGAGGGGACCGTCTAGGACTGACTGAGCAGAACCATACTTCAATCCGACAGCAACGAATCCACTTTCGGACTGATTGTCGAAGATGTATCCCTGACTGGTACGAAACAATTCCTATTCCAGCTGAAATAGTCCTAGCACCTTTTTGAATATTTCGGACATTCGGTGCTTCTGAAGTTTCACAACGACATGTTAGGCCTCTCTTTAAAAAATAGCTAAAGAAATGTATAAACTTTGTTATGTACTTAGGTGGTAGCTGAAAAAGAAGACTACACCAAAAATTATGCAAATTCATGCAGTATTTATTAAATTTAAAAAAAAACACGATTTTATCTATCGGTCGCCATTTTTATTCTATTTTGACTTTTTCCGAAAGTTATCTCCCTTCCTTAATCAGGAAGCTGAAATGTCTACCGATACGTAAGATCGTTTTTTTTTCTTCTCTTTTTCTGATAATTTAATAAATACTGGATGAATTTGCGTAATTTTTTCTGTACAATCTTATTTTCAGCTAACACGTAAGTACAAAACAAAGTTTATACATTTCTTGAAATATCTTCATGTCATTGCGAAACTGCAGAATCACCGGACATTCTAATTCGGCAAACTCTTAATACTTATCAAAATAAAGAGTTGATGCGAGTTTTTTTTTTTTTGTGGTATTTTCTTTTTAACTCTTTTTGTATATTAAAAGCTTATATCGTTCATGCCATTTGAGATTGTGTTCAAAGGTGCATTGCACTGTCACAATTTGCATCGCACTGTCACAATTTGCATTGCACTGTCACAATTTGCAAAATGAAATCCCAATTAAAGCGTCTCGCACTTTCTCAAATACTGAAAATGAAAAATCGACGAAGCATCTGTCGCCGGATGCAGATAACACTTACCTTACTGCATAATTGCTCGCCCCTCCCACAGCAAAGCAGTTTAGCTTTCTGGTAGCAGGATGTTGAACAACTAATCTATATAAAGCAAAGTTGTCTGTATGTGGGTATGTGTGTATGTCTGTCGCGGCATCACCGTTAAACGGCCGCTCTAAGAGCCAAACTAAAAGCCGATTTGAAATCAGCCCCTTCGATCCGATATACTTATCGATGTCTTGGACCTTTTTCAAACCTCATTATTTAATATTAAAACTACGTAAAATAACCTGAGCGTTGTGGCCGTTTCTCGGCCTTTTGGCCAAGATCAAAGTGTAGTATCTGTTCCGATGGATACTGCACGCCTGTCTTGTGCAGTTCTAGGAGGTCCACCCTCCCAGGCTTCGCCTCCCTTCTTTGGGGATGAGTAAGTTTATTGCTTACTGTCTGAGGCGCCCCTACCGGGGAATGCCGACGGGGCTGCCCAGGCAATTTTTAAATGGCCAGAGTGCTCACCTCTCGAGCGCTGACTTTTAACCCCACTTGCTCGACCCGATCTTGGGTCACATCTTACTTGTGGGAGTAAGATAAAACTGGCCTTGTGCCTAACTCCTGGGGAGGAGTAAATAAAACCGGCCTAAATAACTTCTCGGCCTTTTGGCCAAGATCAAAGTGTAGTATCTGTTCCGATGGATGCTACACCCTATAGACCGGTATCGCCTTGTCCTTCGGGGTTTGATTCCGCCGGTCTGAAGGATTATCCTGTGCAGTTCTAGGAGGTCCACTCTCCCAGGGGATAGTTTATTGCTAATCTCATGAGGCGCCCCTACCGGGGAATACTGAGGGGCTGCCCAGGCATTTTTTTAGGCCAGAGTGCTCTTCCTTTAGGGCGATGGCTTTTCAATGCCACTTTCCGACCTTGTGTCGCATCTTACCGCTGTGGGAGAGAGATGAAAAAAAATTTAAAAATTAAATAAATATAGCAATAATAATTACGACAAACACACTGGTATAATTTTTTTTTTTAAAGTTTGTTACAGAAGATATGCGTCGAAATCTGGGATCATAGCTGCCACCAATAATTGTATTTATTTCCTTCCCACCGCAGGAAGATGTGGCACAAGACCGGAAGGTGAAGAGGGTCAAGCCAACACGCCCTAAAGAACGGGAACCCGGTCATTTAAAAAATTGCCTAGGGTAGCCCCGTCGGCATTCCCCGGTTGGGGCGTCTAAAGCACTAAGCAATAAACTTACTCAACCCAAAAGTGGAGAGGTAATGCCTGGGAGGGTGGACCTCCTAGGACTACCCAGGATTAATATCTCAGCCCGACAGATAAAAGGCCACCGAAATGGCCCAGGACTGATTGTCGAGACCGGAACCTCGACTGGTATGTAACCGTTATCGTCACTGGTTGGCAAATGAATGCCACCAATAACGGTATTTAATTCCTTCTCACCGCAGGAATATGTGACACAAGGTCGGAAGGTGGAGGAGGTTCAAGCTAGGGCCCCTAAAGGATGAGCACTCTTGCCTATAAAAAACATGCCTGGGATGCCCCGTCGATAATCCCCGGCCAGGACGCCCAAAGCAGTAAGTTATAAACTTACTTTACCCCAAAGAGGGGAGGCAAGGCCTGGGAGGGTGGACCTCCTAGGACTATCCAAAACTCACCCCCTATCGGCAGCAAATGAATTCCGCTAATAACAGTATTTAATTGTTTACCACCGCGTCCATGTGTGACACAAGGTCGGGAAGGTGGGGGAAGAATCAAGCCAACGCTCCTGGCCTAGCAAAAATATTCTGGGTAGGATCATTCTTTATATATTCATCAACGTTTCGTCTTTATTGTAAGACTTTCGCAGGATGATCGTTTAAAAAAAAATGTCATGCAAGTCAAGTACATTCGAGTTTGGGGTTTACATAGTGGTGAGATGAAGGGATGTAGTAACTACGATAAAAGCCAGAGAGTCCAGGCTGTGAGAAATCAATGGTCGAGAAAGAATGAAATGAATATGGAAAGCTTTGAGTAGATAAGATTGAGGAAACTATGAAATGGGGAGGGATGAGAATATTATTGAAATTGTCTTAGGGGTTGGAGGGGTGAAGTCTTACAAGAAAGACGAAATTAGCTTCCTGCAATGAAGATTGCGTAAGCATGAAACATCGATGTCTGTAGGTAATAAATATTTTATATTTATTAATAAATATTATTGTATAGCCCCCTTTACTAAGGCTGGGCACTCTGAGTGAATTTAATAACATGCAGTACATCTAGCTTCATTGGGAGATTCAACACGATTTGTTGTTGTTGTTGATCACTCTGCGCCGCTTGCTGTGAATACTCGCCGATTTGGTATTTACAAAGTTAAATTCCTCCTAAATTCTAAGCTAATTTCTGGTGGCCAACTGGTAACTCTCCTGACTGCGAATCAGTGGCGGTTTGTAGTCGGAGTTCGCGCCCGTCGACCGTCGGGAATTAGCTTCCTGCACTGAAGATTGCGTAAGCATGAAACATCGATGTCTGTAGGTAATAAATAATATCTATTTATAAATATTACTATATATATATATATATATATATATATATATATATATATATATGTGTGTGGGGGGTGTATATACATATATATGCATATATATATATATATATATATGGGGGATTGTGCGTGTGTGTGCATAACTATTTGACTCAAATAATCAATATATATATATATATATATATATATATATATATAGAGAGAGAGAGAGAGAGAGAGAGAATATAGAAATAAAAAATTCACATACACATTGCAACTGTCAGCATTTATAATTTATTTCGACTTCCTAGGGACAGCTACATATTGGAAATGACGGAAAAAAAGAAATATTATAGGCAAAGAGAGGGTGGGATAAAAAAAGGGGACAAGCAACACACTTTAGTTAAAATCATCAAAAAAGAAGGGGAGGGACTTATAAAGAGGTCTCGTTAGGATTCTGAAGAGACTAGAAAGTCGAAATAAATTATAAATGCTGATAGTTGCAATGTGTATGTGAATATTTTTCTTTCTATATTCTATTCTTGCTCTGTTTTCTACATTGAGCCCTCTTACCTGGATTTCTTACTAAAATTATATATATATATATATATATATATATATATATATATATATATATATATATATATATATATATATATATATATATATTTGTTGGTGATTTTATTATTCCATTATTGCGACAAAATATATGTTGTTTCATTAGGGTTCATAATGAACGCCAACTCTTCAAGCGTCAACGGAATCTAACTGTCTAAAATTTTAAATTCAACCCCAACCGGAAATTGAAGATGCATAAGAGGGAGGGGGTCGAAGATGGGGCTCAGCCTATAGCGAGGACATGAAAGGGGGAGGGGTAGACCCCAACAGGTGATATTTCAGAAGGTTGAGTGGGGTGATATCTAGTGTCTGGGCCATCGTGACCTCAATTCCAACCGAAACAGACGGCAGGGTGGGTTTAATTTAATAATGAGAATAAAATTATAAAGTTATAACTGTCATTTTTGTTGTAATAGGTGATTATCGTGTAGATAAAAATGTTTAATAATTTTAATTTAGGGTATTAATTGCATTCTATTTCATATATATATATATATAAAGTGGTGTACTAAAAGCGAACTTTTAGGAAAAGTAAAACCTATTGTGAAGAGTATACAGCTCAATATCCAGGATAGAGCAGGTAGAATGAAGAAGAATGGAAAGGAATTAGAGAAGCAAAAGCCAAATCATAATTCAATTCAATTGCTCAGAGCAAGGTATATTCCGCAAAAAAGGCAATTTTTGCCGTGTGTTTCTTCCCCTACAACTTTTATTTTATTTTTTCAAATTTTAAATCTTGGCCTTTGCCAACTTATCTTTCCCAGCGACTTCCTCTGATGATAAGATTTTGATCTTTGAAAAGCCTGGCTTAAGGAAAATTTAACTTGAATAAATGGCCTTTTTTGCGGAATATACCTTGCTCTGAGTAATTAAATTGAATTATGATTTGGCTTTTGCTTCTCTAATTCCTTTCCATTCTTCTTCATATATATATATATATATATATATATATATATATATATATATATATATATAATGAAAACATTAATGTGTCTTGGCCGTTTTTGACCAAAGAAAGAAATCCTATAAAAACGAAATATTCTAGCTATAAAAGAATGAGTATCTATAAAGCCCCACCCAACACCCAGTGTGATTCCTCTTGAAATCACTTGCAACAAAGTGAGAGAGTGCAACGCTATATTCCCATATTGGATTCCTGAATCTGTGGAAGCGACGCCTGAAGTCTACACCTCCCCCCCCCCCCTCCACCACAACGCAGCTAATCACCGGGGAATCGTGACATGCACTCATTTGACCCTCTTCCCGCCATTAGACCGCTGTTTCCCCGTTAAATCCAGGAGGTCTCCCGCATCAGCTACCATCTTCTTGGATTTCATGATTCTACAAAAAAGGGAAGCGAAAACTTTTGTAATCTTTGTGTTTTGATTGTGTGTTTTGAAGGCAGTTGGAAATAACATGAAAACTGATCCAGGGATGTTTGGGGACGTTTGACTCGTGGGGTCGGGGCGTTGGACATTCCTTACTGGATAGATTACGAGTATTTTGTACTGACACAATAGTTTAGATACGACATTCCATTTTTTTAAACGAAGAATAAATGTTTTTTTTTTTTTTTTTTGTTTTTTTTCAACATTTGAAAAGAGACAGACACTTTTCTAGTTCAATTATATACCTCGTGGGCACAAGAACCGCGTCCTTGGATGGGACTGAAGTATGTTTTTGTGCGCTCGTTGGGGCAATCTTCCTAGATATTACTTCCTTGTTCTGGAAGGGTGAGGGGGTTTCGTCTACGGTCGCCAGAGGCGCCCCTACTGAGGAATATCAACGGGTCAGATCACAAAAAAATTTTGCAATTATCCAAAATGTCCTTATTAGGGGGAGCTCCTATTATAAACTGATACCATGCCCGTGCGTGAATTTGTAATTACAAGGGTTGCGCAATCACCAACAACCGCTCTCCTGAGTCGGCATTGCGTAATTCCAATGGCAAGTAGTAATACAAGACGACTGGAAACAATGCCGAGATAAGCTGAGAGCACATACAGCACCTGGTATTCCCAAATGGTCACCTATTTAGTACTGGCCAGGCTCGACGCCGCTTAACTTCGGTGATCTAACGGGAACCGGTGTGTCAACGTGATTGTGCCGTATATATATTTTGTGCAGTAAGTTGGGATAATATACACAAAGTTATACAAAATCGACGAATTTAGGAAAATTTCGGCAATTTTGGCAAAGTAGATGAATTCGGCAATTTTTTAATAGATTTTAGAACCGTTCTTGCGGGGAATATAGTTGTAAATACGGGGCTACTATCTTCTTCCAACAAACACACCAATAAATAACACTTCTTGTATCATCTTTTTAATACTTGTGCCCTTTACTGACCAGGCTATTTATTAAATAAGTTTTTCAAGTTAAATTAAATTTTTACGATATATTATGTTTATTAAAATGTTAGGTGAAAGTACAGAATAGTTAACAAAGCCCCCCATTCTCCCTATGTTTAAAAAGTGCTTTTCAAATAATGTTATTATTAAGTTACGAGATTAAATCCACCATAATCCTAGAGAAAAGACGTTGTTAGTCTCTCTCTACTCCTTGGCCTTTTGGCTAAGATCAAAGTGTAGTATTTGTTCCGATGGATACTGCACCCCATAGACTGGTATTGTCTTGGCCTTCGGGGCTTGATTTACGCCGGTGTATGGGTCTGTCCTGTGCAGTTCTAGGAGGTCCACCCTCCCAGGCTTCGCCTCCCCTCTTTGGGGACGAGTAAGTTTTTTGCTTACTACCCGAGGCGCCCCTACCGGGGAATACCAACGGGGCTGCCCAGGCAATTTTTAACCCTCACTTTCCCGACCCGACCTTGGGCCACATTTTACTTGTGGGAGTAAGATAAAAACTGGCTTCTATCGTTATTTCTATGTTAGATGCTCGACTGAGCTCCGATCTCTGGTTGTAAAACATTTACAGCAAGAACTCGTCTCATTCCCGTCACTTCAACGAACTTTTCTTTTCTTCCTCTGTGTACCTAAAACCAAAAGGAACTTTATTATCCTGTATTGGAACAAATACATTGAAGATACTGCCAAGGCGGCTGCAAAGAAGGTTGGCTCCCTCTACAGTGCTAGTAAACTCCTCACACCTGACATGATCCTGTATTTCTACAAAGCCACCATCCGCCATGCATGGAGTATTGTTACCACATCTGTGCTGGTGCATCATCCACCAGTCTCTCCCTCTTAGACAAGGTCCAAAAAAGAGTCGCCAACCTAATAGGTCCCTCACTGTCAACCAAGCTCCAGTCCCTGTCCCATCGCCGCAATGTAGCATCCTTGTGCTTGTTTTATTGTTATAAATAAAAGCAAATATCTCACAATAGTGATACCATTTAACCCGTAGATAAATGAAATAAAGAGGGAGATGGGCGATATAGCGAGCAGAAAGAGACTAATTTTCTTGATTCAAACAAATACTTCAATGGATTGTGGTCCGATGAATTGGCTACCCTGGTGCCCCGTCGACGTAAATTTACTAGACTAACTCAACAATCAACTAAATCCCATCCATTCACTGTGGAGGGCCCCAGATGCCGGAAAGATTTCTACTCAAATAGTTTCTTTCCTCGTGCTGCTTGCCTCTGGAACTCCCTCCCTGCCCCCTGTTTCCCCGACAGTACTGACATACAGAAATTTAAAATTAATGTAAACAGACATCTCGCTGCGCAGATCCCAATTTAGGTTGCTCCCCCCCCTCTCAACCTTCTCTCCTTTTCTTTCTTCTCAGTAGCCCTTTACGTATACAGTGGCGGCCTGCCTCTTTTGGGGTGAACTACGTTAAAAAAAAACAACAAAAAAACGAACAGAATTTACTTCAAAGACTTCCCATCTGTGGAACATATTACCACGAAACTGCTTTCTTTATTCTATCGTTATTCCCTGTAAAACATTCACAGCAATAACTCGTTAATATGAATTATATTGCGAAGCGTTAGCGACTGGGTGAAGCCAGTTAATTTTTAATAATTTTGGCTTATTTTTGTGTTTAGCTTTATAAGTTCAGAATTTTTTAAAGAAGGATTGATAATTTGGATTATTTGAACGGACTACTATTCTCATCTTCGGGTCACGGTTTGTCTTGTATTCTACTCTGTTTTGATGGATGACGTCAATATTTGTGACGTCATCAACTGTGTAGTGATATGGTGTTTTAATGGATGATGTCATCCTT
>OY744534.1:10620334-10627834 GCA_963556195.1 Sepiola atlantica | reverse complement strand
GCATGACGTCACTTGCTTTAAATGCATCATTCCTTCTTGAATAGAAGTAGAATGCCTCGACATCAAGCCGCTTTTATATGTGTTAAATTATCATTGTTTATCGGCTATTCAGTTGAAAAATACTTGTTATCCAGGGTTTCGAATCGTACGACCGGTAGTGAATAATCATATCTCTATGCTGATGAGTCCTGATTGAAAAGGGACGAAACGTATACGTACATAGATAATAAACAACAACAAATATTTTATATAAATAAATATATATATATATTAAAAGATTGCAATGACCGATTCTATAATCGCACATAATGTTTATATATATATATATATATATATATATATATATATATATATATATATATATATATATATATATATACACATACACACACATATATATATATATACACACACACACATGATGATCGTCACTTTACTGAAGAAGGCCATCCCTACAAAGATTTCAATGTCCGATTGTGGTCGCACATATTGTTCTGCAGGCCCGGTTTATTTTTACTAGTCTTCATCGCCGTAGGGTCTTGTAGGGATATCTGGACATGTAGATGGCCGTGCTCTGCGTTCGTACGACACGAAAGGCAAGCTCTCCTTCTACAAAGTCTGGTTTCAGTGACAAGCCGAACCAAGATAACTGAGAGATGATGTAGAGCGCAGGTTTTATATGATCTCACAAAATCTATGCGTCCATCTCGCCGAGTAGGGTAGCATCGCGCCTGGATACTATATTAGGTATTTATACGCCCCCGCTAATAATATATATATATATATATATATATATATATATATATATATATAATATAAATATATATGTATGTATACATTACATATATATATATATATATATATTTATATATATATGTAATGTATACATACATATATATTTTTAAGCAATCATGGTTCCACCCCATCAAAAAGTCAAGATTGTAATGCATATTTACTGAACATTCTACACAATTAATACGGTTGAAACATAATAAAAAAATAATTTTGTTTGTTTTGGTTTCGTTTCGTTTTAAAAAAAATAATAATCAGGAATTCCAGCGCTTCGAAATTATATATATATATATATATATATATATATATATATATATATATATATATATACTTCTTTGTAATATAGCAGGAAAAATCCCAGCAGAGTGCTCGATTAATTGAGAATTAAAGTTAAAAATTAAAAATAAAGAGCGTAATATTTATTTATTATGGTACAGAAAAATTAGTACAACATTCGTACCGTCAGTTTCAAGCACAGAAGGACTTAGCCATCCGGGTATCTTCAGTTTCTGTTGACAACAGAAACTGAAGATACCCGGATGGCTAAGTCTTTCTGTGCTTGAAACCGACGGTACGAATGTTGTACTAATTTTTCTGTACCAAATATATATATATATATATATATATATATATATATATATATATATATATATATATTAAATAAATTAAGAAAATTGTATATTGTGTGTATTTAGGCATTATTTCATTAGTAGGGGTGGGACGTAATGGGTGAAAATTTCAGATTCATGCAAGTAGTATTTTTTCTGTTCATTTATACATAAATAACACTAAACAATCAAACATTTTGAAAATTTTGCAAAATTCAGAAGGTGCAGGTCAAAAATAGCCGTTATGGCTCCACGGGACTCAAAATCCATCATTTTTCGGTGAAAAAGTGGTTTCATGCGAGATTGCAGGTCCTAAAACATCCTCAAAAGCTATTAATTGATATAGATAGTTAAATCTGATATAGTACTTTAATTTAGGACCATTTTCAGGCTGTGGAAGGGTGTTCATGAATGTAAAATAGCCAAAAACTAGTGAAAAATAGCCAAAACTTCCAACATCTAAAGCAAACATTGTTAATAAGGTGTCTAACGCGACACCCATGAGATCCCCGAAAGGGTGTCGGTCGATATAGACAGCAGGACGGTGGCCACGGAATCCGCTAAGGATGTGTAACAACTCACCTGCCGAATCGACCGGCCCCGAAAATGGATGGCGCTGGAGCGACGGACTGATGCCGGACCATCGCGTCAAGGAGCGATGATTCTTTCGCGCCGAAACGATGCCGTGACAATTATTCCTTTTTTTTCTCCAATTTTTCTAAGAATCATTTTCGCGTCAATAGTAAAAAAATAATAATAATGAATGGTTCATATTTGTTTTTGTTTTTTTTTCACCTGAAGATGATTCGACGAAGAATCGAAAGTACTTACATAACATTCGTTCATTTTTCTTTTAAAATTGACACAAGAAAGAAGTTAAGAAAAGTTGAAAAAGTAAAAAACGGTATAGTCAGCAGATAATTTTTATGTTTAACAGTATTAGCTTATATATATATATATATATATATATATATATATATATATATATATATATATATATATATATATATATATTTATATATATATATATATATATATATATTTATATATATATATATATATATATATATATACATACATATATACATAGCCCACGCTTTTTTGGACTTCGTTATTGGTGATTCTCATACCCGTTTGAACTTTAAAATTTTTTTTAAAACTCTTTCAAATTTAGAACTTTGTCAACTTATCAATCATAATTTTCCTCTGATGATAAGATTTTAATCTTTGAAAAGCCTGGTTTAAGGAATGAAAGTGAAGAAAAATAAATGTTTTTTATTAACTAAACTGCTCCTTGTTTTGAACAACTGAAGATATCGATTTGCTTCCATTTGCAGGTCTAATCAATTTTCATTGACTTACCATATATATATATATATATATATATATATATATCATGGACGGCGGCACCGAGGGGACAGGAGGGGGGTGGCTCAAGCCCCTCACTTTTTGACTTGGGCCCCTTACTTTACGGTCATCAATAATTAAGTTGATATGCATGTGTTTAACCGCCCCCCCCACACTTTTTAGGAGACCCCCCCTCACTTTTATAACTGTCCCGTCGGCCCTGTATATATATATATATATATATATATATATATATATATATATATATATACATTTATATATATATGTATATATAAATATATATATAAATGTATATATATATATATATATATACATTTATATATATATATTTATATATACATGTATATATGTATATATTTATGTATATATATGTATATATATAAATATATATGTATATATATGTATATATATACATATATGTCTACATATATACATATATATATATACATATATATATATATGTCTACATATATACATATGTATATATATATATATATATATATATATATATATACATATATATACATATATATATATATATATATATATATATATATATATATATATATATATATATATATATATATGTATGTATATATAGGTGGCCTCCATTTACATACGCAATGTCGATAATAAAATAGATGATAAAATACTTATCCACAGCTGACTATTACAAAATTCGAACCCTTGATCACAGAAATTGTAATCAATTACAGTGTTTGTGATCCTGTAATAGTTAGGCACGCTGAAAAGTCACAATAACGGCGAAACACGTGTCCGTGGAAAACTATTGAGTATAAATTATTATTAAAAAAAATATAATTTGTAAGATTTTATTTTTTTAATTCTTAAGTTTTTAAAAAAATATTTTCCTGGTTTTACTAGTTTTCTTACTTCTTCTTCTCTCTCTCTTTCTCCCTCTTTCTCTCTCTCTCTCTATATATATATATATCTTTCTATCTCTTTCTCTTTGTTATCCCTCTCTCTATCTCTTTCTCTCTATCTCAATCTCTCCGTTTCTCTCTTTCTATTTTTCTCACTCTCTCTTTCTCTCTTTTTCTATCTCTCTTTTTCCGTTTCTCCCTCTCTCTCTTTCTCTTCTCTCTCTTTCACTTTCTCTCTCTCTCTCTTTCTATCTCTCTCTCTTTCTATTTCTCTCTTTCTATCTCTCTCTTTCTTTATCTCTCTCTCTTTTCTTATCATCTTTATTTACCATTTTGCCAACCAACCCCATCCATCTCTCTCTACTCCGTTTCCCCTCTTAGTACCCTCACCCTAACCCCACTTGTACAAAGACGCCCGGCCCCACCCCAAAAACCCGTACCCTAATCCCTCCGCACCCCCGCGCCCACCAAGTGGCTGCTGCGCGTTAATCGACTCCACTTTTTTTCCTATTTCTATTTTTTCTAATTTTTTGTTTATTTTTTATTTTTTGTTTTTTACTTACTTACCCTCAACTTGGCTTCCAACCCGACGCAGGACCCGATGCAACGACTACACCCAGAAAAGTCAGGTTGACGACGCCTAGCGTTATTATTTTACAAGCACACGGACACAGAACATTAGAGTTCACCTTCTATCGGACAGAACCGGGATATATTAGAAAGACAAGACCCCTAAAAAACATACAGTAAAAAAAAATCTCTTTTTCAACAACGATAAAAACAACAATAACAACAGCAGCAATAATAATTATTATTATCTGAGGAGACTTCTTGTCACTCAGATCACAGGGAACACCACTTGTTATTACCAGTGAGCAATCATAGATAATTACACGTAATTAAATAAAAAATAAATAATAAATAATAATAACTAAAAAAATCAAATAAATAATAATAATAATAATAATAATAATAATAATAATAATAATAATAATAATAATAATAATAATAATAATAATAATAATAATAATAATAATGATGGGGATTAGTTAGACTATGGAAATGTAAAGAAGTCAAGGTGATTCCCGTTGTAATTGGAACGCTTGCAACCATAATAAATGGCTTAAACAGATTGAAGAGACAATTTATTTTTTTAATTTTACAAAAGGCTTGCATATTAGGAACAGCGAAAGTGTTAAGGTACAGCTTGAATGTCAAAGGTCAAAGGAATTGACTTGATGTTCAAAAAAGCATAAACCTCCAACTAAAAACATCCAAAAGTTGAGGCTACTATGAAATAATAATAATAATAATAATAATAATAATAATAATAATAATAATAATAATAATAATAATAATAATAATCGCGAACGGGAGAGGTGAAACATAAAACCACACCCAAATACACCGCCACCCTCAATATCACCGGCACAACTGTGACACAACGCCAGTGGATGGATAAGCCTCTTCTTGCGTTAGATATTTACGAGCAAGCTATATTAATCCACAATAATATATTTATATAAATATCTATATATCGATATATATATATATATCTATATTAATATATATTACGAATAGGTCATTTAGCGCCTAAAAAAAAAGAGTGTAAAAAGAAAGCGCGTCAAAAAAAAGTGCGTGAAAAAAAAAGTGCGTAAAAAATATACATAACTTTTGAATTTCTAAAAAAAAATCTCTCTCTCTCTCTCTCTCTCTCTATATATATATATATATATATATATATATATATATATATATATATTAATATTAATTACGAATACGTCATTTAGCGCGTAAAAAAAAGCGTAAAGAAAAGCGCGTCAGAAAAACGCGTCCAAAAAAAAAGTGCGCGAAAAAAAGGTGCGCAAAAAAAAAGTGCGCAAAAAAAAGTGCGTGAAAAAAAGTGCGTAAAAAAAAAAGTGCGGTAAAAAGATACATAACTTTTGTAATTTCTAAAAAAAAAAAAATTGCGTCTAGACAACGAGCAGCATATTTTTAAAAATCCAATTTGTCTTTACGAAGAATAATTTATTTGTTACGACAAACATTCAATATATATACACACACATATACACACACATACACACACGCTCATACGCATATATATATATATATATATATATATATATATATATATATATATATATATATATATATATATATAATGTAAGGAACACAGAAAAAAAACAATTAAAACCCCTAATTAAACAACAACAACAACAACAACAAGAAAGTAAACACGTCGCGGACTTCCAAGCACGTGTCGAATATATATATATATATATATATATATATATATATATATATATATATATATATCTACGTATATATTAGCCTACATTAATTGATTCTAATAGCATTTACCCGCCTACACAGTTTATGAGCGAGTATTAAGCGTTTATGTTTGGCATGTTACGTACCGTTATAGACATCTCCGGGTATGATACCATCTAAACTATTTTATTATTATATATACTATTCTACACCGCGACTAAATAAAACACTTTCAACAATTAATAACACGATATGCAACAATTTTACGCAATATGTAACATTATGAAAACATAAATCTTATATTAATAAAATGTTATGTCATTAACAAAACTAATTTTAGAACTAGTCAACAGAATATAGAAACAATTTTATATATTTAGAAAACGCATAAAATAGATATTTTTGTGTGGGGGATTATATTTAATCTCAATCTGAAATATTAATGAATATCATTTTGCGACGAAAACATCTTTATAATAAGATATTTATTTCAAGTAATTTTTAAAAAATAAAATATTATTAAGTATTTAGTTTTTAAAAAGTGATATTTTTTTATTAAATTTTTTTTATTAAATATCGACTTTTTTTTTTAATTATCACTTTATGTGATCGTATGCAAAAAAAATGACGTTTTTTAGTGAAAATAACTTTTTAAAATAAAACTAATTGTTTTTGTTTTGTAAAACTACAATATCTTTGTAAGTATTTTAAAAGGCCAAATATAAGTATTGAAACAGCTGCGAGATTGTATATGCGTATGTATGTATTAAACACGTATCTATTTATTTATATATATATACTTATGTGTATATATATGTATAAATCTTTGTAGTAAAAGTGAAGCCGGTTGCAATAAGCATGAGTAGCTACAATTTAAGTGCCCACACGGACCACCAGTTCGCGACAAGTTTCGACAAAGTCCAACAGCATTACCAGCATGTACTGCACAACAATAAGGCCAATTTCTCGGTGAGTCATTTACTGGACTTAGAGGAACTACCGAACGAGAACTGCGTCATGTTCGCCGACACTGACCACCATGACCACCACGTGTCTATGGTCAGGAATCAACAAATGACGACCGTCAACGGGAACGGGGTCGATGAGCACCAGGATCAAAACAGCAACGGTAAGTACAACGTTTCGGCCGATGTAAACTCCGACTTTCTTTTGGAACCTTAAACCTAATATGATGTAGTGTTATTACGTATTGCAATAGATATTGTTTTTCTTCAGATTTCATTTTCAGGATTTGGGATATATATATATGCATGCTCACAACGTTTCGGCCGATGTAACTTCCCACTTTCTTTTAGAACCTTAAACCTAATCCTGTCTAGATGTGTAGTGGTATTACGTATTGCAATAGATATTGTATTTCTTTAGACTTAATTTTCAGGATTTTATATATATATATATATATATATATATATATATATATATATATATATATATATATATATATATATAGGAAAATGGTCTTTGTCAAGAGCGAACGAAAAAATGCAAAAAATCACAAAAAACATATATATATATATATATATATGGGAAAATGAAAAGGGAAAACCAAAAAA
>OY744534.1:10600334-10612834 GCA_963556195.1 Sepiola atlantica | reverse complement strand
TATTAAAGTTCAAAAACAAGGAGTGATATTCATTTTTGTGGACGCAATATCACTCTTTGTTTTTGAACTTTAATAAAATCTGATTAATTTCTCATTTTATTATGTTATTCAATTAATAATATCATTGCTCTATACACTATATTGAGCTTTGTTTTTATCCTGATAATCTACTGGTTAAAGATATTATTTATATCTTTAAAGTATTATCTTACTCTCTCTCTCTCTCTCTCTCTCTATCTCTCTCTCTCTCTCTCTCTCTCTCTCTCTATATATATATATATATATATATATATATATATATATATATACATATATATCATTATTTTATTTACACAGACATGTACAAAATCTGCGACACTGGCATGTCGATGTTATCGATCAACAGCTATTATAAACTGAGATCTCATCAGGAGAGTTAGAATCCGATCTTAACCTTAGATCATATATATAGGTATATGTGTGTGTGTGTGTTTCTGTGTGGTAGTGTGTGGGGACTATTGGGTGTGTGGGGGTGATCCAGGACTGTTTATTAAAATATGAAATGCGTATAGTGACATAATAATTAACAAAATAAATGATAATTGCATCTTCTGAATCGCGCGACATTAATTACACGCGATCATTCCAGTGATGTTGACGATTTGTCGAACATTTTGCAGTTCTCTATAGTTAAGGCTCAATCATATAATAAACGTATTATTTCTTAACGGAATATTCGTATGAGAAACCGATAACAAAAACGGATTAACGATATCATAGATACTATTACATATATATATATATATATGTAATAAATTTTATACGTTCATAGAATTAATCCGTGGACACGTGTTTCTGAAGCCGTCATCAGAATGGCTAACTTAAGCAAGGATCGAAACTACGATATTGATGTCTATAGTCCAGCGTCTTTACCACTGGACCAAGACGCTTTTCTAGAAATATATCACCTAAATTTTTATCACCTAAATATTTAATGTATTTAATGTATTTTATGTAATTATTTTTATTGGCGATTGCAGCGTTCATTGTTTTTTTTGTTGTTTTTTTGCTTACTACTATTTCGATTGTCTCACTTTTTAAGTGATTAAGTTGCAGAAAATTGTATTATTAGTCGCCCTTAACTTTATAGGACATATTTTTTGTTAATATATATATATTTATTAATTTTATACGTACATAAAAGTAATCCATGGACACGTGTTTCTGGATTACAGCCGTCATCAGCATGGTAAATTAACACAGAGATCGAACCTTCGATATTGATGTCTATAGTCCAGCATCTTTACCACTGGGCCAAGACGCTCTGTCTAGAAATATGTACGATTTTTATCACCTAAATATATCATGTATTTTATGTAATTATTTATTTATTCATATTGCATATATATATATACATATATTAATATATATACATATATATATATATTTATATATATATATATATATATATATATATATATATATATATATATATATATTAAGATTACATTAAATATATGATATGAACTGTTTAATAATAATCTATTGTAGTAATATAAAGCTCAATATATTGAATAGAGACATCAATTAAATTGAATGAGAATGAAAAATTGCAAAGAGACAATATTTATTAAAACCTCAGAAGTTGAACGCAAAGAGTTTCATATCACAGTTGAATTACCGGTGTTTATCCTCCGATGAAAAGAGTTTGTCTTTGAAAATCCATGGATAAAGGATATGAAACTCCTTGCTTTGCACTTCTGATGTTTTAATAAATATTGTACCTATAAAATTTTTTATTATCATCTTTCATCTCTTGGAGATATATATATATATATATATATATATATATATATATATATATATATATATATATATATATATATATATATATATCATATTTGCTTTACAAATATGATCTAAGGTTAAGATTGGATTCTAACTCTGTCTGATGAGATCTCGTTTATCATAGCTGTTGATCGATAACATCGACATGCCAGTGTCGCAGATTTTGTTATGTCTGTGTAAATTAAAATAATCATATATAAAAGCTCTATTTGATATTGAGCAGTTTTTATAAACCTGGTTGAAATTCTTTGGATTACTACCCTGTTATCTTTAACCTGGATTATTATTATTAGTAGTATATATATATATATATATATATATATATACATATATATATATATATACAGATATATATATGTATATATATATACATATATATATATGTGTGTATACATATATGTATATATACATATATATATATATATATATATGTATATATATATATATATAATAATATATATATATAAGTATAAGAAAACTATAGATTCAGATCCTTTCAAATAGAAATCAATTTTAAAATATATAGAATATTGAAGAGAAATTAGAATATATATATATATATAAATGTATGTATATATATATATATATATATATATATATATATATATATATATATATATAATAGTAAGCAATGAAAATATATATGGCAATCAAGCTACACAGAGGCTCCCGTAGCTTGATTGCCATATATATTTTCATTGCTTACTACCTAGCTCTACTTACGTATCGAGCACTGTTGAAGTAAATACTGAAAACTGATACATAAAAAATTATATCTCCTTATAATATTTTATGTGGATACATGAAGTACTAATATATATATAAATATATATGTATAAATTATCATGTTTTTACACTAATAAATAGTTTAAAAATCCATAGATTAAAGAAAATATTGAAAGTGTATCTGTCGATACAAGGTTTTGACTATTTGATGTTTAATAATTATTTTCATTTATCCAATTTTTATTTCCATATCTTTCCTTATATTTTCCTATTGGTCGATTTTGTATATTGAGCCTTTACTGATCAAAATAGGATTAATTTAAAGATAACATTTTTCATGTTTTATTCTATATCATATACATGGTCCCCGCCTTCTAACAATATTTATTATATATATATATATATATATATATATATATATATATTTCACTTAGAAAATAGATTATTCAGTGAAGACCGGGATTAGGCCAATAAAAACAAGCTCGATTATACTCGATTACAGGGTACAGAGTATTTATATGTAATTTTTTGAAGGCCTCTTGTCTGTTGTTGAAACCTTTGTTCCAGATACTTAATTTCCCTGATGATCTGTCAAGCAAGTACCTGCTTGGTAGTTAAACACGTGTAGGAAAAACTCTTTAATTTAAATAAATATAAATAATTTTTGAAAGAAAATGTCTTTTGTGGTGCTGATTGGTTTTCACACAAACACACATATATATATATATATAATATATATATATATATATATATATATATATATATATATATATATATATATATATATGTTCTGTGGATATTTTTTACCTGGTTTATTACCATTATTATTATATATATTTACATATATATATATATATATATATATATATATATATATATATATATATATATTCTGTGGATATTTTTAACCTGGATTATTACCATTATTATATATATATATCTATATATATATATATATATATATATATATATATATATATATATATATATATATATATATATATAATGGTAATAATCCAGGTAAAAAATATCCACAGAATATATATATATATATATATATATATATATATATATATATATATATATATATATATAGATTGTTTAATATCACAGTCCGAATAAGAATCTTAGTTTCTGGGGAAAATTGGATGATGAATCTGCCATAGTGTTCATTCCCAAAACCATCTATAATGCTAACACATGGTATGCACCTGATTATTCTCATTCCCCTGAAGATGGACTCAGATTGGTCTGAAAGTATTTGGGGCACAAATGAAAACTTTGGAAGATTCATCGACAATCCCCCCCCCCCCGAAACTAAGATTCTATTTCGGACTATTAAAAGGATCTACCAAATGATATCTAGACATGAGTTGTCTGTTATATTCAACAATACTTACCTGCAAGAGAAGATACTGCTTTGATATATATATATATATATATATATATATATATATATATATATATATATATATATATATATATATATATATATATATATAATACGTCCTATAAAGTTAATGGCGACTAATAATGCACTTTTCTGCATCTGAATCACTTAGGAAGATAGACAATCGAAGTAGTAGTGAGCAAAACAAACAACGGACGCTGCAATCACCAATGAAAATCGTACATATTTCTAGACAGGGCGTCTTAGCCCGATGGTAAAACGCTGGACTATAGACATCAATATCGAAGGTTCGACCCTTGTCTAAGTTAGCCATGCTGATGACGGCTGTGAGTGAGAAACACGTGTCCATGGGTTACTTTTATGTACGTATAAAATAATTGTATATATATATATATATATGTATGTATATATATATATGATCTCATTTTTTAGAATCGACTAAAAATGGGATTTAATTATCTTTCATCGGATATATAAAATATTTATTTATTAAATGAATTTGTAATTATATATATTTATATATATATATATATATATATATATATATATATATATATTTCTGAATTTCAAAATAAAGATATATAAAATACCTTTTTTTCTTATTTCTTTATTTCTTATTATAATTTGCACTGCCACGTGCCATCCAAAAAAGATTCTCATCCATATTCGTTTCATCAACACCGAACCGATAACACCAAAAAACGAGATGAGGATTAAAAATTTTAAAAAAAGAAGGTATTTTATATATCTTTATTTTGAAATTCAGAAATTCTGATGATGAAGTATATTTTCGAAAATTAAATTGAAAAAAAAAAAAAGAAGTTAATAAAACTAAAATGCATTGTATGGCGTTCTAATTGCTTATTATTATTTTTAATAATTAATATTATATGTATTTTATTTACTTCCTCTCCAGGAGGTTAGACACAAGGTAAAGTGTTGGTTTTGATGAAAGTGTTTTTGTGGAACGAACAGGGTTTGAACTCAGTTTTTAGAGCTCGTCGTTAACCATTTCGCCACTGTGCCGTCATCCAATTTGATTATATGTATAAATAGCTAATCCATTGCGTGTAACATTAAGGTGGTTAATTTCAAGCGAACGCGAGCATCAGCGACAGATGACTTGAAGTATCAATATTTCTTTGTAATTTAAACGAGACAACTATTTTTACAAGTTAATTTAATTGTAAAAGTTAAAATGTATTGTGAACGAAATTAGTAGACATTTATTAAATTATTAAAGCTTTGAAATTGTTTCAAACTCTGCAAATTATGGCGACTCGAATAAAGCGGTTTTTTTTTAGTCAAATATTCGGCCGATATTTTTCGAACAGCCAGATCCAATATATTTTTGGAAATTGTATTATGTTTAAGCACTAATCATCATACAAGGGGTTCTTACGTAAACGTGTATATATAATTGAAAATATAAGATATAAGATATAAGAACGTTGTATGATTATTTTTCTTTTTAAAAAATCACAACTCAAAAGCTTGAATACACGCGATCATAATAACTCCAAATTAAAATTATTAATAAAACGATTTTGCTTCTTCATCGCTCCTTCTTGGCCTTTTGGCTAAGATCAAAGTGTAGTATCTGTTCCGATGGATACTGCACCCCATAGACTGCTATTGTCTTGGCCTTCGGGGCTTGATTTACGCCGGTCTATGGGTCTGTCCTGTGCAGTTCTAGGAGGTCCACCTTCCCAGGCTTCGCCTCTCCTCTTTGGGGAGGAGTGAGTTTATTGCTTACTGTCTGAGGCGCTCCTACTGGGGAATACCGACGGGACTGCCTAGGCAATTTTTAAACCCCACTTTCCCGACCCGACCTTGGGTCACATCTTACTTGTGGGAGTAAGATAAAAACTGGCCTTGTGCCTAACTCCTGGAGAGGAGTAAATCAATACACTGACGAAGGCGTCATTGTTCGATACGTCGGATAGGCGAATCAATAGAAAATAGCTAACAATGGGAATTCTTTCCTTTTTCTGTTTTATTTTATAAACTGTCACATGTGTGTCTGTATTAAGAAGGCTGAAGGCAATGCCGAGAGCCAGATTGATGAGAAGCTAGAAAGAACAAAAATAAATAAAAAATCGAAGGAGAGGACTTACAACTATCCATATATTTTTCTGTGATGTCCGGATGATGATTATAAATCATTTGATATTTCGGGAAATTTTTCTCCTTGTCAAAAATGGACACAAAAGAAAAGTCCGACTGTGTAGAATTCACTAAGATTGATGCCAGAAAGTCGAACTGGAAACAGGCTAGTTCCGCAGATATAGAGACGCTGAAGCAAATAATATTTTTTTCTTTTTTTAAATTTTATAATTATATCATACATATATATATATATATATATATATATATATATATATATATATATATATATATTGTTAACATGGTTCACCCCAAACAAGGCAGGCCGCCACTGTAGACGTAAGGGGCTACTGAGAAAAAAGAAAAGGGGAGAAGGTGGGGGGGTCAATCTAAATATGGATCTGCGCAACGAGATATCTGTTTACATTAGTTTTAAATTTCTGCATGTCAGTACTGTCGGGGAAACAGGGCACAGGGAGGGAGTACCAGATGCCAGCAGCACGAGGAAAGAAGCTATTTGAGTAGAAGGCTCTCCGGCATCTGGGGACCTCCACAGTGAATGAATGAGATTTAGTTGATTGTCGAGTTAGTCTAGTGAATTTACGTCGAGGGGGCACCAGAGTAGCCAATTCATCGGAGCATAATCCATTGAGTATTTGTAAAAAAAACATAAGGATGCTACATTGCGGCGATGGGACAGGGACTGGAGCTTGGTTGACAGTGAGGTACCTATTAGGTTAGCGACTCTTTTTTGGATCCTTTCAATGACGGCGAGACTAGTAGATGATGCACCAGCTTAGATGTGGCAACAATACTCCATGCATGGGCGGATGGTGGCTTTGTAGAGATACAAGATAATGTCAGGTGTGAGGAGTTTACTAGCACGGTAGAGGGATCCCACCTGCTTTGCTGCAGCCTTGGCACTGTCTTCAATGTATTTGTTCCAATTCATGTTACCTGTGAAGGTTGTTCAAAAATCAATTAATTGGATATTATATAGTCAGTAATCAACTGTTTGTTGTAATAATATAATGTTATTATATATTCAATTTGTTTATCTATGTTTTTATGTTTTATCGAAAAATCTTTTTTATATTTTTTAATTAAATTAATTAATTAATTAAATTTTCTTTTGATTATTATATATTCAAGTAATAATATCGATTGTAGGTTTTCTTAAATTAAATTGTAGTATTAATAAAATGTGTTACTAATTATAGGCATTCCGGCTCTCCGCATTGCCTTCAGTCTTCTTAATACATTTATTATAATTCCCAACAATGGTTTTAGCAAACTACCATTCTCAATTATATATATATATATATATATATATATATATATATATATATATATATATATATATATATATATATATATATATATATATAGTGTGTGTCAGGTTGTATATGAAAAGAAATCAAATAAAGTGCTCGATCATATAAGAAAGCTAATATAATTTATTTAGATACTGTATTACATATTTCAGCAATGTAACGCAGTTTCATCCAACAGGGCAGATTTATACATCTTTAGTAAATCTCTGTGGCCAGTGGAATCATCGGCAAGCTGAAACGATTGTAGTCACGGCCCGATAGAGAATGGCGTCAACAATCGGAACGTGACTACAATCGTTTCAGCTTGCCGATGATTCCACTGGGCACAGAGATTTACTAAAGATGTCCAAATCTGCCCTTTTGGATGACCCGCGGTACATTGCTGAAATATGTAATATACAGTATCTAAATAAATCATATATATATATATATATATATATATATATATATATATATATATATATATAAAACATGTATCATAATTAAGTTGAAAACAAAACAGAAGTGCCACATCGTAGTTTTTAATTTATTCTCCTCCGACGACGGGAAGATTAGACACAAGGTCAAGAAAGTGGGATGTTAAAAGCCAGCGCGTGAAGGAAAGAGTACTCTCTCCGAAAAAAATATACCTGGGCAGCTCATGTAAGGACACTTTAAGCGATTAGCAATAAACTAACCCCTTCTTCAAAGGATGGGAAGGTTGACTTCCAAGAACTACACAGGGCCCACAGAGAATAAGGTCACACCAGCATAGCATAGCATTCCCAAGACTCTGTTGGTCTGATTTTGTAATGAAATAGCTGACCCGAAAGGCGGTTCTACAAGAGCTTATGAATAGAATTTTATTTAAAAACTATGCATAACGGTGTCTGTTGGGGGTACCCAATTGTAATCGATCTACACATGCCGGATGTTAGGTAGAATCAGGCTGGTAAGAACAAAATCGAAGAATCTGACAATATTTTTTTGAACGTCTTTTTAAAAATTGCATTTTTTTAAAACAAGAACAGAAATATAAAGGTTTATTATGTCATTCTGTAGAACTGAAAATACAAGATGTCAGAGCGGGAAACACAGAGTTATGATATAACAACATATGATATAACCATATAGTATATAACAATATATAATATGACACTATATTAAATAACAATATATGATATAACAATATAATATGAATATATTGTATAATTATATATAATATAACACTATAATATATAACAATGTATGATGTAACAATACATGATATAACAATATGATATAACGATATATGATAAAACAATACATGATATAAAAATATATGATATTACAATATATGATATGGCAATATATGATATAACAATACATGATGTAACAAAACATGACATAACGATATCATATAAGGATATATGATATAAGGATATATGAAATACCTATATATTATATAACTATATATGATATGACAATGTATGATGTAACAATAGATGACATAACGATATGATATAACGATATATGATATGAAAATATATGATATAAGGATATATGATATAACGATATATGATATAAAAATATATGATATAAAAATATATGATATAAAAATATATGATATAAAAATATATGATATAAAAATATATAATATAACGAAATATGATGTTACAATATAATATATAACAATATATGATATAACAATATATAATATGAATATATTATAAATAATATATGATATTACGATATAATATATTACAATGTATTATTTAACAATACATGACATAACAATATGATATAACGATATATGATATAACAATATATTATATAAAAATATATGCTATTGCAATACATGATATGACAATGTATGATGTAACAATACATGACATAACGATATCATATAAGGATATATGATATAATGATATATGATATAACAATATATGATATAACAATATATGATATAACAATACATGATGCAATAATACATGACATGAAAATATGATATAACGATATATGATATAACAATATATGATATAACAATATATAATATGAATATATTATATAATAATATATGATATTACAATATTATATATTACAATGTATTACGTAACAATACATGGCATACCAATATGCTATAACGATATATGATATAACAATATTTGATATGACAATACATGATATTACAATATATGATATGACAATATATGATATTACAATATATGATATAATGCTATTTTAAAATTATCAACAAAAAAATAGAGTTCCCTAATTCACCACAACGCGCACTATGCACTGATGAACCTATATAAGTTTATATAAATGTGTGTCTGGTTGAATGAAACATGACCGTTAAAAATGTACCGCTTCACTGATAAATAAAAAATATCGTCATTGGAATCAGAATTGATCACACACACACACATATATATATATATATATATATATATATATATATATATATATATATATATATATATATATATATTTATTTATTTATATATATATAGTTTGAATTACCTACTAGACACCACCCACGAGTGTATTTGGTCTCTCTGTACAATGGTTTGTCAAGACAACCTGACATGAGGATATTTTACCCTTCAAGTAAATCCTGACCCAAAATTCAAAATTACATAGTATTCAAAGTACAAATAAGACCCCCTCAGCGCGACGATTCACTGGCTCATACAAGGAATGGTGCACTTTCTTCTAGTAATGTTACCTCAAGTAACAAAACTTAGCTTGATACTCCACCAGACTAGATGAATTATTGTCCTGGAATCCGGTAAGGCGCATACACCACAAGAAAAGTAGAGTTAACTGGTTAATGGGGGGGGGAGGAAAATGAACGTTCTTCACTTCTTTAATAACTCAATGTTTGAGAAATAAAATATATATATACATGTAGTATACATATATATACATATATATATATATATGTATAATACATGTATTTTTGCTTCCTAGATGTTAATCTGATGAAACTTCACTATTTATAAGATAGTGCTCAATGACAGCTAGAGCTATATTATAATATATCTTTTTTTATAAAAACATTATAGGCTACATATGTGCATACATGTTTCAGCTACGACTTTATTCTAAGTTTAATACTTCAGGCTATATTAAATATAACTGTAACAGTATAATAATGCTTGTATGAATAAAGAAGTATACTATATTTAAGTTTCCGTTTCTCCAAAATTATTAATTTATTTATAAAATTGTTAGGTGAAAGTACAGAATAGTTAACAAAGCAACCTCCTCTCCATGTTAAGAATGGCTTTCTAAATAATAACGTTATTATTTCAGAACTATCAATAAAAATGCAAAATAATATTTAAAAACCCATTCTTAACATGGGGAGGGGGTCTTTGTTAACTAGTCTGTACTTTCACCTAACAATTAAATAAATTAATTAATAAATAAAAAGTAGTACAAAGCTTGTCATACCAGAAGAGTAAGCGACCCAAAACAAGAGGTCTTTAATCTCAGGAACTGAATCTGACCGAACACCGTTTGCTGCTGACTTTGAGTCTGGTATTCTTCTGGTTTGCCTAGATAGTTAGAACTACCCGGCGTTGTACAGGAGTGTGTTTACTTTCGCTTTTCTTTCGCATTATTTTTATTAAAATTTAAAAATCTATAAGGAGAATATTTGTTTAGAATATTTTGAAAACCTGGACAACGCAAATTATTTGTTTTTTTAAATAAATTATTTATATACTTTTAACACTGTTTTTATATATATATAAACTTGAGTACTTTCGATGACAAACATCCTTGTCAGAAGTATAAGCATATTTTTTTCTTCTCTTCCTTTTCAATCTTCGTAAGGGGACAAAAAATATGCTTATACTTCTGACAAAGATTTTTATCATCGAAAGTACTCAAGTTTATGAAAAAAAAGAAGTTTTTAAAGTAAATAAATAATTTATTTAAAAAAATAATAATTTGCGTTGTCCAGGTTTTCAAAATATCCTAAAAAAATATTCTCCTTATTATTGCTATTCCGGCAACGTTTTCAATGTGTGACTTTTCAAACTAAAAAATCTATGTTGTTATTTTTTAGCATTTTTTTATATATTATTTTTTAAAGTAAAATATAATTATTACGTTGTCTAATACTAATTCAAAGTAGCCCTTACGTCTCAGTGGAAATGTCCCTTATTTGAGGAGAATTAAAAAAATTAAAAAATTCAAAGTTGGAGTATGTTGAAAAGAAATCAATGAGCTGCTCGATCGTAAGAATGCGAGAGCTGAAATACACATTTTTTATTTAAAAATTATTCACTACATATTTAAGAGACGTACCATTGTTTCAGTGACACGGGTGGACAATTACTGTTTAGAAAAGGTCCTTACAAGCCATTACAAATCTTCGGTGACTCACGAAATGAAGACATAATGTTAATGGAGACGTTATCGTTTTATAAATAATTCCGTCAAGGTAATACAGTTTCAATCTATATTGATTCAGTTATTGCTTCTCAGACTTTCAATCGTTTAATACGTAACGATTTGCAAATTATTTTAAAGGCAGCTTTTTCACCCACTCGACTTTTAAAATGCTTCAAGATTTCTTTCCCATTTCTAAAAGTTCACGAATAAATTCATTTTTAATTTCGAAAATTAACAAAAGATTAACACTGTAGAATTTTCTACGAATACACCGAAATGCATTCTGATAGATTTAATGTCGTAATTATTTTTTTTAATCGTTTGATTTTACACTGTTGCATTTCTTTCAATAAAAAACGAATAAACCGAAATGCATTCTGATAGATTTTATGTTGTAATTATATTTTTTTAAATCGTTTGATTGTACACTATTGCATTTTTTCAATAAAAAATCGATTTAAAAAAAAACTAAACACTATTTTAACGTGTAATTATGAAAGTTACGTTGATACGGAAAATATAGACAGACACCTGAAGCTGTCCCTGAATTTAATTTAGATTATATTTCAAATAATTTCACGAAAAAATAATATATATGTATAACATTATAACCAAATAAACAACCATTTCTAAAACCAAGTGTTCCACTTTTTATTTCCAAAATATCAAAATTCATAAATATTTGAATACATTCTACAATAAAAAAAAATAATTGATGGATATCTACCTAG
>OY744534.1:10592834-10595334 GCA_963556195.1 Sepiola atlantica | reverse complement strand
CTCTCTATATATATATATATATATAGCTGAACTCTTCAACCCTTTATCTAAATCTATCTATACGTCTATTTTCAATAAATATATCTATCTATAAATCCATCTCTATATGCATCTATCTATCTATCTATCTATCTATCTATCTATCTATCTATCTATCTATCTATCTATCTATATCTATATATATATATATATGTCTATCTATCTATCTATCTATCAATCTATACACGCACAAATCTATTTATTTATATATATATATGTATATATATAGCTATTTATGTATCCATCCATAAATGTAGTATCTATCTATCTATCTATCTATCTATCTATCTATCTATATTCTCAGCAATACCAATCTATTCACCTATATATATTTCTATATATTCATAAATCTTTCTATCTATCCATAAAACTATATATATATATATATATATATATATATATATATATATATATATATGTCTATCGATTTATCTATTTATCTATCCATCTTTATCTGTCTCTCTCTATATCTCTATCTAATATATATATATATATATATATATATATATATATATATATATATATATATATATATCAATCTACATATCTATCTGTGAAGTTGTCTGTCTAAAAATCATATATTTTTGGCTTGGTAAACGATGCGTTTGGTTAAGAAATTATTTAGTAATTGACAATATGCGTGAATTTTGCAGGGACATTTTTTCAAATTTCTATTTAGATAATTGCTATTAGTGTCTGAGTTATCTATCTATCTATCTATCTATCTATCTATCTATCTATCTCTCTCTCTCTCTCTCTATATATATATATATATATATATATATATATATATTAAAATGACAATAAAAGCCCTTTACAATGCAAGATAAATTTCTTTTTTTATATATAATTTCATATAAGAGAAAAGTAAAAAATTTCTGAAGATGGAGAATGTCTCCGAAATATATAAGATAATAGTATAAATAAATAAATAAATAAATTTTTCTTGCATTGTAAAGGGCTTTTATTGTCATTTTAATACTTATTTAATTCTTTAAAAAAAGAACGACCAATATTTATATATATATATATATATATATATATATATATATATATATATATACATATGTGTGTATATATATATATATATATATATATATATATATATATATATATATATATATATATATATATATATGTTATTATTATTTCTTGTGATTAACTTCTTAACTAAATGCATCGTTTACTAAGCCACAATATTTGCAAGTAAAAACACAAAACATAAAAATTACTATATAGGAGAATTGGAAACTAGGTATAGTAATCACAAAACACATCAAATCAGACAAATATAAACATCGAACCATTACTGGAAGTTCAAAGATGCTTTAGAACTTTCATCTGATTGATCTACCCCAACAAGGTAAGATGTGACACAAGGTCGGGAAAGTGGGATTAGAAAAGCCAGCGCCCGAGAAGGTGAGCACTCTGGCCATTTAAAAAATTGCCTGGGCAGCCCGTCGGCATTCCCCGGTAGGGCGCCTCAGGCAGTAAGCAATAAACTTACTCCTTCCCAAAGAGGAGAGGCAAAGCCTGGGAGGGTGGACCTCCTAGAACTGCACAGGACTGTCCCATAGACCGGCGTAAATCGAGCCCCGAAGGCCAAGACAATACCGGTCTATGGGGTGCAGTATTCATCGGAACAGATCCTACACTTTCATTTTAGCCAAAAGGCCAAAGATGATTTTACTTTTATTTATTACCTTATGCATATATAATTCATTTTTAAGTAATTCCTCTATTGCGTGTCTTTGAAGCATGTGGTCATATAACAGTGTCCCACATTTTTGTGCAGTCCTTTGCAATAGTGTTGTACTCTGCAAGATATTTCAAGCTACACCGGTTGGACAGTAGGGGGGCAAACCAGGCAGTGTTGCATCGTATGGGCCGCCTCTTAACATTCACAGATGGTTGGGCAAGTTTTTTAGCCCCATCTATTCATAGCAACTTTTGATCAGCTCTTTCCCGTTCTCAGACGGTTTAGTGTTTTCCACTGGAGCCAGGGTGCCTCTGAACAGGAAGGAAGTTCTTCAGAAGCAGGGATTCTCATGTCGTTATGATGGAGGGTGGGGAGCAACTTCTAGCTGTCTGGTCAATAGCTGTAGTCTGGTCTCTTCCTGAGATGTCGTTAGGGCAGGGCGGGCAACCTCCGGCCCGCGAAGGCTTAGCGTCCGGCCCGCCACCCTGTTATGCTTTATTATTGCAATCCGGCCCGCCAACATCCCAGTAAAACTCATATCATTTTGTGACATAGACGTAAAAGTAGGTTTCAATTAAGATTTACAGTGCGATAAAAATGTATGAATATCAGCGAGCGATGATGCATGTATATTCCATTTTTCTTTAACTATTAATTTCAAATCTTTGGCCTGAGATAAAAATAGAAAAAGAGAAAGAGAGAGGCAAAGAGGAAACGTGAGACGAGGAAAGGGCATGAAACATAGAACCTGTGTGAGGTGTG
>OY744534.1:10582834-10587834 GCA_963556195.1 Sepiola atlantica | reverse complement strand
TCGTATTTGATAAGCTACTCGAACATTCTAACCGTTTTCGAAAATGGGATGCTGCACCGAAACACTTGTATGAATGATGTAGTAGACGTCCAGAAAGAAAAGATCGAGAAAAATACGCATTCTTAACTTTTTGTGGTTATTATTATTATTATTATTATTATTATTATTATTATTATTATTATTATTATTATTATTATTATTATTATTATTATTATTTGTACTCACTAGGAGTTCTCACACAGATCATCGTCAGTGGTTGCTCACCGACAATAACCAGTGGTATTCCCTGGAGTCTGAGTGACAACAAGCCTCCCCAGCTTTCCAGTATTCTTCACTTCTTTTCGATAACGATGCGGTATCGCAACAGCCTCTTACCATTGATTTCTCGCTCGTAAAGACAATTAGTCGTCTCTGGGATTTGGGTGGCAATAAGCTTCCCCAAGGTCCCAGCATTCTCTGCACTTTTCCAGTGAAGGTCTGGTTTGTGCTGTCCCTCCTCGGTCTTCTCATCCTCCTCGACCCACTACAAATATTTTGTCTGGTGTCAGCCTAAGCCGGCAACATTTAAATATATATATATATATATATATATATATATATATATAAATAAATAAAAAATAAATGAATGAATAAAATTTTTTTTTTTTTTAAATTCCTTAATTTTTCCCTTTTCTCTTTCCTAATTTTTTTTGAAATAATTTTTAATTCTTTTTCTTTTTTTTTGGGGGGGGAGAGGGAGGAGCTTATTATTATTATTATTATTATTATTATTATTATTATTATTATTATTATTATTATTATTCTCTTTTTTCTTCTTCTTCTTCTTCTTCTTCTTCTTCTTCTTCAACTGACGTTCTCACACCAACACCAGATGTTCCCATTAACGTATCGATGATAGTAACTGATGATTTTCCTTGCAGTTTCAGAAATGGCAAAACACTCTAATATATTCCACTACTTCTCGTTTCATTCTATTGTTATTGTAACCGACTTGGTGTTTTCAAACCAGCCGTTACCAGTGATTTATGCTACGACAGCTGATTTTTTTCTTCCTGGGACTCGAACCGAAATATATCTATGTTATTTCAGTAGAACTCTCCGTCCACTTTCAGTCGAGGTATGAATAATGCTATACATCCTTGGCCTTTCGATCCTCTAAGACCTCCTCGGCCATACTCCACGATATAACGCGAAGTTGGTGTCACTGTTATTGTTTGCAGGTGTTCTAAGAAGAACGCTCAAGTTATATTCTTTGTCAATCATTATACACCAAAGTAGTCCGGATCTCTTCAGCTCGTCCTAATAAGTCGCACTTGTCTTTAGCAGGATGATTTTATTGAGCTTAGCCGTATTTGGGCAATGTTACCTAAGCATATTAGTTTGTTTCCGCACTCAATGATTTTCCTTAATATTTCGACTGTTTTATTCAGTGCTGCGATTTGTTTGGTGTGAATCCTCCATTTGACTCGAATTTCTACGCGTCTGCTTTCCACGTTCTTCAGAACAACTATTGGTAATACTCTGTGGAAAGTTCCATGTACACACTTTGTTTTTTTTTCAAACTATTCTGGTTCACCTTGTGATCTGCTAGGAAGGCGAAATCTACGATTTGACAGGTTTTTACTTCTTGTTAACTTCTGTCATACCATGCTTGGATGAGCTTGTCCGTTTGTAGAGGATGAAGTGCCTATCATTTATCAAAACTGGCTCCGGTTTATCTCTGTGTGTTCTAAATGCATCCTTTGCACAGTTCCCAATGGAATATCTTCCATCCCTAGTAAAGACTATTTGTATATACCCTTGTTAACGATGTTGCTTCATTCACTAATGATGTGGTTTACTGTTTCGTCTCTTTGTCCACAGTGACTAGATTTACTGTTTTCTTGGGTTTTATCGTTCTTGATTTTATGTAGTTTGTTCTGATTACGTTATTTTGTTTTGCGGCTGTCAGTTGGGATGCAGTACGTCTGTCTAAATATCATTTCCCATATGTTTTTGTACGTAATTTCTTTGGTCAGTCTTATAGGTAGTCGATAGAATTGCTTCGCTTTCAATTTTGCCTCTCTCGCCTTTCTGTGCGCGGTTTCGCTGCTCCTCATAATATTCTGTCAAGTTCTGTGTTTACTTAGATAGTCTGCCTCGTTCAGCTTCACTCTCTAAACTGCTGGGACGACGCAATCAATTATTATTATGTATATATATATATTATATATATATATAATGTATATATATTATATATATATAGATTGCGTTAGCAAGAAACATCGATATCGGTAGATATAAAAATATTTAATAAATATTTATTTATAAATATTATTATTTATCAGCCTCCTTCAACAAAGGCCGGGCACTCTTGAGTGACTTTAATAACAAGCAGTGCAAATAGCTACATGCACGATCCGAACGCCGTTCGTAGATCACTCTAAACTGCTTGGGTAAATCTAGCCGCCGACTCGTTATTTACATTTTAAATTCCTCTCTATTTACTAACTAATTGGCTATGGCCGATGGGATAAGACTCTCGACTACGAATCAGTGGCGATTTGTGATTGTGATCGGGGTTCGCGCCCACCGACCGTTGAGAATTAGTTCCTACACTGAAGATTGCGTTAGCATCAAACATCGATGTCTGTAGGTATTAAAATATTTAATAAATATTTATATATATATATATGTATATATATATATATATATATATATATACATACATATAGAGAGAGATATGAAAAAAGTAAATAGACACCTTATTATCACAATGAAAACTTATATCAGAGGGTGCTTATGAAGGTAGTCAATATAATGTTGGTTATTTTCCCTCGCTGATTAATTGTGGAAAATAGGATTCCGAGTTTGCGCTGATCAAATCCACCTTCTGATTGTTATACTTAAATGGCAAGATATGCTAAATGTGTTATGTACATCCCCTCGAAGAGGTTAGACACGAAGTTAGGTGTGGGTTTTGAACGAACTGGATCCGAACCTGCACACCCAGGTCCTCAGTTCGTGTAATGAACCACATTGGGTATATTTATATCTGAAACAGAAATAAGAAATGTCAATGAGTACAAAATATCGCCGTTTCAAACTTTTACTGCTGCTTTGTACGTCCCCGAGTGCTGGCCGTCGGCGAAGGAAACAGTCACTTTAAACATGAATTATATTCTTGAGGTGTAAATTTATTTATTTTATGTTACTGTATATTTATGCATGTATGTGTGTGTGTGTGTGTGTTTGTGTGTGTGTGGGGTGGGTGGGTGTGTGTTTTGGCACATTTGAAATGCACACGTCTATGGAATTCAGTAATCAGGTATATAAGAAATACCGGAAATACTTCTACATGTCTTGTGCCATTTTTATGAGGATTCATTTCTTTGAAATGAAGCGAACCATTTTTTATATATGTTTATTTGAAGTTTCTTGCTTTGTACCAATGATTTTGGGACAAAAAATAAAAATTAAAGAAATAACAAAAGAGCATCCCCAACCCACGGAAACCTCGACAGATCCAAAAATGTCCGCCAAGAGTATAATCTATTCTGACTTTAGCACATCGAAAAATTACAGCTTCATCAGTTTAAGAAGTAGAGGGGGCGTTTTCAAGAGATATGTAGATGTATATATTGAGAAAACCTAGAGATACAATAGCTGGTTGCTGGAGAAAAACAGGTATTTGGAGAGAGGAGGAATTTAGAAGTAGTTTTTAAGTTCAGTTAGTCGGCTGTTGTTTGCTTCTTGTTGCCTTTTAGCAGCAGTGATCTACGTATGTAATACTATTTAGACGCGGGTGTGTAGTATAGTACATTTACGCATAAAGTTTTAAAAGAAAAAGGTAGAGGTGAATTTATATATTTGAATTCGAGTAAAACAACGTATCCCGGCGTAACAACGTATCCTGACGTAACAGAGACCAGAAACCGCTAGTCTAACGTGGCGAATCACTCGGGGAGGATACTTTCTTTCGACTTAATCATATTCAATAATAAAGTATGTAACAAATATTCGACTTACACGTGTGTTGTACTATTTGTACAAGGAGTGTCGCAAAAATATAATCCTTAGAATAAAAAAGAAAGTTTTTTTATATCTTGATCTTCTTTCATGGTAACGGTCTTGGGACAGAAAATGAAAGAAAATAAAAAAAAAGAACATTGACCCCAATCACCGACGCAACCGTTGAGAAATCCGAACATGTTCGTCAAGAGTGTAATCAATTTTGACATTAGCACATGCACAAAATTTGAGCTTTGCCAGTTTAAGTAAGGGAGGAGGGCCTGTCTGAAAAGGATATCTATATCGATATCTTTATAAACGTATTTTTGTGCAATTGTTTTTGTAGGTGATTGCAACGTGTGGTTGCCTTTGTGTTTGATTACTTGTTCACTTCCTAAGTGATGCAGATTAATGCAGAAGGTTGCATTATTAGTCGCCCTTAACTTTATAGGACGTATTTTTCGTTAATATATATATATATATATATATATATATATATATATATATATATATATATATATAGATACAGATCAAAGAAAGAAGAGAGATAAACATGTACGAATGACAAATCTATTTAAATTTCGATTGTTCAATGCAAGGTGTACTCGGTAAAAACATGTTTATTTTTCTTTTGTTTTTACCGAGTACACCTTGCATTGAACAATCGAAGTTGAAATAGATTTGTCATTCGTACATATTTATCTCTCTTCTTTCTTTTATCTTTATAATTGCTCTATCTAATTTATTGAGCTTAAACTATTTCGCTATAGGTTCTATTCTCTAAAAGTATTCTTTTAGTTTCATATTTTATATGTATATATGTTTATATATGGACGAGTGGTTATAGCACTTGTCTTTGGGCTGGACGACCCGGGTTCGATCCCACTCACGGCATGCGAATTTTCGGGTCTGAAAACTCTCTCAGTAAATGGATACCTGACTAAAACTCAGGGAAGGTTCAAGGCAGCGGAAGGAGAGGGATGGGCTCCGCCTTCTATATGCTGTGCCCT
>OY744534.1:10572834-10577834 GCA_963556195.1 Sepiola atlantica | reverse complement strand
TCATTTCGAAAAAGAAAGGTTGTATATTTCAAGTCAGCTCCTATGTTGCCAGAATGATGTCATGGTGAACCTCATGGTTTTACTTGATTACAACTGCAGCGAGATTTGGTCCGAGACTGATAAGTGGAGAGAGGTAGCTCCTCCGAAAGGGGAACACTAGTTGGGTAAAAGAAATAGCTGACCACTGACCCGTCAGCATTCCCCGGTGGGAGTGCTTTATTCATTCATCCATTTCGTACGAATCAGATAATTCTATTGGTGCCATTTGCTTACCCGATATATTTCTAGTTAGAATTTTTTTCTTGAAAGACATAGAGTACTTACAGGAGGGACCACGTGAAGGTTGCCAACATTCTGAGTCGAAGGTGTTTCTGTGGAATGAACTGACTTCGAACTTGGCACCCCCACGTCGCCAATTCTCTAGACTAACTCGACAATCAACTAAATCTTATTCATTCACTGTAGAGGTCCCCAGATGTCGGAGAGCCTTCTACTCAAATAGCTTCTTTCCTCGTGCTGCTGGCCTCTGGAACTCCTCCCTGCCCCATGTTTCCCTAACACACGTCGTCAATCCGTGTCGTTAACCACTTAGCCACCGTCACCCCCTAGGAGTGCTTCAGGGGACCGAAAATAAACCAACCTCTGTCCCGAACGAGACATCTCGCTGCACAGCTCCAAATTTAGATTGCCCCCTCCCCCCTAAAACAAAAAAGAAAACTCTCACCCTTTTTCTCAGTAGCCTCTTACGCCTACAGTGGCGGTCTGCCTTGTTTGGGGTGAACTATTTAAAAAAAAAAGGTAATGCCTGGAAGGGTGCATCTTCTAGGACTCGAGCTGGTTTATTGATTTAGAAAGCAGTGTGGAATTTCCACAGGCCCCGCTTACAATGAGATCAAGTTTGCGTTCAGTTACGATGATAAATAAACGGAATGGATATCTGTAATGAGTGCAGATTCAACCCCGTTTGTTCCTGAGAGATGTTGACAGGTAAATGAAAATCTGGCTGATACGGGGGTCGGTCCGCATAAATCATCCTAAGTACCCGGGGGTGACTGTCTTGCTCGTGACCCCCCCTCTCTCTCTCTCTCTCTCTCTCTCTCTCTCTCTCTCTCTCTCTCTTTATCTTTATATTTTTATTGCAAGAACAGCCCGGATCACACTCGAGAGATATCTTATATTTCCTCGAAACGAATGGAACTTCGGATAGAAATGGTCGTTGCTCTGTAAGTAGTGCGACAGTTAATGGGATTTCCGTTTTGGTATCGGCCAAATCGATCATCACAGAAATGTCTTGAAATTATCGCGTAGACATCTATACTTATATTTCTGCTAACCTGGGAGGATGGTATCATGATGAACGAACATATACTACACTACAGCCCAGAGAGAAGGAGGTAATGCCTGTGATGATTGTCTCATGAACAGATACTACACTACTCCCACAGAAAACCAGAGATAATGCCTGGGAGAATGGTATCTTGAAAACAGATAATACACAATCCTCCTAATAAAACACATAGAACTTGGGATAGAAATGGTCGTTTTCTCTGTAATTTGAATCTCGGTATCGGCAAAATCGATCATCATGCAAATGTTTTGGGATTATCGTGTATTGATTTACTCTTCTCCAGGAGTTAGGCACAAGGCCAGTTTTTATCTTACTCCCACAAGTAAGATGTGACCCAAGGTCGGGTCGGGAAAGTGGGGTTTGAAAAGCCAGCGCCCGAGAGGTGAGCACTCTGGCCATTAAAAATTGCCTGGGCATTCCCCGGTAGGGGCGCCTCAGGTAGTAAGCAATAAACTTACTCCTCCCCAAAGAGGGGAGGCGAAGCCTGGGAGGGTGGACCTCCTAATATTTGCACTAGTGAGTTTAGTATCTAAACTACTCTAAATTTGCTAACCTGGGAACATTGTATCATGACGAACGAACATATATTACGTGCTCTCCTAATCAGGAGGTAATGTCTTGGAAGAGTGTATCATGACGAATCAATACATACTACATGAGATCCCAAAGAGAAAGAAGTAATGCCTGGGATGATACTTGGTCTCATGAAAATAGAACTCTCACTTCCCATATTTTGTATTTTAGTCCTCAAATTCCATGAGCGATGTTTCTGACAGAGGGGAAAGAATTGCTGTTTTCTGTGTCGGAATCTATCCATCTAACACTAGATTTTTTTACCATGAAGTAGTTTTTTTCAGCACCTTACATCAAGTTGCTTCATGCCTTGTCTGGAGCGATTTTCATAAAAATAAAAAATAAAAAATAAAAATCTCCCCCCCCCCCTTGTCAGAAACATCGCTCATGGAATGTTGAGGACTAAAGGACAAAATAAGAGAAGCAAGAGTTACGAGGCTGCCGAAAGTAAACCTAACATCCACTTTCTACTTTTCTTTGTTATATGGATAGATTCCGACCCAGAAAGCAGCAATTCTCCCCCCTTTGTCAGAAACATTGCTGATGAAATGTGAGGACTAAAGGACAAAATAATGGAAGCGAGTTTTACGGGGCTGCTGAAAGTAAATCCAATGTCCACTTTCTACTTTTCTTTGTTATATGGATAGATTCCGACACGGAAAGCAGCAATTCTCCCCCCTTTGTCAGAAACATTGCTAATGAAATGTAAGGACTAAAGGACAAAATAATGGAAGCGAGTTTTACGGGGCTGCCGAAAGGAAATCCAATGTCCACTTTCTACTTTTCTTTGTTATATGGATAGATTCCGACACGGAAAGCAGCAATTCTCCCCCCTTTGTCAGAAACATTGCTGATGGAATGTGAGGACTAAAGGACAAAATAAGGGAAGCGAGAATTACGAGGTTGCCGAAAGAAAACCTAAGATCCACTTTCTACATTTCTTTGTTATATGAATAGATTCCGATCCAGAAAACAGCAATTCTCCCCCCTTTATCAGAAAGTAAACCCAATGTCCACGGTTTACTCTCCTTGAAAGCAATTGTTGACTAAAATCAATGTAAAACTGTCAGAGAAATTCTAACGCACTTGTTGTCAGTATTGTAACAGAGTCCCAAAAAAAACCGTAGCGACTGTCAAATTTGGTGGTGGCAGTGCCATGATCTGTGGTTATTTTTCTGCGAAAGGTAAAAGTGAAATAGCAATGGCAAAGGGTACAATGGGAGTCCTGGGCTACTTCCTGTAGGATTTTTCAACAGGATAACTATTCCAAGCATGTAGACACAGAGTGACGCCAACCAGCAGAGCTTCTCTAGGTTAAGCGACGCGGGGACACAACAAGACATAGATAAAAAGACAAAACGATGTACGTCTAGTGCAATACGCTTATGAAAACCATGGATTACGTTACCAATCGGTTTAGCTCGTCTGTTTACGGCATATCAACCTTTTTCGAGGTCATTCAATATCAAACACATAATACCTATCGCAAACGTTTCATTGATTGTTTCATGCCAATGTTCAAAAGCCACTCGATGATAAGGATTAATGAAATTCACATTTGAGTGATGAACAATATGATGAGACGATTGTAAAAGATGGGTGAAATCTGGACGAATTTGATTATTTAAGAGGACAGCTTCACAGGCATTGGCTGATATTAGACTTAGAGACGACCATGTTGTAGTCAGCAGGGAATCAATCCGTAGAATTTTGTTCCACGGATGGGAAGTTAAAAAAAACAAAAAAAAAACATGGTCGTGGAAGTTTTGTTTGGTTTTAAGGTTAGTGATGGGACGATTCCAAAAGTGAAATAAAGAAAAATAATATCTATTTTATTTTATTTTATTTTATTTTACTTTATATTATATCATATTTCATTTTCAACCGTCTAAAATCTGACCACGTGACTTTTCAAATTTTAAATTTTCTTTTCGTTTATTTTTCTCCCCCATTTCATTATTCCCAAATATGATCTGAGGTAAGGATCGGATTTTAATTCTCCCTGATGAGATCTCAGTTTCTAACAGCTGTTGATCGGTAACATCGACATGCCAGTGTTGCAGATTTTGTGCATGTCTGAATCAATAAAAATAATCATATATACGAAAGCTCTATGTAATATTGCAGAAGAAGTGGCTTTCCGAAAGTAATTTTGGTATCTTGTAATGGCCACGTCAGTCCCCGGATTTGAATCGACGCGAGAAGATGTGGCGATATTTGCAAATTCAAATCCGAAAAAGAGCGCCAACAAATATTCTAATGTGTGAAGACAATATGCCAGGCAGAATGAAACCAAATATTAATGTTTGCAAATCGTAAATTCAGGACAGCAGAAAGAGATTAGTCGCTATTAACGTAAATAAATGTTCAACAAAGTATTAAAAGAAGATAATACGTTATTTTTGCGTTATACAATTACGTGTTTCAACCATTAAAATGAATAAATTGTATCGACTGCTGGACAATTAAATACACATTAAGTTTATTCGAATATATTAGTGATATGAAATCTAAAAAACAAAATGTATGAAAAATAATTTCCGTTAATTCTTTTGAAATATATTTTTTTAAGTAGTAGTTCGATTTCGGCTTTTTTATTTTGGTGGTTATATCGACCAAATACATGGCAATAGTCTATATATATATATATATATATATATATATATATATATATATATATATATATATATATATATTATTCCATTAGTTGCGACAAAACAAGTTTTGTTTCATTGGTGCAAATAGCGACCAACTCATCGGGCTGGCGATGGAATTCAAATGGCATAAGTTTTAACTTCACTTTAACGGGAGATTGAAGATTGAAAATACATTGGAGGGGGAGGGGGACAGAGTTGGGGCTTTGTCTATAACGGTGACATGGGACATGAGAGGGGAGGGGGGAGGACCCCAACAAGTCGTGTTTCAAATTATTACGTGGGAGGTTTTTCACGTGTCTGTGCTGTGATGATCTCAATTTCGGCCGGGGTGGGAGGAAGGGAGATGTGTTTGATATTGAATGACCTCGAAAAAGGTTGATATGCCGTAAACAGACGAGCCAAACCGATTGGTAACGTAATCC
>OY744534.1:10563868-10568868 GCA_963556195.1 Sepiola atlantica | reverse complement strand
AGCACCATAGTTAGTGCAAACAATACAAATAGAATCTGGAAATGTCCAAAGGTTATCCATTAAGTCCGAGTATTCCAAGCAGTAGAAATCAGAGAAATTAGTGTAGACCGAATACGTTGAATACGTAGAATGCGTAGAATGCGTGGAGATTTGTAAAACAAACGATTAAGTCTGGAAGATTCAAATTGAATGCCAAAAAGTCCAAATCAGAGTAAGAATAGTAATTGCCGATTCCAGCTTCCAGGCAAGGTAAAAATGTTCAAAGAAGTAAAAAGAAAGTGTTCAAAAATAGTAAAGATATAAAAGTCTCTAAAGAGCATGACTTCCTCATTTTGAACTTTTGATGATTTAATAAAATTTGTAATAATTCCAACTTTTATTTTCACCATTCATTTCTTGATATATATATATATATATATATATATATATATATATATATAGAGAGAGAGAGAGAGAGAGAGAGGGGGAGAGATAGAGAGAGAGATAGATAGAGAGAGAGAAAGACAGAGACAGACACAGAGACAGGGAGATAGATAGATATATAGATAGATAGATAGATAGATAGATAGATAGATAGATAGATGTAAATATGTATATGTAAATATATACAGAGAGAGAGAGAGAAAGATAGAGAGATAGATTGATAGATGTAAATATATATATATATAGAGAGAGAGATATAGATAGATAGATAGATAGATAGATAGATAGATAGATAGATAGATAGATAGATAGATAGATAGATAGATAGATAGATAGATATAAGGTTAGTAGGAGAGAACCCCAACAAAGTGCAGGAGTATCAAGAAAAATTCAAAAAAACGGCGTAGTAATTATTTATGTATGTATTACACAAAAATCAGAGCAATATCGGTACCGTCGGTTTAAAATAAAAAACAAAATGGGATTTTACTTGGTCTCCTATGCTGGACTCTTTTTTCTGCCTCGGTTTATGTCAGTTTTCCCGGAAAATGGCGGCCCGCGCGTTGTGTGATTTTTCTACGATATTTCCATAACAACAAAAATGACGATGAAGTTGAAGATTGAAATATTGCAGAGATGTCTCACAACGTTCAGTCTGCTATTTTCCGGAAAGACAGAGATAAACAGAGGCTGAAGAGAGTCCGGCATAGGAAACCAACTATAGGTACCATTTGTTTGAGTTTGAAACCGACGGTACCAATGTTGTTCTGATCTTCTGTAATATATATAACTAAATATATATATATATATATATATATATATATATATATATATATATATATATACACACACACACAGTTGTTTAAAAAAGTTTCTTCCAATCAATCATCTCGAGAAAGCATGTAAATTAAGACGAAACGTTGATAAATATGTAGATAATTTTGTTTTTTGCTTTATCATTTTCTCTCTCTCTCTCTCTCTCTCTCTATATATATATATATATATATATATATATATATATATATATATCGACACTTGATTGGGGAAATGGGAGTGTGATCTGTACCATTGGAGAGCCATGCATATAACTGTCCTGTTTTTAAATCTCCGAAACAGTTACATGATAAACATCTGATGATCCCCGTGTTAATATTAGATGCTTACGTTAAGGTCTCCTGTTTTTGTTTCACTGTTAGATACTTAATCCCCCTTTTTATTTTATTTACTTACTATTATATATTTTATTTTTTTATGAATTTTCCAACGAATGTTAAGTCTGCACTATTTTGGATTTAGTTAGTTTCTGTGGGAATTTAAACTGCATTTTCCTTTTTTTTTTGTCATTTTGTTTAAAATAACTCAAAGCTTCTTTAGACTATATATATATATATATATATATATATATATATATATATATATATATATATATATATATAATCCAGTTAAAGTAAACATCATAGGATAGGAATCCAAAGAATTTTAACGGGGCTTATAAAAAGTGTTCAATATCACATAGAGCTTTTATATATATGATTATTTTTATTCATACAGACATGCACAAAATCTGCAACACTGGCATGTCGATTCTATCGACCACCGCTGTTAGAAACTGAGATCTTATCAGGCAGAATTAAAATCCGATCCTTACCTCAGATCATATTTGGGAATAATGAAATGGGAAAGAAAAATAAAAGAAAGGCAAAAAGAAAATTTAAAATTTGGAACGTCACGTGGTCAGATTTTAGACGGTTGAAAATGAAATATGATATAATATAAAGTAAAATAAAATAAAATAAAATAAAATAGATATTATTTTTCTTTATTTCACTTTTGGAATCGTCCCATCACTAACCTTAAAACTAAACAAAACTTCCATGAACATGTTTTTTTTTGTTTTTTTTTAAACTTCCAATCTGCTGAACAAAATTCTACGGATTGATTCCCTGCTGACTACAACATGGTCGTCTCTAAGTAAAATATCAGCCAATGCCTGTGAAGCTATCCTTTTAAATAATCAAATTCTTCCAGATTTCACCCATCGTTTACAATCGTCTCATCATATTGTTCATCACCCAAATGTGAATTTCATTAATCCTTATCATCGAGTGGCTTTTGGGCATTCGCATGAAACACCCAATGAACTGTTTGCGATAGGTATTATGTGTTTGATATTGAATGACCTCGAAAAAGGTTGATATGCCGTAAACAGACGAGCTAAACCGATTGGTAACGTAATCCATGGTTTTCATAAGCGTATTGCACTGGACGGACATCTTTTTGTCTTTTCATCTATGCCTTGTTGTGTCCCCGCGTCGCTTAATTTCGACCTAGAGATGCTCTGCTGGTTGGCGTCGCGGAGTCTCTACGTGGAAACCAACTCCAGACAGTAACAAGATCTTAAAGAACAGGGGCGAAGCCGGGAAGGAGCGATGTTGAATGGAGCCAGAAAGATAGAATCAAGAGAGATAGAGAGAGAGAGAGAGAGAGAGAGAGAGAGAGAGAGAGAGAGAAAGAGAGAGAGAGAGAGAGAAAGAGAAGGAGAGAGAGAGAGAAAGAGAAGGAGAGAGAAGGAGAGAGAAAGAGAGAGAGAAGGAGAGAGAAAGAGAGAGAGATAGAGAGAGAGAGAGAAGGAGAAAGAGAAGGAGAGAGAGAAGGAGTGAGAGAAAGAGAGAGAAGGAGAGAGAGAGAGAAAGAGAGAGAGAGAGAAGGAGAGAGAGAAGGAGTGAGAGAAAGAGAGAGAGAAGAAGAAAGAGAGAGAAAGAGAGAGAGAGAAGGTGAGAGTGAGAGAGAAAGAGAGAGAGAGAAGGAGAGAGAGAAGGAGAGAGAGAGAAGGAGAGAGAGAGAAGGAGAGAGAGAGAAGGAGAGCGAGAGAAGGAGAGAGAGAAAGAGAGAGAGAGAGAAGGAGAGAGTGAGAGAGAAAGAGAGAGAGAAGGAGAGAGAGAAAGAGAGAGAGAGAGAAAGAGAGAGAGAGAGAAGGAGAGAGAGAGAAGGAGAGAGAGAGAAGGAGACAGAGAAAGAGAGAGAGAGAGAGAAGGAGAGAGAGAGAAAGAGAGAGAGAGAGAGATGGAGAGAGAGAGAAAGGGAGAGAAAGAGAAAAAGAGAGAGAGAGGGGGAGCGATTGGGACGGAAAGGGAGAGGTTGGTAGAAGAAAAAAAAGTCATACTGACATAAAAGAAAAAAAGGTATCAAGAAATACAGTTATAAAAACTTACATATTTTCTTTCTTTTCTTCCCCCTACCTAACTCCCCTCGCTTCCTTTTTTTCATCCTGAATCTTATTTTTTTCAAAAAATGTTTTCTTTTTTTGAATTTTTTCTCCCTTCCTTCTTGTTTTTTCGTTCTTTCTTTCTTTTTTTTTTATCCTGTATCTGAAATTTTTCAATTTTTTTTTCGTTTCTTTTTTTCTTCCTTCCTTCCTTCCTTCTTCCTTTTTTTATTTCTTGCTCGCTTCTTCACCGCTGTCCCATATTTATTTCATTCAATATATATTGATGAGTTCGACTGGAAATATTGTTGCCCGTGGAATGGCAGGATTTGTGGTCAAAGTTTACTTCCCTGCGTTTTGTTTATGCCCATACATAACTTGACTATGATATACCCTGAATTCGGATAAAATAAATATTAATATGAAGATAAGGAGAAGTCTTGATCTTTTATAATTTTTACTAAAATGTAATTTTGATAATGATAAAAGCTGAATCTCGGAAACGTGCGTACATATAGAAGACATGTCCCTGAATTCTCTGCGTGTCGTGTTCTACTAAGTGTTGGTAAATAGAGCTGTGAGGGGAGGAGAGGTGACATGTAAGGCGACGAGAAATACTAGTCCTAGTCATACCAATATATGGGTTGTTTTTGGAAACACATTCTCCTATTGGGCATTTAAATACATATACAGCATTACTAGTTTTTAGTAAAACTTGTATGACTCTCGTCGCCTTACATGTCATGTCTCTTCCCCCATAGCTCTATTTACCAACACTTAATAGAACACGACACCCCAAAAAAAAGTTCAGGGACATATTAGTCAAAAAAACACTGCCATCCTAGCTTGTCTCACATTGCAACCTGCGCCTCCCCACAATTGAAGCCTTACTCATTCGAGCAAACAAACCAACCATCAATCAAGCTCACTATGAGGAGCGTGTTCCTGTTCACACTCGAACTGAACATTAGATCATTAGTCCGTCCAAATACAAAGATGGATCAAAAAAGAAACAGGACAAACAGGAATTGTCCCTGTTGTTTAATCAAATATGCATCAATGAAGAAATTCTGCCTAAGTATACATATATATATATATATATATATATATATATATATATATATATATGTGTGTGGGGGGGGGGCGTCAAGTTCAGTTTTAAGAATGTGAATCTGACAAAATATAGAAATTTGGGATAAACGAATCCGAAATATAAGCACAAAGATCACAACGTATAAGTCATATGAGAAGAGTCGATATTTCGCTTCCGTTTCTATCAGATAATTACTAATTAATAATAATAATAATAATAATAATAATAATAATAATAATAATAATAATAATAATAATAATAATAATAATAATAAATAAT
>OY744534.1:10558868-10561368 GCA_963556195.1 Sepiola atlantica | reverse complement strand
TAAACGCTAATTCTCGGATTTCGCCTTCGCTGTCAATGTAGCCACGCATTTAGGGTGTTTATTTAGCGACGGGGTATTTCCGTCTGCAGCTTACCTTTTTGTATAACATAACGTTTCCAGGTGGTATTCAATCAATCAACAATTTGTTTTCCGACAATCGATCGTGTTCTTGTTTCGTCCGGCCATCAACTGTGTTTTGTTTCTTCCGGCCAGGTGCGTATCTGTGTCAAGTACGTTTTATTCCTGCCTGGTTACATTTCCGGTACACCAGGTATGGATATTCGACAATACAAACTACTGAAAAGCTGATTACCGCCGTCAGAAGCAGCGGTAAGTTGATCAATACGGAGAACAGAGAAACGGGAGACAAAAGGGCGAGAAAAATAAAAATGGGAATTGTAGAAATTTTGGCTACGAAGAGTACACTTGAAAAGGGGGACAGCGTCACTACTAGCAGCTACACAAAACATCGGGGTCAGAACAATCTACCTAAAAAGCACCAACTACAAGATCAGGGAAGCAGAAAATGTATACTCTGTGTACAAAGAGACGAAACAGTAAAACACCATGTAGCAAGATAGTTAAAAGCGAATATTCAATTAGACATGACTGGGTGGGAATATAGAACACTGAGAACTGCGCAAACAACAGACAAATGGTAGAAACATCGATATTGGTAAACAAAATGAGCACAATACCTCCGGAACAGTCTATGTATATATATATATATATAGGTCGTGACTAATGGACTGGTTGTGTGAGCTTATTGGCACCAAGCAAGTACCCACCTTGGCCAATCCACTCTATAATCAAATCAAACATGCCATTACAAAGAAATAAAATCAAACCTAAACCAGACACCCAAACAACACTTTCGCCTCCGCCCTTGAGGCTTGCATTCTCAAATATCCGGGGACTTAGAACCAACATCAACGACGTAGAAACCTTTCTCCTGACAAACTCCCCGGATATCCTAGCTCTTAGTGAAACTAACCTCCAATCCTCAATCTCTTCTCACCACTTTGACATGACTGACTACCTCCCACTCTACCGTAAAGACTCTGACAAACACATGCACGGGCTAGGAGTTTATGTTCGGAACACCCTCCCGCTGACTAGAGAACATAGGTTAGAATCAGATGACTACGACTACATGTGCTTTAGATTGACTTTACATCACAACGTTAGTTACTTATATTTCCTATATCGCTCCCCGTCGTCCCAGGACTGTACTCTGCTAAACTCTGTATCTGAAAGCATAGATAGAGCACTCTTAATAGACTCGAATGCCCAGATACATGTATTTGGGGATTTTAATGCCCACCACCGCGACTGGTTGGGATTCTCCAGCCTTACTGATGCAGCCGGCAACTCTACGTATAATTTCTCCTTAGCTCACTCCCTCTCTCAGACTGTTGATTTTCCGACCCGCATCCCCGATCGTGTGGATCAACAAGCCTCACTTCTAGACCTTTTCTTGACCTCAATACCCGAGGCTTGTGTGACGAAAGCTCATAGCCCACTCGGGAATGCTGATCACATTGTGCTAATGATACATATCACACTAAAAAGTCGTCCAAAAGCTGATGAACCGTTGCTCAAAACAACAAGATACTACGAGCAAGCTGATTTTGAGTCAATCAGAGACCACATCAGTGACGCCCCATGGCGGGAAACCTTCTTACTCCCTGCCAACCAGTGTGCAAACGAATTAACTGAATGGGTCAAAGCAGGCATTGAAGCCTATGTCCCCATGCGAAAATTCTTTAGCAAGCCCCACTCTCCTCAATGGTTCACTTCGGAATGTGCAGCTGCCATTTCTGAGAGGCAACAAGCATTCCGTAAATTCGGCCGCAATAAGTCAGCTACTAATAGGCATAAATTTATAGAGTCAAGAAACAATTGCAAGGCTGTGATAGGCGAAGCGAAGAGAAGGTATAATGAGTTAACAAAAAAACGCATCCAGTCACAGAAACTAGGTACTCGCGATTTCTGGAAAATCTACAATAGTGTAGTGAATAATGGTCAATCTACGATTCCCCCACTTTCAAACCACAATGATGTCGTTTGCACGGCCACTGATAAGGCTGAACTACTCGCACAGCGTTTCGCTTCTAACTCTACTTTAGACTCGGGTAACCACCCTCTCCCTGAATTACCATTGCGGACTGAAGCCACACTTGATAACCTGGTCATCACCCCATCTCAGGTCAGAGACATTATAAAAAGCCTTGACACCTCTAAAGCTTGTGGGCCTGATCTTATACCTGTAATAGCAATAAAGAAATGCTCTGCTGAACTGGCCCCTGTTCTCTCCAAACTCTACAACAAATGCCTAGCTGAATCTTGCTTCCCCGATAGCTGGAAAATTGCCTCTGTGGTACCAGTCTACAAGAATACTGGGAATAGAACCGACCCTCAGAACTACCGCCCAATCAGTCTACTGCCGATCTTTGCCAAAATCTTTGAGTCCTTAATCAATCTAGCGATAGTACGTCAC
>OY744534.1:10541368-10551368 GCA_963556195.1 Sepiola atlantica | reverse complement strand
AAAATCTTTTGAGTACATGAAAAATGTAACCCGTTCAAATCAGCACAGTTTGAAGATTATAAAAGTCAAGCAAATGTAAGGTGTATTGCAGAATGTCTTCAATCAAGTTAGAAGAGTGAAAGGTTCCAGTTTTGAAAATATAGGGATTCAAGTCCGATGTTTAAGTTCATTAACAAAAATGTGACTCACCAGAAAGAAATACAAGTGTATATCAAATTTCATCCAATTTTTATTCACATCACTCATTCTCGTACATTACTACGATATCTTGTATATTGAGCATTGACTTTTCAAGGAAGGATATAATTTAAATATGTATATATGCCGGCCAAACGGGACAAAAGAAAAATACTAATTGCAACTTCTTTTTTACTATATATTGATGACTTTTTTTTAGTAACCTACAACCTGTTTTCCTATGGATATAAGTACATTTTATTACTTTGAAATGTCCGGAAATAAGAGCTTGAATCTCTTCTAATTGAAAATCTAGAATAAACAAGTCTATGTTCAAACTTCAATGATGATATCGATTGTTTTTATATACGAGAATTATGAGCCCTACAGGCCCAAATTCTCGTATATATTAAATTATTTTTAACGCTTATATGTAGTTAAACAAAAATAAATTGTGTGGAACTATTGTAATAATTTATAACGTTATGGATGATGTTAATAGATTCATTTTTTAATCATTGCTTACGTTTCAATTCATGTTTTGAAACATGACGTAAATCATTGTTATGGTAATGTTTTAATCTCTATTCATAAGACTTTCAAATAGCTCAATGGTAGAACGTCAGACTTAAGGTCTCGAGGTTTCGGTTTTCTTTATTGGCTTTTTGTTCCATAATGATTACGAAAACGGTAAATACTGGAATATACCATGTCTGAAGTCCGCTTCGTCGACAGAACCAGCTGGTCGCCTCTATCTGTAGTCGCAGTGGTGTTGTAGCAGCCAAGGTTAGTGTCTTCCTCTCTCGACTGATAGCTGCAATAATGTAGAGCATAAAAAAGAAAAAAGTTCCAACAAACTTTGTCCTTCATGTGTATTTCTTTAATTCACGCACAGCACTGTATGGTTACTGCTATAGTGATCTACCAAACTACGTCACTACATGAACTCTTCAAGACACTATGAATAAACATAGTCGCTCTGACATTTCAGAAGCAGAATAACGATAACCAATCCAGAAACAGTCTCTGACAACCCATTACTTATGTACTTTCTACGTCCTTGTGATCTTATTTCTCTTCAACCCATTAAAACCATAACAATTAGACATTTGAGAACTGCGATCGAACACTATCAGCTCATCTGCCAAAGTGAAAGACTTTATCGTCTCCCTCGTTACGTATCACTGCGAACTTCCTCCCATGACACAACTTCCTGCACACGTAACTCTCGTTTAACTCTTAACTTCTATAGAATGTTCCATTCTTTTACTATTTTTTTTACTCATGTGGGGCATTTCCTATTTTAAACTTAGCTTCACACACACGCCTCTAAATTACATAAACGAAGAATGCTAAACATTCCTCGTATTTTTTTGGCTGATTTCTTTCCGGTTTTAAAATATTCTCTAGTTTATTCTCAAATATTATCGACTTATAAACACAAGGGCCACTTGAGGCGACATTTTGAAATTCGTGAAAATATAAAACACTTAATTATTTCGGATTATTTGATAATTGTCTTTTAATTAAATCGAGCTTTGCTAAAAATAAAGTTACAAATATATCCTAACAAAGAAACATAACATATGTTATAGACATGCTTCTGCTAAAAATGCATTAGAGTCAACACTGGAATTTATTTCCGACAGTATATCATGAATCATGCTGCGATTCTGTGTTCACATTGTGTTTGCGTATGTAATAGTATTAAAGAAACGGTTAACTTAGTCCACGGGGCTAGGAATAAACAAAGAAAACAGCAAATTAGATATTTAAAATTGTAAAATGATTCTTCAAACTAACCGGACATTTCAATTCAAGCTAAAAAAAGTGGCATCGCTACCCGATAGGAGGAGCAACAGTTTCTGTTTGTGTTTTGCTTTTTTTGTGAATATAAGCACATTTTATTACTTTGAAATGTTCGGAAATAAGGGCTTGAAAAATGTTTAACTAGTTAAACATCTAAAATGACCAAATCTATGTTCAAACTTCAATAATAAATTCGATGAATTCAACGTGCGACTAATTGTGATCAAATTTGATTCCAACCAGCTCGTATTTCTTTTGATTGAAACATGGTAAATGAGACTCGTCAGTGTGGCTACATCCAACCAACGCATTAATATTGAGGCTCTGACCCCGGACCTTCAGCCACCATTTTATTAAAGAATTCAGGCTGTGTAATCACTATTATAATATACAGGGGGTTTGGTTTCTTTTTCTTTCCACCCTTTTATCATGGTAAATCTCTGTCCTATTTGAGGGTTCTTGATAAGGTTCAGAAGCGTATCTGTAATTTGGTTGACCCCAACCCTTTCTTCGTCTCTGCACCCTCTCTCTCACAGACGTGATGTTGCTAGTCTCAGTCTTTTCTATAAATACTATTATGGCATGTGTTTTTCAGAATTGTGTGATCTGTTCCCAGCTTCTTTTGTTCCAGCTCATTTGACTCGTTGGTCTAGTGGTCTCCGTCAATTCGCTGTTTTGATACCTCATTGTAATACAACTTCCTATTTAAGTAGCTTCTTTCCAAGAACTGCAGGCCTGTGGAACTCTCTTCCTGCTGACTGTTTTCTCTCTATCTATAATCTTGGTCTGTTCAAGACTAAGTATAATAGGCATTTCCTGTCTTTGCGATAATCATATTTGTTGTTGTTAGCTCCTTACATCGAATGGCTTCATGTCTTGTCTGGAGTAATTTTCTATAATTTTTTTTTAAAAAAGGTGATGGCTTAGCACCAACCACTCTGACGTCAGCCGATAAACCTTAGATTGCACCATCACAGCCTTCTAAGCACCAAACCTATCTAAAACAATTTTTATTTCATATAATATCTATTTAAAATTAGCATGACAAAGACTGTCTATATATCTAGGTAGTGGTTCTGCTATTTTCTTTCTTTTATGTAGAAATTGCTTCATAAATATGTTTTTCTTTCAATTGAAAAATAGAAAATACAGCAATTTTTTCATGGGGTTAAGGTGTGAAATTAGGGTTAGGGTTATTTTTACATTCTCTCTTTAATGTAATTAGTTTTATATGTTATGTGATCAGTTCTCATTGATTCTGTTCGTTTCCTCTGACATTCTTTTTCAATTCGCCTATACAATACGCACAATGTTTCAGGCCAACTACAATAATTTCTTACAGCAACATGCGATTTATATTTAACATTGGATACACGAACGGATATCGAAATGATTTAAAATTCAAGTGATTAACTTAGGCGTATGCATCATCATCATCATCATCATCATATGCACCACCACCACCACATGATGATTATGATTATGATTATGATTATGATTATGACTATGACTATGACTATGACTATGACTCCTGGAGGAGGAACCCCTCCCTGATTTCCGTCCACCTTATTGGTGACTGTCATTCAGGGGTTTGTGGCATAGTTGCCACGCTAGGCACTGCGAGTGTCGACGCTAGTTGCCCATAGCTAGGTGTCTACACACAGCGCCTGGTGTTCCTAAATGGTCACCCATCTAGTACTGACCAAACTCGACGTCGCTTAACTTCGGTGATTTAACGGGAACCGGTGTCTCAACGTGATTATGCCGTACATTAAATCGTATGCATAAAGAAATGAAATAACAAAATTTGAATCGGCCACTTTACTCTCCGACGCATATCAGATCGGACATCGAAAACACCCGATCCGCAGTGTTCAGAAACAGACGAATGTACTATTGGGGTCACAATTTATTACGGTCAAGAGCCGCTCGAGGACAGGGGTTCATGTTCGGAAACAGGCCAACACATAAACTTAAGAGAGCAAGAAAAAAAAAATTTATAGCAGTTTATTTTTCTCTTTTATTTTTACTATTAGTGTGGCCCTTTATCAAAGCCAAGATCCACTCGATGATAAAGGTTTATAAGACTGATGATGAACACTATTGGAGTACTTATATAGATCAATCGTAAGAACTGTGTTTGATTACTTATTGGTTGGTAATGACAAGAATTTTTTTTTTTAATTTTTGGTAATTCCACAATCTTTCTTAGTACGGAGTTCAAATATTTTATTTCACCCGCCACACAGAGCCTGCATTCAGCCGACTCCTTGTGCCCGACTGAGTTTAACCTGAAAACTCCTCAGCATCATGTTTACCCAACTTCAAAGGACATTCGAAGTAATTGCAACCATGACGCAAAGAAGCAGCTCTGTGGGCCACGAATTACACAGACCCGTCTCGCGTCTTCAAATTCTTTCTTCCTTGGGAAATTCTGATTCACAATTCCCGAAGGGCGTAACTAAACTTTGGCGCCAGTGTGGCGTCAGGGGCTAATTGCAAGAGAAGGGTAGACCAAGACACTAATTCTGAACCTTCTACCGCCATGATCCCTGCGCCGCTGATACCCCTTCAGCGACGTTAGCGTGTGCGCTTAAAAGAAAAGAGGCCCTTTAAATTCAATAACTAAAATGGGCATGCCGTCTCTTGTGTAAAGCAATGTCGTAATTCTTCGTATGTGTGTTCGGGGTAAAGTGAAGAACTACATAAGACACATTAACAAACATTATCTTAGTAAGAGACATTTCGCCATAGTTATTGTAAAAACAAATACTTTTATCTTCATCCAATTTTGTTTATCCGGGCTAAATTAATGAACGATGGGGGTAAAAATATTCTTTTTTTTTAATTCTTAGTGAGAGTTGTTTCATAAACAGCAATGAAACTAGGTCGAACAATCGGTAAGTTATGTTTTTATTCCTTTGTTTTTTTTTTGTTTTTTCTCTTTTGTTTTCCTTTTTAGGAGGGGGTATTGAAATTGCTCCAGACAAGGCATGAAGCCACTTGATGTAAGGAGCTAACAAAATCGAAAACATTTTATCGAAAAGATGAGATGTCTATAAAACTTAGTCTTGAAAAGACCAAGGCTATAGGTAGAAAGAAAACAGTCAGCAGGAAGAGAGTTCCACAGGCCTGCAGTTTTTGGAGAGAAAAAAAACTGCTGGAATTGGAAGATGTATTATATCAAGGTATCAAAACAGCGAATTGATGAAGACCACTAGACCAACGAGTCAAACGAGCTGAAACAAAAGAAGCGGGGGTGAAATCACATAATTCTGAAGAACATATGCCATAATAGTATTTATAGAAAAGACTGAGACTAGCAACATCACGTCTGTGAGAGAGAGGGTGCAGAGACGAAGAAAGGGGTGGGGTCAACCAAATTACAGATACGCTTCTGAACCTTATCAAGAACCCTCAAATGGGACAGAGATTTACCAGTCTAAATATGACAACAGTAACAAGAATGAAACTAGGTTTAACAATAAATAATTGATCTTTTTTTATTCATTTTTAAAGTGTTGGCATAGATAGATAGATAGATAGATAGATAGATAGAAAGAAAGAAAGAAAGAAAGAAAAAGGGGGCTAGTTGGAGGGAGAATATATAGAGAAATAAGTTAAAAAATGTTACACACGTTTTTTTAATTCTTATATTTCGTTCTTCATACTCCCGGACAATACCGGATAACCCTGCTTGTTTAAAATGACAAAGTTACCGTCATTGTATGAATATAATAACTAATTGGAATAGTCGTCTTAGGATGGGTGTTACAGAGCGTGACAGACTTGGAAGCTTATTTATATACTACTGAGGCCCCACCAACCAAGGTCAAAGGTCACTCGAGTATAAGAGATAATAAGATTATTATTTGGGTGATGAACACTATGATGAGAGGCTTGAAAATAATGAATGGACACCATTTGATTACTTAAGAATACGGCTCGACAAGTATATTTGACATTGAGCTTGAAAATGGCCATGTTGTAGTGTGAAGGGAAGCAAACCCGTGGTCATTCTTGGTAAGAAACTGTTTATGAAAAATTATTTCCGTTTAAATTACACAGAAGAAGGAAGAGTAGTTGCTTTCAGTTGTAGCAGATAGACGAGGTCTTGCTGTGAATGTGTTACAGTCAAACACCTATCATGGAAATAACGAGTGAGTAGAGAAAGACTAGCGATGCATCTGACTCTAATACAGGTAGAGGATTGCATAAGAAATCAGGTACTTGCTGCAGAAGTTGAATGATCCAAGTTAAAGGGACGGGGATAAGGGACATTTTGAAAATGCAACCTTTTCAAAAACACCTTTCAAAATATACCAACATAATCAAAATTAAATTTATTTTTTAAAATGAATTTTTTTAAACAATTTTTTGAAAATGCAACTTTTTCAAAAACACCTTTAAAAATATATACCAACATAATCAAAATTAAAAAAAAAATTTTTTTAATTAAATTTAAAAAAAAAAATTTAATTAAATTTTTTTAAAGTAAATTTTTTTTTTAAATGCAACCTTTTCAGAAACACCATTAAAATATATATACCAACATTATAAAAATTAAAAATTACATTTTTAAAATTAAAGTATTTTTTTTAAAATGTTACCTTTTCAAATATACCAACATAATAAAAATTAAAAAAAAATTTTTTTTTTAAATGAAACTAAAAAATTTTTTTAAATGCAACCTTTTCTAAAAACTTTTAAAAATATAACAAAAATTATCAAAATTATTATTTTTTAAATACTTAATTTAATAACACTTTTTTATTTTTATTTTTTTTATTTTTATTCTTAACTCTTATGTTTTAATTTGCCAGCAGGAAGGCATCCAAATTGAGCTGACATTTGTTAATGGGACCTGATGCAAGCGAGGGTAGGGGTCAACAAAAATGGGTGTCCCAAAAACTACACGGTTCACTCATTCGAATTATCTCCCTTGAGCAAAATACTGAAACAAAAATATCTAAAGCGAAACGTTTAAAAAAAATCTTAAAAAACCTAAAAATCTTTTTTAAAACTAAAAAGCAACTTTTCAATAGATTGTGATTATTTTCTTTAACTTGGTTCACCCTAAAAAAGGCAAGTTGTCACTGTAAACGTAAGGGGGCTACTGAGAATTAGGGTCATCCTAAATTGGGAGCTGTACAGCTAGATGTTTCTTCACATTAGTTTTAAATTTCTGCATGTCGGAACGGTCGAGGAAACAGAGTGCAAGGAGGGAGTTCCAAATGCCAGCAGCTCGATGAAAAAAGCTATTGGAGTAGAAGGTTCTCCGGCATCTTGGGACCTCCACAGTGAATGTGTGGGATTTAGCTGACTGTCGGGTTGGTCGAGTGTATTTACGTCGAGGGGGAACTAGAGCAGCAAGCAAGTTCACCAAAGCACATTCCATTGAAGTACTTAGAAAACAGGCACAAGGATGTAACATTGCGGCGATGAGACAGGGGCTGGGGCTTGGTAGATAGTGCGGGACCTATTAGATTAGCAACTTTTTTTATGGGGACCTGGAGCTTGGATGTAAGCCTTCAAAGCTTTAATAAAGTTCAAGAAACCAAAGCTGAAAAGTACTTCACACCAATAAAAGAAACATGTTGGTATAGCAAAAAGAGATTACACAACGTTCTGGGATTTTAATTTTTTTTTTTTTTCAAGTTTCCATTATGGTTTTGATGTAAGTTTTTTTTTAATATTTTAAATCGATATAATTTTCTACCGTTAACTTGTTTCAAATTGGCGGTAAAACGCAGATAAGATTTCTTTTGATAACTTTCAACCAATGAACTATTAACACTTCTGGCATTTTTTTATTGTGCACATTTTTGATAGCTTTACTTCAAGATGGCTGCTGTTTCTGGGTCGCGTTTTCTATGTCATTCCTCGAGTGGAAATGTAATCAACTTGAGTTGTTTATTTCTCGTGATTTTGTTTCACTGCCTCGCTATTTATTTTTTCTGAAAGATAATTTTTTGGTTTCTGAAGAGTCCATAGATGAAAGATTCGGGATTGACATAATCAAGCGGATGTGTTTTTTTCTATGAACGAAACGGTCCGTAAAAATATACCAAAGTTTTTGTTTTAAAAAAATGATCAGTAAAATGAATAAAATCTTGGTCACTGGAGTGTAGCCTAATATTGTTTATTTATAAGAGGTGTTTCCGGCAGTGGATGGATCGGTAGGCTACGTGTGTGCAAGCAGAAAGGGACATACTTTGAAAGGGATTAGAGTACCAACCCCGTCACGTATTTGAAATATTTTTTCTGGCCTAAGGTCGGATACTTTTTAGACAGGCCTTGTATATTTCAGACTTTTGTGAAATTTTAACAACAGGCAGTAGATATTAATTGATAAATATTCTCGAAATTTCGGTTTATTCTGAGTAATTTAAACGGAGGCGCAAACACACGTGCGATGGTAACTGTTACACCGGTCGTTCTAACAGAACCGAAACTACACCGGTTCTCACTATAAATAGTGCGAGTAGACAATCACCAGGGAGAAAAAGGACAGTATTGTAACTGTCTAGCCGAGTGCCAGTCAGTTTCCTTACCTTTGTACCTTTTATGTTAATACACTTGTTATCTTAACCCAACCTCGACTTGACTTCTATTTTTTACTGTTGGACTACTTCACAACAGTAACAGAATTGCATTGATAAACATAGTAGTGTTGGGACGATTCATGGAAATCAGAATCGGAAATCGAAAAAAGTCGAAACATTTTTGGGGTATCCGAATCGGAAAAATGTGTGCCTATTTTCGGATGCCAAAAACGATTTTTTTGTTTTGATTTTTTAAATTTTATTTGTTTTTGTTTTAACTTAATTTTCCATTGCTGGTAAAATGATAATTATTTATTGATTTTAAAACTACCAGTAGAAGTAAAATCGATTAATAACCCCCAATCCCCAACCCTCAACCCCATCCAATTGTATTTAACGTTTGCGAAAATATACGCACATATTACATGCGTGTTTACGCTTGTTCGAAAATTAAAAAAAAAACTCTAACGCTAAATATTTAGAGATTTCAACAGAATTGGAATCGGTAATTGTATCGGAATCGGGAATTTAGAACAAAATCGGTAATTGTATCGGAATCGAGAGAAAAAAATTGGAATCTTCATATTACCAATAGATAGACGGATATTCTCTTAAGTTTTTCCTTGTGTCTTGGATATAAATGATCAAGGAAATTTATTCCTGCTCTTTTCGGAATCGGGAATTTAGAACAAAATCGGTAATTGTATCGGAATCGAGAGAAAAAAATTGGAATCGTCATATTACCAATAGATAGACGGATATTCTCTTAAGTTTTTCCTTGTGTCTTGGATATAAATGATCATGGAAACTTATTCCTGCTCTTTTCGGACTCCTGAAAGAAATTTGAAACTATGTAGATTCTCGTATAAAAAAAAATGTACATAGAAACACAGAAACAAACATGCATTTTATTTACTTATTTATTCTAAGAACGGTTAAAATTACTCCCGCGAGTGTCAGTCTTCTTTCCCGTCGGCATTATCTAAGTTAAATAAGCGAATAATTAATTGACTCTGTTATTGACTTGGACTGATTTTTAAGTCTACCCGCAAAAAAAAAAGAAAAAGAGCAAAAAAGATGGCCGACCGATGATGCAACAATTACCGTATTAGACGCAAATCTCGCGTTACCCGGTAATTACCTGCGGTGAGTGCGGAGTGCCCCGTTGCACACGGTGTGAGCGCGTTCATTGGGTGTCACTTTATACTGATGCTGGCGAGTCTGAGGCAACGGTTCGTGAGCACACCTGTGTTTGGCAAGTGGAGATGGTGGCGTCTGGCTAGATGAAGATAGTATCGTGTCATAATTTGTGATGTGACGGTTAGGAGTTAGAGAGAGAGAGACAGAGAGACAGAGAGAAAGAGAGACAGAGAGACAGAGAGACAGAGAGAGAGAGAGACAGAGAGAGAGAGACAGAGAGAAAGAGAGACAGAGAGAAAGAGAGACAGAGAGAAAGAGAGACAGAGAGA
>OY744534.1:10521368-10538868 GCA_963556195.1 Sepiola atlantica | reverse complement strand
CGAGTATCATCGAGCTTGTTTTTATTGGAACAACCCCGGTTTTCACTGAATGATCTATTTTATAAGTGAAAAATATATATATATATATATATATATATATATATATATATATATATATATATGACATATTCGTTTGAAATGGTGTACAAGTATGCAACATTTTGAAATAGTAGTTTCAGCTTCAGATTGATAGATTCCACATCTCCATTATGAATAGCGTAGTAGTAGTAGTAGTACTAGTAGTGGTGGTTGTAGTAGTAGTAATAGTAGTAGTAGTAGTGGTAGTAGTAGTGGTAGTAGTAGTACAACCACTTCTCGATCTTTCTTGTCGTTATTATAATGTTCACTTATTCAATTTGCGTATCTCCTTTACGATGACAAATGCATTTTGTATTTAGTATACACGTTAGCATTTTTACTTATGTATTTATATGTATACCCTAACCGTAACTCTAATTCCACACCCTTCTCTGAAAACCAGCAAACCCTAACCCTAATTGCACACCCTTCTTTGAAACCCGACTAACCCTAACCCTAATCCTAATCCCAATTGCACAAGTCTCCATAAAGAGGCACTCTCACTCTAAATTGTGACAAAAATAAATAGATTTCTCCTTCACTGACCGAGCACAGAAAAGATCACGTGTAGCATCAGAACAGATAGTACACTTCACTCCTAGACAAGAGGCCAAGTGACGGGTACTAGCTTGAATATCTTCCCTAGGACGGGTCGATAATATTAAGACAGCATTGGCTCTTTAATAAGTACAAAATGTCCCAAAAATGTCGGATCACAAAACATGTTGCATCCCCAAAAATGTCGGATCAAAAAACATATTGCATCCCCAAAAATGTCGGATCACAAAACATGTTGCATCCCTAAAAATGTCGGATCATAAACCGTATCGGATACCAAATAATGTCGGATCCCGAAGAATGTCAGATTACAAAAAAATGTCGAATTCCTAAAACATGTCCGATCCTAAAAAAATGTCGGATCCCAAAGAATATTGCGTCTTCAAAAATGACGGATCCTAAACCATGTCGGACACCCAAAAATGTCGGATCTCCAAAAATGTCGGATCTCCAAACATGTCGGATCTCCAAACATGTCGGATCCCAAAAATACTGCAATAATTAAATGTGTGAAAAAGTGGAACTTAACACGCCTGAACTTATGGGCCGAGAAAAGGGGGCCCTTCTGCATTTCAACCGTCACTTGGACTTAATTCGCTTTCCTCTTTTGAAGGCAGGGGCACACAACCAACCGGAAGTAACCGAATTAGATGGTTTTATCCAAAATGACAATAATAACAACGAACAATGTATTGTTATTGAATATGAAAATATTTTATTTAATAATTTAAAAATTTAGAAAAATAATAAAAATGTGTTTTTTTGAAAGCATTTTAATGAATAGTCAATGATTTTTCTTTTATTGTATGAATTAAAACTTTCTCAAAATAGTCAGTGATTTTTAAAATGAAAATTTATTAAAATGAATAGTCAGTGATTTTGGTCAGCGATTTTTTTAATTGTATGAATTAAAATTGTATAAAAATAGTCAACCGTGATCTTTTAAAACGAAAATTTAGGTGCTTGTACACAGATAATTTGCAAGTGCAGATAATACTCATTTAAAAAACAAAAAACAAAAACAAGCACATTGATAAAAACATAATTTATTGTAATGACTATATTTAATGTGAAAGTAAATAAAATTAAAGTAATCCATTTTCGGAGAACTACTTATTTCTATTATAAATTACATAATTCTTGCACAACCCTTTGCATGATTACCTGCCCTTGCAAATTATCTGCCCTTGTCTTCTGTCCAACGGTAGCAAATGGAGGCATAGTCATCGAAGTGACTTGTACGATACGGAAAAAGTAAAAATATTTATAATTAAAGTTCTACTGAATAATTTTTCCTAATTTTTCAACATTGAACAATAAAATACCACTGAGTAAGTACATCATATTGTTTTCACACATAAATAATTTTTCCGTCTGGCCGAAACTGTGTACAAGCACCAAAATTTATAATTTAAAACGAAAATCCAACGACCAGTCAACATTGGTTCGGTGGAATGAATGGAACTCTTCAATTATTAAGTCCGAGTGATGGTTGAAATGCATAAGTGCCGAAAAGGGTTATTAAAACAGACTTAACCTAAATTAAGGGGTTTAAAAATTCATCATAAGTCCCTGACATTTTGCAATTACTTAATTCTTTTTTAAAATCAGAGATTACAAATTTTTAGCGAGGGGATCACGATTCCACAGGGATTTCTTTTTAAATCACCATCAGTTTGCAACACCGGGTGATTCGAATCAATCAAATGCATGAGACTCTGGTAAAAAAAATGGGCGAAACACGACTTATTTAATAAAAGATATGCGATTAAAAGACTTAGCCTTGATGAGTCAAGCCTCTGTGGGGATTCCCTTATTCGCAACGCTAAAACACTCCGTTATTCTTTGAGTATTGATTTACTCCTCTCCAGGAGTTAGGCACAAGGCCAGTTTTTATCTTACTCCCACAAGTAAGATGTGACCCAAGGTCGGGTCGGGAAAGTGGGGTTTAAAAATTGCCTGGGTAGCCCCGTCGGCATTCCCCGGTAGGGGCGCCTCGGGCAGTAAGCAATAAACTTACTCCTCCACAAAGAGGGGAGGCGAAGCCTGGGAGGGTGGACCTCCTAGAACTGCACAGGACAGACCCATAGACCGGCGTAAATCAAGCCCCGAAGGCCAAGACAATACTAGTCTATTGGGTGCAGTATCTATCGGAACATATACTACACTTTGATCTTAACCAAAAGGCATTCTTTGAGTAGATCTGATCAACAATTCCCAGAAGTTATGCACTGTGTTTGAATAATAATTATCGTCATTGGATTCTTAGGCAAATCCTATTAATAAACAAAGCGCTTCGAATTATCGAAAATGGTAGCAGGAAAGTTAGGTATATGTACATGTTTATATATTTATATTTACAAAATACTTTCCTAAACTAATCAACTAATCATTATTAATTTTGTAGAGTGTGTTCTTGTCAATGCGGTGAGTAACATGCGTACATTATTTTTTGGCTAAATTTTAAAATTTTATATATATAAAGTTACGGAATTTCTATGTATAGGATAGACTCCTAAACTAATTAGCCGATCATATGGATTTTTTTTCTTTCTATTTTAATCTTTGAAAAGCCTGGCTTAAGGAAACAAAAATAAACATGTTTATATCGAGTACACCTTGCATTGAACAACCGAAGATTAAATAGATTTGTCATTCGACTATTTTTATCTCTCCTCCTTCATTTCTCTCTCTCTCTCTCTCTCTCTGTCTCTCTCTCTCTCTCTCTCTCTCTCTCTCTCTCTCTCTCTTATATATATATATATATATATATATATATATATGTGATTTTATGAAGGCTTACCAAAGCATTCCTTTCAAGACACCAATGATCACCATTAAAGATATTTTTTCTTACAAATACTATTTATTCAAATTAAATGTTTTTTCCTACACGTGTTTCACTACCAAGCAGTTACTTGCTTGGCAGATCATCAGGGAAATTAAATGTCTGGAATACTGGTTTCAACTGCCGACAAAACACAATGTGGCGTTGTAATAGTTGAGGTCACTTAAGAAGAGAAGAGGAAAAAAAATATAATAAAAATAAAAATAAAAGTCAAACTTAAAAAGCAAGGAAGAACAACGATAAGAAAAGAAAGTCCTAGAAAAGTCTTAGAAAAGTAGCTTGTGCATTATTTCTTCCACCAAGCCAACAAGCAAGTAATCGGTCCCAAATACATTCAATAAAACCACAAAACCTATATATATATATATATATATATATACATATATATATATATGGGCGGATGGTGGCTTTGTAGATATATATACAGTATCTACAATAAGTGAGTACACCCAACGAATCTTTTACTTTTTACTTCATAGAACTTTAATTTTTCGTAGGATTTAAATGAAACTCGGTGTGAACATAGCCATGTAGTGGTTTAATAGCTTTATAAACTATGAAGGAACAAATATCTTGTCAATGCAAAAGAATTGAACAAAAACATTTGGAACAAGTAACAAAAAGTGAGTACACATGAGCATTTTAAACAAATAATCTTATTTTTAATACGTTGTATGACCTCCATTGTTATCAATAACAGCAGACAACCTCCTAGGCATTGATTCGACTAGTTTATGACATGTGTCCGCCGGAATTGCGTTCCATTCACATTTGATGACCTACTTCAGTTCGTTATTATTTCTCGGATATTTCCCTTCAATTTTCCGTTTCAGATGCTCCCACAAATGCTCTATTAGGTTCAAATGAGGTGACATACTCGACAATGGTAAGGTATTAACCCGTTTACTGTCTAAGAACGCCTTAGTAGCCCGAGATGTGTGCTTAGGGTCGTTATCTTGCTGGAAAACTCCACGTCTGCCAACACTTGTTAGACTTGGTAACATTTTTTCCTCCAATATCTGGCAGTAGAGTTTGGAATCCATTTTTCCTTCGATGAAAGCAAGTCGTCCAACTCCTTTGGCACTCATACACCCCCAAACCATTAAGCTCCCACTTCCATGCTTTACAGTTGGCACGACACACTTATCTTTGTAAGCTTCCCCTTTTCGTCGCCACACACGCTTAACGCCATCTAATCCAAATAGATTTATTTTTGTCTCATCAGACCAAAGGATTTTGTGCCAAAACTGCATGTCTTTGTCTTTATGTTCATTAGCAAATTCATAGCGCTTCTTTTTGTGAGAAGTTTTAAGAAGAGGCTTCCCCCGAGGCATGCAGCCTTTAAACCCATCTTCATGGAGAATGTTGCGCACTGTCTGAGCACTCACAGTTACGTTTAAATTGTGCAAAATTTCTTCTGCGATGCTAGCAGCACTCCGACGTCTGTGTCCCTCTATTAGTTGTTTGATGCGCCTCTTAGTTCGATCAGAAAACTTATTTGGTCGACCGGGACGGCGGCCATTTTTGACGGTTCTAGCTTTTTTGTACCGTTGAACAACTATTGCTACCATATTTCGGCTGATATTTACATTGTCACTAATTTCCTTATATGAATGACCACTCTTGAATAAATTAACAATAGTTTCACGAGTTTTTTCATCTAAATCATTGTCATGAGGAGCAATTTCCAAGAATAAACGGACAATTGAAGGAAAAAATCCGAGAAATAATAACGAACTGAAGTAGGTCATCAAATGTGAATGGAACGCAATTCCGGCGGACACATGTCATAAACTAGTCGAATCAATGGCTAGGAGGTTGTCTGCTGTTATTGATAACAATGGAGGTCATACAAAGTATTAAAAATAAGATTATTTGTTTAAAATGCTCATGTGTACTCACTTTTTGTTACTTGTTCCAAATGTTTTTGTTCAATTCTTTTGCATTGACAAGATATTTGTTCCTTCATAGTTTATAAAGCTATTAAACCACTACATGGCTATGTTCACACCGAGTTTCATTTAAATCCTACGAAAAATTAAAGTTCTATGAAGTAAAAAGTAAAAGATTCGTTGGGTGTACTCACTTATTGTAGATACTGTATATATATATATATATATATATATATATATATATATATATATATATATATATATATATATATATATATATATCTACAAAGCCACCATCCGCCCATATATATATATATGTATATATATATATATATATATATATATATATATATATATATATATATATATATATATATATATATATATAGTTATGTGTGTAAGTAAATTTCGCGTACAACAAAATCGTAGGATAAATTTCAGAGGAAACATTTTTTAATCAATGAAATGGGCGGGTGTAAAAAAAAAAGAAAAAAAAATTGCTAAAATTTTCCTTAAGACCTTAGCGTCTGACCCACTAAGAGGAAACGTCAGAATGATAAATTAAAAACTAAGAAAATCGATGAGATATGAGGGAAAAAAATTGTTTCAGGTGGAGAAAACGATCGAGAGAAAAAAAAAAGAAAACAGAAAGTAAACTTCTCAACGTTATGGTGGCTTTGAATCATTAAAGATCTCCAACTGATGCTTCAAAATATTTTGTCTACACAGGCTAGGTCGAGAATTGTTAATAACTAACGCCTCAATAATATTGAGATGGTAGTTCGACCTGGCACTGTGTAAAACAGAAAACCACCCATCGGAATAGTTGTCAGAACAACTATTTGTACTAACGAGGTGATTACCGATGGCTGATTCCTGTGCCTAAAAATTCCCGGATGATCTCGAAACCTTGCGTAAGCGAATATCACGTGGTATGTGTTGGGATATTCTAAATTCTAATCTTTGGGATTTAATCTTTGGAATTTTAGCAATTTTCTTCTTTTTTTCCACCCGCCCGTTTCATTGATTAAAAAAATGTTTCCTCGGAAATATATATATATATATATATATATATATATATATATATATATATATATATATATATACAAAGCCACCATCCGCCCATGCATGGAGTAGTGTTGCCACATCTGGGCTGGGGCATCATCCACTAGTCTCTCCCTCTTAAACAAGGTCCAAAAAAGAGTCGCCAACTTGACAGGTTCATCACTATCCACCAAGCTCCAGCCCCTATCCCACCGCCGCAAAGTTGCTTACTTGTGCCTGTTTTACAAGTACTTCAATAGATTGTGTTCTGATGAGCTTGCTGCTCTGGTATCCCCACGACGTAAATTCACTAGACCAACCCGACAATCTGCCAAATCCAATCCATACACTGTGGATGTCCCCAGATGCCGAAGAGCTTTCTACTCCAAAAGCTTCTTTTCTCGTGCTGCTTGACTCTGGAACTCCCTTCCTGCTCCCTGTTTTCCTGACGGTACTGACATGCAGAAATTTTAAACTAATGTAAACAGATATCTCGCTGCGCTGCTCCCAATTTAGGTTGACCCCCCCCCCCCAAAAAAAAACTTTCACCCTATTTTCTCAGTAGCCCCTTACGTCTACAGTGGCGGCCTGCCTTGTTTGGGGTGAACTATGTTAAAAATATATACAGGGTTGTCCAAAAGTAGGTAGACAGTGACTGATAACATTTATTTTCAGATTACGTAAACATACAATTATATTACTAACGCAATTATTAGATTGACAATTAACTTTTATTCTGAACAATAATACAAAAGCAACCCTTAAATTTGATCAACGCAAGTGCTCAAACTGTTTTCCATCACAATTTACGCTTCGACAAACATTTTTTGCACAAGTCTGTCTGGGGGTTCATTTCTTGAAATGCATTTCTTATGTAATTTTTCAAATCACCGACACTTCTTCGTTTTCGACGATAAACTTTGTCGATGAGTACTAAACAAAAGAAAAAAATCCATCGTCGGCAAGTTTGGTTGAACGTGTCGACCAGTCGATTCTCTTAAGGATGTGTGACCCATCTTATATTCGAATCAGCGCAAACCACGCTTATAAACACATCAGATTTTCACTTTCTACGAATACGTTAACGACATCAGACACTGAATAATTTTCGGTACCACACGGAAAGGTGCTTGCGATTTTTAACACTAGCAAGATGAAGAGAGAAAAAAGAAAGAAATTACTCTTTGACAAGGCTGTTTATCAGCGAAAGTCTCAGACATATATTGATGAAAAAATGAGTTTATTCATTTAATAAATACAAGCGGGGCCCGTGTACATTACACGAAATGATATTTTCAATACTAATTATCTTGTTCCTAACCTATACATGTTTGAATAAAATATGATAAGATTTGACTTGTATATTTATTTTTTTAAATGAACAATACATGAATCAATTTACAAAACTTCTTTATATACAATATTTCTAGTGAAGGTAATATTTCGACGACTAAACCTTACTTTGTAAATGTTTTTCGATTAAATTAAATTTGGCTCCAATTCATGAGTAGCATACAAAGATTTGGAAGGTTGTTGCTTTTGTAAGCATGACACACAAAATCACACACGCTATCGTATTAATATGTGTCTTCCCGGTCGTCCCCTCCCTAACCCCCCTTCGATGCAGAACAAAATCTTAGAGGTTGGTCGGGATCGAACTATAAACCAGTCGGGCCGACGTCAAAAACCGACGTCAAAAACCGACGTCAAAATCCTATGTCGCTAACCGTTGCGCCAAAGGGAAATACTTGAAAATATTACGAAACTTAGGTGACTTGAATACTTTTCTAAATCTAGGTGCGGCACGCATGCGCAGAGCTTTTGATGTAAGCGTGACACACGAACACACACGCTATCATATTAATATATAGATATTAAGAAATAACGTCTCTTGGATTTCTAAATTCTATAAAACACTTCAAAAAACGTTTTCTTAAAGATGTGTAACCCATCTTATATATATATATAATCAGTTCCGTCCCAACAGTCGTTGGTTACTGTTTCTGACAGCCTTCTAGGTGTGTACCCTACACTTAGACATAAATAGACCTTAATTCTCATCCTTCAACGTGATTGGTTTATTAGGCTGCGAGGTCTTAGGCGTTGAGACAAAAGTTAAGATGTCGACTTGATCTGAGGGTTTCGAATCGTGCGATAAGTAAAACAATCATCCTCCACACTGATCATTCCCGGAAAAGGATGAAACACATGTGTATGTAGATAAGAGTGTAATAATATTTATCGTAAATATATAGTCTCTGGAGTTGTTTAACCATTAAAACTATGTGGAAAAAAAACAAAAAAAAAAAACAATACTTTTGTCCCAAGTCCTCGGTGGAAAACTACATTGCTTGTAAGTCAATTTACTTTTTACAGTCACTATATTAGTTAACTTTCAAAGAATTTACGCTAGTCTTAACATTATTTAAGTGATCATCAGTTGTTTACCATGAAAAAATGTTTCTGTAATTTAAAAACAAAACGGTACTTTATCTCATGGCTTCCCAGCAGAGTTTATCAGACTGCACTTCCCTTAAAAGACAAGAACAAAAACGTTCGGTATATTAGATCTAAGTTTTGTTCTAGATTAATGTTTTGCTAACTTATTTTGTTATTAAAAAAATTCCTCGTTACCTCTCTCTCTCTCTCTCTCTCTCTCTCTCTCTATATATATATATATATATATATATATATATATATATATATTACTATTTCATGTATCGACATACAATCTTATAAAGAGATATAATTTTTTATGTATCAATTTTAAGTATTTACTTCAACGGTGCTCGATACGTAAGTAGACCTACGTAGTAAGCTATGAAAATATATTTATGGCAATTAAGCTACACAGAGGCTTCCGCGTTTCATCTTCGGGGGGTGGGGAATCTTCAGGCTGAAGATTCCCCCTCCGGGGATCAAACGTGGGAGCCTCTGCGTAGCTTAATTGCCATAAATATATTTTCATAGCTTACTATATATATATATATATATATATATATATATATATATATATATATATATATATATATATATATATATATATATATATGAGTGGAGATGTTTGTTTTCTTCTTTTTTTTTTGATTCAGCGCTCCATTTAATACTTACATTTAAAATAGAAACTAAATTATTTTTTAAGTGCAATCCCACTTAAAACATTTTAGTAGACGTTATAATCTCAAGTGTGAGTTTTCCTATGGACTAGTACTTTAAGACTACTTGAAGAATACTTTTAAATAAACATTTAATACCATTATTGGAGATTATATAAATAGTAAAATTTCAGCGAAACGAAACGAAACGAACCATTTATACGTTTGTACAAACAATTACGTGACGCCGCCAAAAAATACTTCAAAAACGTTAAATGAGTATTGATATATGATAAAACAATAGAACCACACGTGTGTATATTCGTGAATTATAGTTTTCTTAACAGCCGAGGCGTTCGTTTTTAATAAATATATCGATTATATAAAGTAAAGTCAGTCTCTTTATCCGTTCTTTGTCATCGATAGCTTTCTTCCTACTAAATTACTATTTAATTTTTATTCGTCAGTTTTTTTTCTTGTCGAGCGGTGTAGTATGTTGTTAAGAAGAATAAAATGTGATGCGAGTTACTTTCTTTCAGAAAATATTTTGTCCCGTTCGGAATTATTTTCAAATAGCAGCCATCTTTGAGTCGAACCAAAAATGTAATTTTGAAAAAAAAAAAAAAATCGGCTTTGGTTAAAAAAAAAATGAAAAGAAATGCAAACCGTAACGCCGGGTAGGTAAGCTTGTAATTTATAATCGACTAGTAGGCAACACGATGTTGCCCGGGAATTTATGAGAAACACGTGTGTACACTTGCTGGAGCCCTCAGCCCCATATTAAATGTTTTATTCTTCTTTTTTTTTTAATGAAGAAAAGTGTAAATCTTAGTAAAGCACCCTTATATAAAATAAAATTACATGGATTAAAACGTCTTCTTTTCTGCTTATGTCTATCCGGCGCGAACGCAGACCACAGAAAATTACTGTTAAAAAATCCCTTAATGAAGAATTTGATTTCTCGTAAAATAAAACTCGAGGAAAGTTTGTTTCATTGATATGTAGCTTTGTTTTCAATTGCACCCCGGATAGAGAACTACAGGCAGACAAACAAAAACAGAAAAAATAAGACAGACACAAATACTTACACATTTATTATAATATAATAGAAAAAAATGTGCTCCGCTGAGTCGTCCATTGAGCTCGGGTTAGATTGTTTGAATCAGGAAAAGGTGAGTTTGCAAAGCTCGTTAAATATTTGAAAATAATTAAAATCCCAAAATTAGTCACTTTCTGCTCGGGATGTTACTCCCTATATATTTCTCTTTTTCCCTTTTAAACTATTGGTTAAATAGTATTTCTAACTGTGGTGCTATCCCGTTTTGTTTATAATGGTCCATTTTTTTTTCTTCATATCGTTATTAATTTCAACGGTAAATAAACAGAGAGAGAGAGAGACAGACAGACAGACAGACAGACAGAGAGACAGAGAGAGAGACAGAGAGAGACAGAGGCAGAGACAGGGAGAGAGAGAGGCTGAATAGAAAATTATAGATACCGCTTTTGGGTCCAAGCAACATACTTTTAGAGAGGGTGAAAGTGATAGACACAAGCTTAGTAAGAGGTGGGTCACTTGGTGAGTTAATTGCAAATTATGGCTAATTGGAACTATTCAAATGGAAGTGTTTTTTTTTCAAACATAACTCAATCCCAAAACTGAGGAATATTTTAGCATGTATTTTGTGTGATTAAAATGTATAGGAAAACAAACTTTGATTAACGCAGCTTTAGTATAATAATAGATAAATATTTGTTTAAACAAAATTCTTAAAAACCTATAACTAAAGTCTAGCAAGATCAATCACGCGAAAGGGGGAAAAGTTGTCTACGATAACAGCAGGCATGCTGAGATATAAGGTTAGTGAGGATGTATGTGAAACAGGCGGGGAAAGGGGACAATTGTGTCAGACTGGTGTGCCGGTTAAAGCATTCACGAAATCGAAATGCATTTCGGTAGATTTAATTTTGTGATTAACTAATTATTTTAAATAGAAGTTATAAAATATCTTATTGTTCTACGCTATTGGATATGTTTATGTCAATGTATATTCGATTAATCTCTCTCTATATATATATTTCTGTTCTCTTTCTTCAACATACCGAATGTGGGTCAGACATACCACCCTCCGGCGTTCGAAGAGAACCGCCCCCCCTCACACACACACCGAGTAGATAGTTTAGCTAAAGAACTTCCCTCCTTATTATTTCTTTTCTTTTCCTTTCTGGTACATGTGTACCGGAAATAAAACAGACAACAAGCACACCCATAGATGACCTTAAGAAGCAACTTTTGGTAGTCGGTTGGTGAAATAATAATAATATTAATTTTAGTTCGCTGTTTTCAAGAACTCTGTTCACACTTCATAGAAGGCTTGAAAAAGGGAATGGTACCCGAAAATTTTCTGCAGACTATCCCCAGAAAGAAACAAAAACAAAAACTGAAATTGGGATTCACTTTACTTTGCTTCTTAAATCGTCCAATAAATTCGGCACGTTTATTTGTTCACTTTTTCAGTATATCTTAATATTTTATTCACTATTATTATTATTTTCTGTCACTTGTGTGCTTATAATTTTCAGTTGAATAATTACACTTATATACATATAAATATGCACACACACATAACACACACATTGTACTGCTCAGATCAAGTTTTTTGAATTTTGAGTGAGTTTATTGAACTTTTTATATTATTGGATTTGATTTATTTATCGTTGTAATAATTAACATAAACATTGGATACTTTTCACTTCATCGATTGCTGACGAATCTCACGACTGGACAACTTTTTCAATTCTTTCAATTTCTCGTATTTGGACTGTCACTCATCACCTGGATTAATCTTCAGTTAACCTTCTGGATATCTTTCCTGATTATGTTTTTTAAATTGTATGACCTGGATGGATTGTATAGATTTAACAAAAAAGTATGTTTTGGGGTTGATATATTTGATGTTATATATGTTTATGTATTTTTGTATATATTTTTATATATTTTCAAAGTGTAATTTTATTACCTGTAGTAATATCACTGCGGTAATGGTCCTCTGAGGAGAAGAATTATCTTTGAATACTCATGAGCTAAGGACGTAAAGATACTTTGCTTGAATTTTGAATTCTAATAAAATTTGATTGGCACCTTATTTTATTATTTCATTTTATATTATAACATATATATATATATATATATATATATGTATATATATACATATATATATATATATATATATATATATATATATATATATATATATATATATATAAACTTAATATATCTGTGTGTTTGAGTTTAATATTAGTTTGTTCCCCATCATAAGGATGGTTAGAGAATCTACATGAGATATATAACTGTATTTTTCATGTAAAATTTATCGGGGAAGACAATGGAAATCTTCCAGAATCACCAAGTTCCCCCACCTAATGGGGTTAAGAGGGTATAGTCCACTAACCCTCCCTAAATATATCCTATTTTTATAAAACTTAAATCATATGTATAACTGAGGAAGACAGTGAAAGTGTTTTCGAATCATTACGTTACTCTCTATGTTCCGAATATCTACACGCCCCTCACATCTAAATGGCTCGTGCGGACAGAACCCCTTTTTAGATTTTAAATATAAGATATTAATTCAAAGTGTTTTCTACGATTACAACTTTTTCCGTCTATCTTAGAGGGCGAAACGGGAGGAGGGGGCCAGTAAAAACAAAGAAAGTAATAATGTGTCATGAGCATAGTGTTAGAGTACATAGTTGTAGTGCTCATTCAATCCCGAGCAACATCTGGTCACCCTGCTAGTAGTAAAAATAAAAGAATATGTGTTATTTGGATTATAGCAGAAAGAGATAGAGAGATAGAGAGAGAAAGAGAGACAAAGAGAGAGAGACAAAGAGAGAGAAAGAGAGAGAGAGAAAGAGAGATAGACAAAGAGAGAGAGAGAAAGAGAGAGAGAGAAAGAGAAAGAGAGAGAGAGAGAAAGAGAAAGAGAGAAAGAGAGAGAGAAATAGAGAGAGAGAGAAAGAGAGAGAGAAAACGAGAGAGAGAAAGAGAGAAAGAGAAAGAGAAAGAGAGAGAGAGAAAGAGAGAGAGAGAAAGAGAGATAGACAAAGAGAGAGAGAGAAAGAGAGAGAGAGAAAGAGAAAGAGAGAGAAAGAGAAAGAGAGAAAGAGAGAGAGAAATAGAGAGAGAGAGAGAGAAAGAGAGAGAGAAAACGAGAGAGAGAAAGAGAGAAAGAGAGAGAAAGAAAGAGAAAGAGAGAGACAAAGAGAGAGAGACAAAGAGAGAGAGACAAAGAGAGAGAGACAAAGAGAAAGAGAAAGAGAGAGGGGGAAGGAGGATGTGAGAAGATAGAGTGAGAAAACAGATGGGAAGAAAAAGGAAAGAGTATATTATAACCTAGAAATGTATTTTGACTTCATGATCTGAGAAGAGGAGGAACGGATATATTATGACATCACAATGAATTCTGAAATCCTTTTACTTTGTTATATGTGTAAAATATATTCAATAATACTGAAAGCCGTGGGAATCGGATTTTTAGTTGATTGATGCGTTATCAGATAGAGCTTAGTATTATTTAAATAACATGTGTTGTTTGAATACTGACTAAACGGGTCACATATGGTCTGGTTTTTTATATATTCTTTATTTCAGTTGTCTGTTATATTTCGTAGTTTATTTCTTCTATGTTTTAAACCAGATATTTATGTGTATAATTTGGATTATTCGGACTACTGTTTTCATCTTGGGTTGTATTCTCACAACGTTTCGGCTGATGTAACCTCCGACCTTCTTCAGATGCATCTTGACGAACTCTGGGATTTTTAAGCCTAACTCGGGAATCTGTATGTACAGGGGTAGATTGTTCTCGTTCTCTCAGACCGGGTCGAACTCTTAAATAAATTTTATTTTATTTTTAGTTAGTATCACCTGTAGTTAGGATCGAACCTTCAAACTCCAGAAGACTGTCACCGGAACTGATTTTAACTTAACACCTTTATCCATTGGGCCATGTGTCCATACAAATTATCAATCCTCATCTAAAAAATCCGGAACAAAATAATAAAAGTTAATAAAGTTACGCTGATGCGAGACACATGAACGTGTTGCATAATCTGCCTAATAATACGCTTATGCATTTCATGTTCGTACGTACGTTATCACCTTTCACACGAATTAAAAAAAAATGAAATCGTCCGATCATTGATTGGGGATTAATCTGATGTCGCTAAGCTAAATAATTTCGACTTTTAGAAAGGTGGAATTTCGGTTTACTTTCGGCAACCTCGTAACTTGCGATGTTCCTGACAAAGGGGAAACAATTGCTGTTTTTGGGTCAAAATCTATCCATCTACCAAAGGAAGGTAGTAAATGGAATTTGGGTTTACTTTCGTCAGCCTCGTAACTCGCGCTTCTCTTATTTTGTCCTTTAGTCCTCACATTCCATGAGTAATTTTTCTGACAAAGGGGGAAGAATTGCTGTTTTCTAGGTCGGAATCTATCCATCTAACAAAGGAAAGTAGAAAGTTGACCTTGGGTTTACTTTCAGCAGCCTCGTATCTCCCGCTTCTTTTATTTTGTCCTTTAGTCCTCACATTCCATGAGTGATGTTTCTGACAAAGGGAGAAGAATTGCTGTTTTCTGGGTAAGAATCTATCCATCTAACAAAGGAGAGTAGAAAGTTGACCTTGGGTTCGCTTTCAGCAGCCTCGTATCTCTCGCTTCCCTTATTTTGTCCTTTAGTCCTCACATTCCATGAGCGTTGTTTCTGACAAAGGGAGAAGAATTGCTGTTTTCTGGGTCAGGTTCTATCCATCTAACAAAGGAGAGTAGAAAGTTGACCTTGGGTTTACTTTCGGTAGCCTCGTAACTCTCGCTTCCCTTATTTTGTCCTTTAGGTCTCACATTCCATGAGTGATGTTTCTGACAAAGGGGGAAGAATTGCTGTTTTTGGAGTCGAAATCTATCCATCTAACACTTATCGTTGGCTTGTTTTTTTTTTTTACCTTGAAGTAAATATCTTTTATACTTCTAACATCAAGTGACTTTATGCCTTGCCTGGAGCGATTTCCATGAACAATTAGGCTATTCTAAAGTGAATTGTTCCCAAATTAAATGATGTCAATCCGACGACAAAAACAGTACAATGTTGAATGAATAAAGAAAGAAGCGACATACTCGTTTTATTTATTCCAAGAATATTTATCTCTGAATGATGATTATTTTTACGGAAGAAGAAAGAGACGTTCCTTCATAATACCCTTGACCCTTACAGAATTTGTTTTAATTCAAGATCGAATATTATTATTAAGAGTAAATGAAACAGATTGAAGCAAAAAAAACACCGTGGACTTTCCACGATATCCCACCAGTTTTCTCTATTAGTATAAATTGTGATATATGCCAAATTTAAAACTTATCTACCCGCCACATCCTTAACACTTATTAAAAACAATCTATTAAAAGTCTTATAAAGGTTTTAGACATGCTTTTTACACTTGCATATATTAATAGTGTTCCCCACTTCTAACGCGACGCATATGCAAATCAAAATATGTCTACAAACTTTGTTATGACGTGTGCCTATCGGAAAGCCTCGTTGTGGTTAGATGGATGGATTGCGTTTTTTTTATCTAGGATCTGCGCATTCTCGGAAATTTGGAACCATTCACGTGGAATTCTCAAAGCTCAAACAATTTCCGGAAACGGGGCAGACAAGGATTTCGGTATATATATATATATATATATATATATATATATATATATATATATATATATATATATATTAGTATTTCATGTATTCACATAAAATGTTATAAAGAGATATATTTTTTTTATGTATCAATTTTCAGTAGTAACTTCAACAGTGCTCGATACGTAAGTAGAGCTAGGTAGTAAGCTATGAAAATATATTTATGGCAATTAAGCTACACAGGGGCTCCCGCGTTTCCTCCCCGGGGGAATCTTCAGGCTAAAATGCATGGAGTTATTTTTGCCGGGTTTTTTTATATACACAGCTAGCTAGTTAATCAATCAGATTCTTTGTTGTTCTCTCAGCCAATCGTTGGGCTTCCCGCGAGCAAAGGTCTTGTTGGTGTTACTTCCTATATCCTGTTCTATTGTTGTGTTTTCTATAGATTTGCCTATATCCTTTTTCCTTTGTTGTGTCAATATAATGGGTGAATTTATTTTAACACGTGGTTCCTTGTACTTCTATTTAAGGTTTTATTTTTAAATTGTTATGTTTTTGTTTTGTTTTCTTTTTGTTTTTTTACTTATTTGTTTATTTATTTATTTATCGTTAGCCTAAGGTAAATTTATTTCTGTTAAGAAGCTGTTTGCTATCTCACTTCTACAGTTTAATAGATTTCGGGGATCTTTAAAGTTTAGGATTTCAAATTTTTCATTCAGGCATAATCTACACGGGTCGTCTAATTTTCAACATGTACTGGCCTGTCGTATTATTTTCAGTTCAGTTATTGGTGAGCGTTCATTTTCTTTGAACTCCCAATAGTGGTTTGCTAGTGCTATTTTAATTCGGTTTTCTCTGTTTTTAAATGTACTTTTGTGGTCATAATATCTGGGTTTAAAATCTAGGGAGGTCATACCCATGTAGTATTTCTTGTTATTTGGTCTTTCGTTGGCAAATATTGTTGCTTGGTATACAATACTATTAGGAAGCAGCTTACAAAATATCAAATGTAAAAAGTACAAAAATATAAAAGAACTAAATGCATAAAAATCACTTTATTCAGCATGAATTAGACACATTTTTTGATATTTCAAAAATCATGAGTCAATTTGTTTTTATTGAGTACTTCAACATTTTACAAAATCAAATACTTTATGTTAGGAAAAAAATCGAGGACGCCAATACTAACAACAATAGCAAGCCGACAAAAATGTCGTGACATGCTGGTACATCCGAATTTGTTTTATACAGGTTAGGGTTAGGGTTAGAGTTAGGGTTATGTAGATCAAAAAAGTA
>OY744534.1:10498868-10516368 GCA_963556195.1 Sepiola atlantica | reverse complement strand
CACAAACACCCATCTTTCACAAATTTAGCATGCCATCTGACAATGGATTTCCTTTCAGGGGCTTCTTTTTTAAATTTCCTGCGAAATGCACGCTGAACACATGTCCACGATTCAGTCTTTGCAAATTGGAGGACGCAAAATGCCTTGTCTTGTTTAGAGAACGCCATTACTGCACTTGGAATGATAACACGAAAATCATTAGTATGACCAAAAACTTGATTAAGCAAGCTTTAAAATGGCACCAGTTTCATTTTTCTACCTGGAATAGTTCATGAGATATACGCATTTGTAATGTTCCCAAGACTTTTGAAACACCCTGTATATGTATATATATATATATATATATATATATATATATATATATATATATATATATATATTATATACACGTGTAAGTGTAATCCTTATACTGCGAATACTCGGTATACGAATCACTTTCAAATCTATATACCTCCTTAAATCTTGATAATTTAAAAGAAAAAGATATTCTCAAATTCACGTAATACAACTATACAAAGGATAATTATGCAAATAAAAAAGCTGCCTTGTTTTAGACGACCAATTTAATAAAGTGAAAAGGGAAGAGGTTAATGACCCTTGATATGGCAACCCCTCATTAAATATACATATTATTTGGAAACATGTAGACATTTTTCTAAGTATCCGAATTGAAATCAGTTTTTAACGATTTGAAAATAAATAAAAACCTTCATTAAAATATGCAACATTTTGTTCATAAATCAGTTACGTTTAAAACATGGAAATGCGCCTTTGATTAATTCCAACTGGATATTTTTACCCGTGATTATATATATATATATATATATATATATATATATATATATATATATATATATATATATATATATATATATATATATATTAGTCCAAAGAAGCTTTAAGTCATTTTAACAAAAAAAAAAAAAAGAAAAAAAAAGTAAAATGCAGTTTAAATTCCCAGAGAAACTAACTAAATCCAAGATATTGCAGACTTAACCCTCGTTGGGAAATTCATAAATAAAATAAATAAGTAAATAAAATTTTAAAAATTTAAAAATTAAATTTTTTTAAAAAATATAAATTAAAAAAAAGAAGAGGGGTTAAGTATCTAACAGTAAAATAAAAACAGGAGACCTTACGCGTCTAATATTAACACGGGGATATTTAGAATGAAAAGTCACACATGGAAGCGTTGATGAAATGGCAATAATAAGGAGTATATTTTAAAAAAATATTTTAAAACCTGGACAACGCATTTATGTTTTTTTTAAATAAATTATTTATTTACTTTAACAACTTGAGTACTTTCGGTGATATACACTCTTGTCAAAAGCATAAACATTTGTTTTCTTCTTCTTTTTTCGTTTAATCCTTCTTGATTGAGACATATTTATCGTAGTCAAGTTGAAATTCGTCTTGATGTTATCGACGATTAATGTTGATATCCCAGTGTGTATAGTACGCGGTTGGGTGAATAAGGTAGAATGAAAAGTCACACTTAGAAGGCAATAATAAGGAAAATATTTTGAAAAACTATTTATATATATATATATATATATATATATATATATATATATATGTTGTTGTTGATCACCCTTCGCCGCTTGCTGTGAATACTCGCCGACTTGGTATTTACAAAGTTAAATTCCTCCTAAAAATTATAAGTTAATTTCTGGTGGCCAACTGGTAACTCTCTTGACTGCGAATCAGTGGCGATTTGTGATCGGAGTTCGCGCCCGTCGACAGTCAGGAATTAGCTTCCTGCACTAAAGATTGCGTAAGCATGAAACATCGATGTTTGTAGGTAATAAATAATTAATTAATTATATATATATATATATATTATATATATATATTATATATATATATATATATCCAAGCAAGCGTTGTTAAACGTCACGGAACTTTCTCGTTTGTAAATCTTCTTCGTGAGGTTCTCAAACCGTCGAGCTAGCCTTCTAGTTTCGGGTGGCAATCCGTAGAGTATTTCCCCGATTGTTCTTAATTCGGTCATTTTTTTTCGAGCGCTTTCGACTTTCCTAGTCGTCTTCAGGATATGTTCTTTTTTATAAGAAGACTTGAGTTAATGTTTTATAGGTATCGTTAAGGGCGAATGAAAGAAAAGAGAGGGGGTGTGGTTAAGTTCATTTTATTCTATCGTTTGTGTGTTTGTCTCTTTTGCTTTTTCTTTAATCTTAACCGTAATCCTAACCCTAACCCTAAACCATACCCTAACCCTAACCCTAACCCTAACCCTAATCCTAACCCTAACCCATACCCTAATCCTAACCCTAACCCTAACCCTCACCCTAACCCTAACCCTAACCCTAACCCTTATCCTAACCCGAATTTAGGAAAACTCGTCACAGGAAAATTCGTAAACGGAAAATTCGTAAACGGAAAATTCGTAAATGGAAAATTCGTAAATGGAAAATTCGTCACTTTTGGCCAAGTAGGAAAATTCGGCAATTATCGAATAAATATCGATTGAAAATAGATTTTAGAACCGTTTTTACAGGAGATATACTTGTACATACGAGGCTACCCACCTCACCAGTGGAGAACATTTTTTCATATAATTTTTTTGGTACTTGTGCAGTTTACGAACCGGGCTATTTTTTAGATAAGATTTTCAAGTTAAATTAAATTTTTACTTCAAAATTACTGTGAGAAAAAGTGGTTAATCCATCGTTTCACAACTAAAACGGCAGACAATGAATTGGCTGTTTTTTTCTGATTTTTTTGTTCCAACCATACAACGATTTATTTGAAAGAAGAATTTATTTTTTTAAGTATTAAATAAAGTTGTTAGTTAAAACAAGTTTTAGGCAAGATGAAATAAAAACACTGAATTAGTTAGAAAACAATTTTGCTTTTTTAAATACATGGAAATTTTCTAAAAATTTAAAGCCAGTTACTCGATAGTTTATAAATTCCTTTCAAGTTTTGCACACACACGAAGTAATTGATGTTTTGTCAATTAAAATGGCTGACTTGTTTACGAATAAATCTAAATGAATTATGATGGATTGAAACTTAATTACGAACCAGGCTTGAAATAATAACATTATTTAGACAACGATTGTTTACATGAGGAGAATGAGGGGGGGGGGGGTTGCTTTGTTAACTATTCTGTACTTTCACGTAACGATTTAATAAACGGAAGATATCGTAAAAATTGAATTTAACTTGAAAATTTTATGTAAAAAATAACCCGATTCAAACCTTTAATTTCGTAACGTAATTACGAACTGGGTTGAAATAACTTTATTTAGAAAGCCATTCTTAACATGGAGTGAGGGGGGGGGGTTAACTATTCTGTACTTTTACCTAACAATTTAATAAACAAAAGATATCGTAAAAATTTAATTTAACTTGAAAATCTTATCTAAAAAATAGCCCGGTTAGTAAACTGCACAAGTACCAAAAAAATAATATGAAAAAATGTTCTCCACTGGGGAGGTGGGTAGCCTCGTATTTACAAGTATATCTCCTGTAAAAACGGTTCTAAAATCTATTTTCAATCGATATTTATTCGATAATTGCCGAATTTTACTACTTGGCCAAAAGTGACGAATTTTCCGTTTACGAATTTTCCATTTACGAATTTTCCGTTTACGAATTTTCCGTTTACGAATTTTCCTGTGACGAGTTTTCCGGGCACCCCTAACCCTTACACTAACCCTAACCCTAATCCTAACCCTAACCCATACCCTAATCAAAACTCTAACCCTAACCCTTCTGACATGTCATTTTCCCAGGGATTACCTTCTTTTTTGTGATTGACTAACGGGGAATGGCAACGGTTTCGACCCAGGCTATTTTTATAACCCTCTAGAGTGATGTATTGGGGATCTGAATCTACCTATAAGCTGACGCTCTAACTGACTTTGCTGCATTTCAGATGCAGGTGAATATCTACTAAAAAGGTTCTAGAGGTATAAGCATTAGCAGTTGCAGTGTGGAAAGTATTTTAACGGAAGCATCAGTCAGCCTGAAACGGGAGCTCTGCTATGTTCACAAGTGTCTTTCCATTTCTTTTCGTTTCGTTTCGAAAGAAATCAACATGATGCCGAATTCGGAGGAGGAGGAGGAGGAGGAGGGTGCGAGGGTTAGGGGGTAAATGAAGGAAGAGACGAAAATATGGAATCAGCTACGATGGAATAAGGAGAAATGTCAGAATTACATCGGGAGGAACAACTGTGCTGGTGCCATGGAAGATGTAAGTAAATAGTGATGCTTATAAGGCCAGAGAATACGCGGGGGTGGGGGTGGCGGTGGGTGGTGGTGGGGGTCGGCTGCCGTCCCCGTCTATCGTCAGGAGGTAGCACACATGGTCAGTAGACAGACCTACGCCAATTTACATTCCCCAAAAAAACGCGTCCTGGCCTCCAAACACACGCGTCTGCCATTTCCGTCAACCGTTGCCTCGTTCTCATTCTTTACGTCTTTCTCACTTCAGTCATCTCTCTCTCCTCCTCTCTCTCTTTCTCTCCCTCTCTCTCTCTTTCTTTCCCCCTCTCTCCCCCTCTCTCTCCCCCTCTCTCTTTCCCCCTCTCTCTCCCTCTCTCCTTCCCCCTCTCCTCCCCTGTCTCTCTCCCCCTCTCTCTTCCCTCTCTCTCTCCTCCTCTCTCTCTCTCTCCCTCTATCTCTATCTCTCTTTCCCCCTCTCTCCCTCTCTCTCTCCCCTCTCTCTTCCCCTCTCTCTCCCCCTCTCTCTCTCCCCCCTCTCCGTCCCCTCTCCTCCCCTCTCTCTCCTCCTCTCTCTCCCCCTTCTCTCTCACCCTCTCTCTCCCCCTCTCTCTCCTCTCTCTCTCCCCCTCTCTCTCCCTCTCTCTCCCCTCTCCTCCCCTTCTCTCTCCCCCTCTCTCTCCCCCTCTCTCTCTCTATTTATCTCATTTTTTTCTCTCTCTCCTTCCCTCTCTCTCCCCCTCTCTATCCTTCCTCTCTCTCTTTTTCTCTTTCTCTTTCTATGTCTCTCTCTCTTTATTTCTCTCTCTTTCTCTCTCTTTCTCTCTCTTTATTTCCCTCTCTCTCTGTCCCATCGGTCTTTCTCTCTCCCTCTCTATTTCCCTCTCTCTCTCCCTCCATCTTGGTCTCTCTCTCTCTCTCTCTTTCGTTTTTTTATTCGTGTAAATTCTGTTTTTTTTAATTCTGCTATATCTATATTTTCTCTCTCTCTCTCTCTCTCTCTCTCTTTGTCTCTCTTTCTCTTTCTCTCGTTCTCTTTCACTCTCTTTCACTCTCTTTCTCCCTTTTGTCTTTCTGTCTTTCTTTTTTCTTTCACTCTATTTCTCTCTCTCTCCCTTTCTCCCTCTGTTTCTTTTTCTATTTCACTCTCCATTTCTTTCCCTCTCATTTGTCATATTTCTTTCTTTCTCCAGCTCTTTCTTTCTCTCTTTTTATTTCTCTCTCTCTCTCTCTCTCTCTCTCTCATATATATATATACGTATATATATTTCTCACTCTTAGTCTCTCTCACTCTCTCTTTCTTTCTCTCTCTCTCTCTCTCTTTGTCTCTCTTTCTCTTTCTCTCGTTCTCTTTCACTCTCTTTCACTCTCTTTCTCCCTTTTGTCTTTCTGTCTTTCTTTTTTCTTTCACTCTATTTCTCTCTCTCTCTCTCCCTTTCTCCCTCTTTGTTTCTTTTTCTATTTCACTCTCCATTTCTTTCCCTCTCATTTGTCATATTTCTTTCTTTCTCCAGCTCTTTCTTTCTCTCTTTTTATTTCTCTCTCTCTCTCTCTCTCTCTCTCTCTCTCTCTCATATATATATACGTATATATATTTCTCACTCTTAGTCTCTCTCTATCACTCTCTCTTTCTTTCTCTCTCTCTCACTCTCTCTTTCTTTCTCTCTCTCTCTCTCTCTTTTTTCTTCTCGTGTGCATTCTTTTTCTCTATCCATGTGTTCTTACTCTTAATTAATTTCTAATTAATTTCTCTTGCGCATGCATTCTCCTAATTTTCTTTCTCCTGTTCCTTTCTCCCTCTATTGTATATGTGTGTGTATAGTACTTAAAAAGGATTATGTGTTTTTAATGTGCCATAACCGTGGTTTCACGAACTCTTGCGAGCACCAGATGTTATCATTCTTGTTATGGTTATTCCATTCCCATTAATATCGAATAAGCATAGCAAAGCGTGTATTTAACACCAAGTTCATGTATTACACGACCAGACGAACGCGAAAGTCTGTGAAACCATGGTCATGGCATCAGAAAATTCCTTATAATCCTTTAAGGTACTATAATGCCTTCTCAAACAGAAAACATCGATCACCAGGTGAAAATCAAAGACACGGCCGAAAAAGTTACTAAGGTTTTGCTTGGTTCACACTTCAGCCAATTTAAGACATTTAATCACAAAGTAGAAAAGCAAAGACACGGCCGACAAAGCTACTAAGGATACTCAAATTTAAGACATTTAATCACAAAGTAAATCCAGTAGAATACAGTTAATCACTGCTACATCATCGTGGTGCTGTATTGCTATGTTTTGCTCGTGTTGATAATCTATTATTTGTATTACTCATTCACGAAAAAAATTGAATTAATATTATTTTTTTTAATAATAAGTGTTGTTCTTGGTTAAGAAAGCATTGTTTATATGGTAATATGAATTATTAAAAAAAATGATGAGCAATTAAAACGCCATACAATGAATTTTAGTTTTATTAACTTTTTAAAAATATTTTTCAATTTAATTTTTGAAGATATTCTTCCTCGTCAGAATTTCAAATAAAGATATATTAAAATATTTTTTTTTTCCTTTTTTTTTTTCATCTCGTTTTTGGAGTGTTATCAATTCGTGTGTTGTTGAAATGAATTTGGGATGAGAGTCTTTTTAGTCAAGAATGGCACATGGCTATTCAAATTGAATAAGAACTGTTGTTCTTGGTTTTGAAAGCATTGTTTATATGGTAATATGAATTATTAAAAATAATGATGAGCAATTAGAACGCCATACAATGAATTTTAGTTTTATTAACTTTTTTTTAATATTTTTCAATTTAACTTTTGAAGATATTCTTCCTCGTCAGAATTTACAAATAAAGATATATTAAAATATATTTTTTTTTCTTTTTTTTTCTTCATCTCATTTTTGGAGTTATCAATTCGTGTGTTGTTGAAATGAATTTGGGATGAGAGTCTTTTAGTCAAGAATGGCACATGGCTATTCAAATTAAATAAGAAATGTTGTTCTTGGTTTTGAAAGCATTGTTTATATGGTAATATGAATTATTAAAAATAATAATCAGCAATTAAAACGCCATACAATGAATTTTAGTTTTATTAACTTTTTTTAAATATTTTTCAATTTAACTTTTGAAGATATTCTTCCTCGTCAGAATTGCAAATAAAGATGTATTAAAAAAAAAATGTTTTTCTTTTTTTTTCTTCATCTCGTTTTTGGAGTGTTATCAATTCGTGTGATGTTGAAATGAATTTGGGATGAGAGTCTTTTTAGTCAAGAATGGCACATGGCTATTCAAATTAAATAAGAAATGTTGTTCTTGGTTTCGGAAGCATTGTTTATATGGTAATAGGAATTATTAAAAATAATAATGAGTAATTAGAACGCCATAAAATGCATTTTAGTTTTATTAACTGTTTTTTCCATTTTAATTTTCGAACATATACTTGAACATCCGAATTTCGAATAAAGATATATTAAAATACCTTTCTTTTTTTTTTACTATTAATCGAATATTTGTTGCAATCCAAAATACAATAGCGTAAAATAAAACGAAATTTTAAAAAATCATATTAAAAAAAATCATTTATTTACAGAATCAAATCCACCTGAGTACATTTCGGTTTCTTCGTAAACAGGGGCAATTTTAATCCATTGTTAACAGTCGGAAAAAAGTAGTTATTACTTCGTGAGCCTTCAAACTTCTAAAATAGTTAACCTGTTGAATTTAAAATTCTCAATAAATTAAAACATTTTTTAAAATTTGTTGAAGCTTTCTACACCCCATAATTTTACACCCATAATTTTACACCCCATAATTTTACACTCCCTAATTTTACACTCCCTAATTTTACACCCCATAATTTTACACTCCCTAATTTTACACCCCATAATTTTACACCCCATGATTTTACACTCCCTAATTTTACACCCCATGATTTTACACCCCATGATTTTACACCCCATAATTTTACACCCCATAATTTTACACTCCCTAATTTTACACCCCATGATTTTACACCCCATGATTTTACACCCCATAATTTTACACCCCATAATTTTACACGTGATATTAACTTAACAATATTAACTTAACAATATTAACTTAACAATATTAACTTAACAAAATTAGTTATAGTTTTATGAGAATTTGCTTCAATTAATAATTTAATAAACAAACGGCGATTGTGCAATGTAATTAATTAAAAAAAAGTGGTGAAAAAAATCAAAACAGTCAACAACAAAACTGTTACCAAAGACAATAAAAATTACTTTTCTACCGCTCTGCATATTTTTTTGTGTTTTAAAGTCTTTGAAAGGATTTGTTTATTTCATTTAAAAAGGTTCGGTCAAATATTTTACATTAGACTCAAAATCAAAAATGGCGAACGGACGCTTCGCCGAACATCTCCGAGGTCTGATTAGATTGTTTTTCTTTTTCATCATTTTCTTCTTTCCTATTAGGTAGAAAAGTAAATTTTATTGCACTTGGAACAGTTTCTTTTCTTTTCACCAAAAAAAAGACGGAAAACACATCAAGCAAACTTCGAAGATGTCCGGCGAAGCGTCCGTCCGCCACTTTTCATTTTAGTGAGATTATCTAAGAATAAAAAACTTTAGAACACAATAAAAAAATAGGCAGGTAGGTAGAAAAGTAAATTTTACTGCGTTTGGTAGCAGTTATTTGTTGACTATTTCAGAAAAAATGTTCATCCCTTTTTCTTTGTTAAGTACACTGCACACACAAATGATACCGTAATAATAAAATGTTACTCTTATTTGAAAAAACATGATTTAAAGAAAGATAATACGGCGTCTAGTCTGTCGCGTTTTAGCCCGCCACGTGGCAATACTCCCGTAATATCTGTTCGTTCGTTCATGAGATCCTCCTCCTATGCATTACCTCCTCTTTTAGATATTGAGGGTTGATAACGTTGGTTGAAACTTGTCAGAATATGATTATTTAAGATGCCGGCTCTACAAGAATTTGTTTATATTGGACTTGAAAACGATTAAGTTGTAGTCAGCTGGGAAGCAGACTCGCGGTATGGTGTTCCACAGACGGATAGTTCTTGGAAAGAAACTTTGTCCATGAAAGTTCCGTTTAGTTTTAGGCACACAGGGGAGAAAGGAAAATTATTTACAGTGGTTGTAGCTAGACGAGTTTTTAAAATCTTTTACAGGGCGGGACAATAGATTGTTGCTCCGTCGAGCACCTGTCATGAAAATAACAATAGAGCAGAGAGAGACTAACAGCTTTTCTTTTGTGAGAAAGAGGCTGTAGGAAAGAGAAGACGATATCCCCCACTAGATTTCGAAGTCGGTTTTGTACTCCGTCAAGGCAGTTCTGTCGTCATGAGATTATCCTCCAAGGCATTACCTCCTACTTGAGGGGGTTAAAGTTAACCAGGGTTCGGATTAGGGTAAGGGGCAGTTTGTAAAATTGTCCATTGGTGGCGGAGATGAAACAGAAAAGATATTAAAACCGGCATATTAAAAAAAAAAAAATTTAAGCAAACAAACGGGAACAGAAATGAAAGTAACAAGAGTCCCGGGCAACGCCGAGTAGGTAGAGATAGTTATATGTTGGGGTTAGCTAAGATTACGGGTAACTAGGGTTATAGTTAGGGAAAGTTTGGGATATCTTTTACAATACTCAGCAGAGTAAAAACGCTTAAAAAACAAATATACAACAAATAAAAGTAACTTTAGGTGATAAAAGTTATTTTCCAACTTACCTGTGACATGTGTTTGTATTTTTAAACCGTTCCAACCGCTATTTATTAGAAATCAATAGTTTTGTCACACGAACACTTGAGAAAAAAAATGGCGATTGGGGTGGGGGGTCGTAAGGACATAAGGCCGATACCGCCATTTTGTTTTACTGAAAATCCATGTAAAAAAAAAAACAAGAATTTTTTTTTTACATCTAATAAAAACCCATTTATACTACGTAAAAATACAAACAAATGTCATAGGTAAGTAGGAAAATATCTATTCTCGACGTAGGTCACCTTCACTTGTTGCATTTTTTTTTTTTTTTTACCCTGTTCTCGTTCGTTTTTTGGACCCCGTTCGCGACTCTGCTGAGTATTGTAAAAGATACCCAAAGTTTGTAAAATGTTCCATTAGTGGCGGGCATGAAACAGAAAAGATTTTTTTTTTTAAACGGCATATTTACACACAAAAAAACAACAAAAAAACAAAGAAAAGGTAACAGAAATAAAAATTTAAAGAAGTCCCGGACAACGCCGAGTAGTTATAGGTACGGAAAGATTGATGGTAATTTTTAGAAAGTATTGAATCCCCAGTCAATGATGGATCAGCGCGGTTTTATAGCTACGAAACACGGCCGGTAAATGGTAAACTTTCACATATCAGCGAATACATTTCAAGACGCACATGTCAAATGTCATCGGCGAACAAACAACTCCACGTGTCACTTACTTTCGCAATCTACCTTTCTCCAGCATTCGTTTCCATTTATTGTTATATCGCTTTCTTGTCTACCTCCCCCACTAAAAAAGGCATGAAGAAAAAAATGCTTATTTTTCCCCCCATCTTTCTTGTCTGATATTTCATAATGGGGTCATCGTCTTCGGCGAACCCTTTCCAACCCTTTCCTGTTATCCGGTGCAAGGTCATAAAAGAGATTCTCCCTTTTCATTTATTGGTTTGTTTTCTTTTTTTATCATAACCGTTCAGTCCCGGTTCCTCCGTGGCTTGACACCGAACACCACAGATAGTCAATATGGCCGTAATAAAAGCATTTTATTTCCCGTTTGGTTCAGAAAAAGTAGGAATTACGAACCAGCAATTAAACCGAAGACGAGCTTCGGTTTAATAGCAATAAAGATTGGCCTATCAATGTATGGGCTCAAGTATTTTAATTACACACACACATACACACACACAAACATATCTACATACGTATATATATATATATATATATATATATATATATATATATATATATATATATATATATGTATACGCCATCACGCTCTCATGTACATTTCAACTTTACAGACGCTTTATAAGTTATAAACACCTTGCCGTTATAATTCAAAAATGAGCACAACAGTAAAGTCATGATTTGTAAAGACACTAAAACTAATACCGCCTGAAGATGATTTGACGATTCAAATCGAAAGTACTTGCAAAAAAGAAAAAAGAATGGAACAAGAAACCCATGGATCATATTTACATCAATTTGACCGAAACATTAGATAGACAATTCGGAAAATTGCAAAAATAAAAAAAAGTCGCATCAAACAAAACCACTCCGTGTTATAAACATATGTGTGTATATATGTGTATACATATATATATATATATATATATATATATATATATATATATATATATATATATATATATGTGTATATATATATATGTATATAAATATGTATATATATGTATATATATATATTTATGTGTATATATAAATATATATGGTTGTATATGTATGTATATATGTATATATATATATATGTGTATATATAAATATATATATAGTTGTATATGTATATACGTGTGGGTGTGTATATACGTATGTATCTATCTATATATATATATGTATGTGTGTGTGTGTATATGCGTGTGTGTGTGTATATGTGTATGTGTGTGTATATTTGTGTGTCTGTATATATGTGTGTGTATATATGTATGTGTGTATCTATCTATATGTATGTGTGTATATGTGTGTGTATGTATATATATATGTGTGTGTATATATGTATGTGTGTATATATGTATGTGTGTATATATGTATGTGTATATATATATGTGTGTATATATGTATGTGTATATATATGCATGTGTGTATATATGTATGTGTATATATATGTGTGTATATATGTATGGATGTATGTATGTATTTGTGTATATATGTATGTGTATATATAAGGGTGTATATATGTGTGTGTGTATAAATGTATGTATGTGTATATATGTGTGTGTATGCATATATGTGGGTGTGTATATATATATATATGTGTGTGTATATACGTATATATGTATGTATATATTTATGAGTGTATATATGTGTATATATATGTGTGTGTATATATAGATGTGTGTATATATATATGTATATATGTATGTGTGTATATATATGTGTATGTGCATATGTGTGTATATATATATGTGCATATATATATGCATATAAATGTGTGTATGTGTATGTGTATATAAATGTATGTATATATATATATGTATATATATATATATATATATAGGTGTGTATGTGCATATATGTGTGTGTATTGATATATATATATATATATATATATATATATATATGTATATATGTGTGTGTGTTTTATATATATATATATATATATATATATATATATATATATATATGTGTATATATGTGTGTGTGTTTATATATATATATATATATATATATATATATATATATATATGTATGTGTGAGTAAGCTTGTGTAACTCTCTTACTTCTGACTGTTTTCCTTCTATCTATTTACTTGGTCTTGTCAATAGGCACTTCATGTATTTTCGATAAACATATTTCGTTCTTGTTAGCTCCTAACATCAAGTGGCTTCGTGCTCTGTCTGGAGCGATTTTCATTAAAAAAATGTCAGTTATTTTTTTATCTAGCATGAAATTGTTGACATAGGTTTTGGTTGAGGATCGATATTCAGGTTTATGATGATGAAAAAAGTTGGAGAAAGGAAATGCTTTAAGAAATGCGATTTCGTTCTGTGAATCCATCCAGCGTTGCTGAATTGAAATCGTCAACGAAACAGTTCGTGAAACCTGTAAAACCGATTGAACATTTTTTTTTTTCATTTTAGTACAAAAAAGACCATCAGACAAATAAACAAAATAAAAAAGTATAATTTACCCGACGAATTCTCTTATTTTTAACAATGTTTGCATAAATGTGAAGATGCTGCCTAAATACATAATATATATATATATATATATATATTATTTGTAGCTCTTAGAAAACCCGTCTAGATGGGCACTGTAAGTGTAGTATTAACACAGCATGACTAGCTATAAATGCATCGTTCCTTTCATTAAGTTGAACACTCTTATGACGTGAAGCCGCCGGATAAAGTGTTAAAATCATCACTGTTTTATTCGCTATTCAGCATTGGCCGAGTGGTTCGAGATGTCGGTATTTGAGTTGAAAAATAATCGTAATCCGGGGTTTCGAATCGCATGACCAGTAGTGATTAGTCATATCTCTATGCTGATGAGTCCCGATTATAAAAGGACGAAACGTATACGTACATAGATAAACAAACAATAATAAATATTATATATATACAGGGTGTTTCAAAAGTCTTGGGAACATAACGATTTTTAATAACTCAAAAACTATTAGGAGTTGAAAAATGAAATTGGTACCGTTGGAAAGGTTAAAGTTTCAAGTTTTGTGGGGAATATTCAAAGTTGCTCAATATGAGCACCATTCGTCACACGGAAGACATCTAGTCGATAGTACATTTCCTGCCAAACGCGTTCCAGCATCTTGACGTCAATGGTTCCCATAACTGCCGTTACTCGAGCCTTTAGTTCGTCAATATCTCTTGGAAGGGGCGGCACATAGACTTGTTGCTTGACAAAGCCCCAAAGGAAAAAGTCACACGGGGTAAGACCTGGAGACCTAGGAGGCCAGGGCATGAGAACGTCATCACCTCGCCCAGATCTCCCAATCAATCTACCAGGCAGCCTTGTGTTAAAAAACTGCCTTACTCTAAGACTCCAGTGTGGTAGTGCACCATCTTGTTGAAAAATGAAGTCATCAGATTCTGCTTGTTCCAACTGAGCCATTAACCAGTCTTCCAGCATGTTGAGATAGGATTCACCAGTGATAGTTGCCTCTTCAAAGAAGAACGGTCCATAGACACCTTTCTTGGAAATTGCACAAAACACGTTCACTTTTGGTGAATCTCGCTCGTGCTCAAGAAGTTCATGAGGATTCTCAGTACCCCATATGCGAGTGTTATGCTTGTTAACTTTGCCATTCAGGTGGAAGGTCGCCTCATCGCTAAAAACAAGCCGGTCATCAAAGCCGTTATCTTCCAACTTCTCTTGCATTGCAATGCAAAAGTCACGGCGAAGTGGCTTATCAGTGTCCTTCAACTTTTGGACCAACTTGAGCTTGTAAGGTACCATTTGCAGTCGTTTCCTGAAGACACGCCAGACAGTTGCTGGGGCAAGCTGAAGTTCCCTGCTGGCTCTTCTCACTGATTTACGGGGGCTCCGCTGAAAGGCTGTCCTCACTTGCTCAACTGCATCTTCTGAAGTTGAAGGGCGACCTGTTCGCTTACTTGGGCACAAACACCCATCTTTCACAAATTTAGCATGCCATCTGACAATGGATTTCCTTTCAGGGGCTTCTTTTTTTAAATTTCCTGCGAAATGCACGCTGAACACATGTCCACGATTCAGTCTTTGCAAATTGGAGGACGCAAAATGCCTTGTCTTGTTTAGAGAACCCCATTACTGCACCTGGAAGGATAACACGAAAATCATTAGTATGACCAAAAACTTGATTAAGCAAGCTTTAAAATGGCACCAGTTTCATTTTTCTACCTGGAATAGTTCATGAGATATACGCATTTGTAATGTTCCCAAGACTTTTGAAACACCCTGTATATATATATATATATATATATATATATATATATATATATATATATATATATATATATATATAATCTCCTTGTAATAAAGTAGGAAAAATCACAGCAGAGTGCTCGATTAATTAAGAACTAACATTAAGAGCATAATATTTATTTATTTTGGTACAGAAAAATTAGTACAACATTCGTACCGTCGGTTTCAAGCTCGGAAAGTCTTAGCCATCTGGCTCTCTTCAGCTCCTGTTGTCATCAGATAACAACAGAAGCTGAAGAGAGCCGGATGGCTAAGACTTTCCGAGCTTGAAACCGACGGTACGAATGTTGTACTAATTTTTCTGTACCAAAATAATATATATATATATATATATATATATATATATATATATATATATATATATATATATATGTGTGTGTGTGTGTGTGTGTGTGTGTGTGTGTGAGAGAGAGGGAGAGGGAGAGATTTCCTTGGCTCGTTCGTTTGTTCCCGTTACGTTTCGAATCAATCTTTACAGCCAAGAAGGTCTGTCCGCAGAAAAGCGCCAACAGCACCCGCGTCTACACCATTCCTTCCTTTCAGACGCTACCTTGGCCGGCAACATAAGCGACGTTTGCTCTAGCGCAAAGAGACAGCTAAAAAGATAACATGTTGACATCTCTCTCTCTCTCTCTCTCTCTCCCTTTCTCTCTCTCTCTCTCTCTCTTTCTTACTTTCTCTCTTTTTCTCTTTTTTTTCTTCCGCGATTCGTCCACAAATCTCCATACGAGGTTCTGTCAGTGCGCTGGTTCGTCGATCTCGGACCCTTCCTTTTGAAATCTCGCAAATCTAACAGACGCTTCTGATTTTAAACACGGCGAAGTATCTCTTTCGATGTCCTGCCTGTTCGTCCACACGTCACGCCGAAGTTGGAAAACGCATCTATATCGTTAACGCTCGGATTGAAATAAATGCTGAATAAATGGTTGCATCATTCTATCGCTCCAGAAAGTGCTTGACTCCCGATGCAATACTTTACTTGTATATGAGAGTTAGATACGTGCGAAGACTGAGTATTGCTGCCACACTCTAGGAGGTGGCGCTCAGAATAGCATTGTTGTCGGTCTGTCACACTTACGACTGAAATAGTATTTTCGTTGGTCTGTCAAGCTTGAGTTTGATTTAACATTTTCTTCGGTCTGTCAGGCTTTAATTTAAAAAAAACAATTTTGTTGTTTTTTCGTGCTTACGATTGAAATAGCATTTTCATTGGTCTGTCACGTTTAAGTTTCAAATACCAAATTCGTTGGTCTGTCATGCTTAAGGAGAATAAAAGGTAGACCTTGCTTGACCTTTCGCTTCTCTTATTTTGTCCTTTAGTCCTCAAATTCCATGAGCGATGTTTCTGACAAAGAGGAGAGAATTGCTGTATTCTAGGTCGGAATCTATTTGTCTAACACTTATTGTTAGCTATTTTTGTTTTACCTTAAAGTAGTAGGGTTTTTGGCACTTGTATAGATCGGGTACACAAGTAGAAATTTATTTTAGAAGAGTTCCAATGGTGTAAGGGGCAGATAACTCTCTTTTTTCGTACGCAATTTCTCCAAAAATGGAAAATATCCATTTTTTAAATAAGAAGTCATGCAAATTCAATTAATAGAACATTTTTCGAATAAATAACAATTTGTGAAAATCAACAGTATATTGATAGAACATTTATTGAAGAAAATAGAATTTGGGAAAATCAACAGTATATTTGTTTATTTCAAAACCAACAAAACGAACAGTCCTATTGTTTGGATTAACAGATTTTTTTTTTGTATATACTTTAAAATATTAAATTATCGCAGAAATTAACATTTGTGAAAATCAACAGTATATTGATAGAACATTTATTGAAGAAAATAGAATTTGGGAAAATCAACAGTATATTGATAGAACATTTATTGAAGAAAATAGAATTTGGGAAAATCAACAGTATATTTTTTCATTTCAAAACCAACAGCCATCGGTTTTGGTTTAAAACATTTTTGATTATTTTTGATTTTTTTTTATAGTTTAAAAAATAAATTTATCTGTCTTTTTTTTCTTCTCTTGATTTTGTTTTTTTTAAACGGGATAGAATTCAGAAATTTGTTCAAAAAGACTGTAGGGGGGGTTGCGGAAAATTTCTGCCGCCACATAAATTCTGATACATAGGATAAGCCACCACTTTTTGTTGAGTACTTGTTAAATATAATAATTCGCGCATATTCAAGGCATTCACGTCGATTACGTCCATTTTCGGAGAAGCTAGAAATTATGTACTTAAAAAAAGAGAGTTATCTGCCCCTTACACCATTGGAACTCTTCTGAAATAAATTTCGACGCGTGTACCCCATCTATGCAAGTGCCGATTTTTTTAGCTCATTACATTAAGTGGCTTCATACCTTGTCTGGGACGATTTCCATTTTAAAACATAGCATTTTAGTTGCTCTGTCACGCTTGAGTTCAAAATAGCATTTTCGTTGATCTGTCACGTTTGAGTTCAAAATAGCATTTTCATTGATCTGTCACGCTTGAGTTCAAAATAGCATTTTCGTTGATCTGTCACGCTTGAGTTCAAAATAGGATTTTCGTTGATCTGTCACGCTTGAGTTCAAAATAGCATTTTCGTTGATCTGTCATGTTTAAGTTTGAAATAGCATTTTCGTTGATAAACGCAC
>OY744534.1:10494826-10498668 GCA_963556195.1 Sepiola atlantica | reverse complement strand
GAAATAGCATTATCGTCGATAAACGCACAGATTAAAAAGACGTATCTTTGACTGGGTCCTTTCTTTTTTATATATTTATTTATTTTTTAATTTATTATTTTCTCTAACTTTTTTTTTCCTTTATCCCACGTCACCCTCCTCTGTTTCTCGCTACCCGTACTTATTTTCTTCCCCTTCCATTTCAATGCCTTTCGCCCTGACCGTTCCAAGGGGCTGACGGGACCGTAGGGCCATCTTTAGTCTGGAATGACACCCAGGCGCCGGTAAGACTAAACGGAATCTGCGATGTCACACAACTCTCTCTATCAACCTGACATATGTTATCTAGGGGCTCCGGGTTGAAAAGCTGGGGATTCTGACGAAGGAGCAGTAGCAGCACTTTACGAAGAGCTATCGTTGGTAGTCGAAGACGTGGCGGTAGGGATATCATTGATAATATCAATTTCAGTAGAAAACGGGGCGTATCCTACCTTCAAGTGCGAGACTCGACCTCAGTACGATGTAAGTGATGACTCTATAACGTTGAGGGTTCTCGCCCCACTTTTGGCTAAGATCAAAGTGTAGTATCTGTTCCGATGGATACTGCACCCCATAGACTGGTATTGTCTTGGCCTTCGGGGCTTGATTTACGCCTATCTATGGGTCTGTCCTGTGCAGTTCTAGGAGGTCCACCCTCCCAGGCTTTGCCTTCCCTCTTTGGGGAGGAGTAAGTTTATTGCTTACTGCCTGAGCGGCCCCTACCGGGGAATGCCGACGGATTTCCAGGCAATTTTTAAATGGCCAGATTGCTCACCTCTCGAGTGCTGGCTTATCTAATCCCACTTTCCCGACCTTGTGTCACATCTTACCGCTGTGGAAGGTAGATAAATAACTTGGCAGGGATCAAAGTGTAGTATCTATTCCGATGGATACTACACCCTATAGACCGGTGTCGTCTTGGCCTTCGGGTCTTGATTCCGCCGGTTTGTAGGTTTGTCCTGTGCAGTTCTAGGTTGTCCACCCTCCCAGGCTGTGCCTTCTAACCCTTTGAGAAGGGGTTAGTTTATTGCTAATCGCCTGAGGCGCTCCTACCGGGGAATGCCGACGGGGCTACCCAGGTATTTTTTGTAGGTCAGAGTGCTCAAATTCTCGGGTGCTGGCTTTTCAAATCCCACTTTCCGACCTTGTGTCACATCTTACCTATGTGGGAAGTAGATAAATAAATGTTCTCGCCCCACAATGGAGATATATTTTTCAAACACATCCCAGATATCATTACTGATGTTCATTGAGTGCTCAAAACTTACGTCCTTGTGCCAGATCAATCCAATTGTATCATATATTTTTTTAACAGCAGATCTCCCCTCCCTCTTAAATATTTCGGTTTATTATCGATTAAGCACCAAATATTCAGATTATAACAATTTGAAACAAAAGTACTTGTTAAATTTTTAGCATGGGTTCAGTTTTCTACTTCAGTCAACATTCAATAAAAGAAGCGAAATATTAGTCTACTTTATGTTTTTTTAATGTGAGTTTGTCTTTTATACATCGTGGTTTGTCCAGTTTTTCATTTCATGTTCATATAGATTCTGTTGGATTTTATACTTACATTCAATCACTTACACCCACATGTGGGATCTTTCAAAGAAGCTCCCCGCAAAAAATAAAGCCCCGCTATTCAAGGCAGACAACTTTTCAGCCACTTAAAAAAATTAACAAAATAAGAATGTATAACTTATTATATACGATTTTAATGGATGTTATTTTTTTTGTAATTAAATCTTTCATAAATTAACAGAATAAGAATGTTTTAGTATTAAGGGATGTTATATTGACGTGAATTACATCGCCATCTGGACCAATTGCTCGATAACACCATTTGATGACCATTGTTGCAGAGACGCTGCTGATGTAGTACTCCGTGATTTTGCAAAAAAAAAAAAAAAACTACAGCAGACTCCTTGTTGTGGACAAAGAAAACTTTAAGGAAAGGTGCACTCAAACACGTGTGAAAAGGGTTAACGTGTAAAGAATTTAGCAAGCCGAAAAGTTGTCTCCCTTGGCAGCGGGGTTATTCTTAGCGGCCGACTAACTTTAGCATTAGTGGCGGGGAGCTTCTTAAAAAGATCCTACATATGTGTATCTCTCTCTCTCTCTCTCTCTCTCTCTCTCTCTCTATATATATATATATATATATATATATATATATATATATATATATATATATATATATATATATATATATTATGATCAGGAAAGGGAGAAAATGTTCCGACGTAATGGAAATTGAGAAAGGAAAACTAACAAATATATTATTGATGTATTCATTAACGTTTCGTCTTTATTGTAAGACTTCCTCAGGATGATTATTTTGAGAACTACGGCCGTTTAGGGCAAAATAAATCAAAATATGAGACACAATATAGATGGTAGCGGTTTGTAAGCAAACAGTAGGAGTGTGAACTTGGTATCTCAGATTTTGATTGTTTCTTTTTTTCAAAAAGGTTGTTATGATGTTTTCTTCAAAATAATCATCCTGGGGAAGTCTTACAATAAAGACGAAACGTTGATGAATACATAAATAATACATTTGTTCGAGTTTCCTTTTTTAATTTTCATATATATATATATATATATATATATATATATATATATATATATATATATATATATATATATATATATATACACATGCATATATATATATATATATATATATATATATTATTAGAGGGTCAGACGATAAGGCCTTAAGGAAAGTGTTAGCAATTTTCTTTTTTGTTGTTTTTTTTCGACCCGCCCGTTTCATTGATTGAACAAGAAAAATGTTTCCTCTGAAATTTATTCTACGATTTTGTTGTACGCGAAATTTACTTATATATATATATATATATATATATATATATATATATATATACTATTTTTTAAATAAATATTTATTATTATTACCTACAGACATTGATGTTTTACGCTTATGCAATTTTTAGTGTAGAATAATGTTAATTTTTGTCGGTCGGAGGGCACGAACCCGGTTTTAAATTTACCACTGACTCGTAGTCCGGTATTCTACCCCTCGGCCACCATTAATTAGCACGGAAATTAACATTAAGTAAACTCTATATACGGTAAATCAGCGAACGCGCATAGTAAGCAGTCGAACAGTGTTCAACGATAAAAAACAAATATATATATATATATATAGTAAGCTATGAAAATATATTTATGGCAATTAAGCTACACAAACGTTCCCGCGTTTCATCCTCGAGGATAATCTTCAGGATAAAATGCAAGGGGTTATTTTTGCCGAGTGTTTTTATATACACGGCTAGCTAGTTAACCAATCACATTCTTTGTTGTCCTCTCAGCCAATCGTTGGGCTTCCAACAAACAAATGTGTGGTTAGTGTTACTTCTTATATCCTGTTCTATTGTTTCTGTTTTCTATAGATTGGCCTATATATATATACATATATATATATATATATATATACCACTCATTGGCAGAATAGAACGTTTATTAAAGAATGTACATTTTCATTATGGAGTGTTGAAAAAGAGCCGCGCCTTTTTTATAGGTGTTTGAGCTAGAGCGACTTCTTTTTGAAAAAGTGGAGCGCGAGAAGGAGCCAGCTGCAATTTTGAGCGTTGGTGCAGGAGCGGGAGCAACTCTAAAAGTAGTGGAGCGCGCAAAGCCCTGGTTTTTTTCCATGTCTTCCTTGAGCACCCAGCTTTCTTTTTGCTATCCAGCCTTAGGTCTCTGCATATGTTCATGTACCCCTTGCTTTTCTCAACATGCCCGAACGAGCGAAGACGATTTTCCCTTTTTAGAACATCAAGTTTTGGAATGGTCAATTTCTCAAT
>OY744534.1:10472326-10492326 GCA_963556195.1 Sepiola atlantica | reverse complement strand
ATATATATTATGTGTGTATTAAGGCAGCATTTTTTAATCTAATCAAACATTGTTAAAAATGACAGAATTCTTCTGTCGACGTATACCTTTTTCAACTTTTCTGATTATCTTTGTTTTCCACATGTATCACGAACGTTTTGAATTCTTTGTCGAATTATCATCAGCAAATGAAAAAAAGCTGGAAAAAATAACAGAATTTCAAAAGATAGCGAAGAAACGGGCACGAAAACTCAGTTAGACGCCAGGAAAGACGTTAACAATTTAAACTCTGGCACGCCAGAATTAGCGTCACAGGATAAAATTGAATTGCGTTAAGCATTTTAAAATGTTATTAATGTTTTCATACGTAATGTTATTAATTGTAGTTTGTTAGGTTTTAATAAAGATAGCTTCGAATATTTTTTTTTGAACTGGTTTCGGTGTTATTTAAATCAGAGCTGGACAGTTATGGTTGTGTAGATGTTGATAAATCAAGGGAGGCGCGATAGCGCTCTATCCCTTAATAGACTTCAAAAACGACCTATGCTAGAAATCTCATTTCTTTGATCAGTCATAACTCAAAAACCAATAAACCAAATTAGTTCAAACTATGCACAAAATTTGTATTTGATAGGTTCTATTAGTGTGTAGAATTTCAGCATCATTAGTCAAGGCAACCCAGAGATCCAAAAAGGTCAGGAGTGATTTTGTGTTATCCATGTGTACGTACGTACGTGTGTGCCACCCTGTATCTCATCAACTATTTGATGGATTCAGCTGATTTTTGGCAGAGATAGAGCTTCTAGTGTCTAGTTGATGGCATTTTAATTTCAGTTTACCATATACCTTAGTTTTCCAGAAAATTTTTAAAAAACTTAAAAATTACCATTGTCTTGAGGCATAGCCTTTACAAAAGTAGTGACATTCCATGAAAAATGCCAGTATACTGAAATCATGTGCCCTTAATAGGGTTAAGATGAAAATTCATATACACTAAATGTACAAAAGCAAGGAAATTCCCAAATTTTTACACTTTTATTGTCATTAATTAAGGATATGACTACATATCAACCAAACCATTTCATTATCACATCACTACAGTAGAAATCTCTATGCATAAGTGGATGAAGTGTGTGAGATGCGCTGAAGAAAAATTTCTACCAGTAAAATACGTAGCCCTGTTGTGCTCGCATACCCTTAATGACAATAAAAGTGTAAACATTTGGGAATTTATCATGAAATTGAACTAGAGTTTGCAAAGTGCATGCTAGGGCGGGAGATAGGGTAGTGGTTGTAAAACCAATGTAGCTATTAGCTTTTTATTGTCATGGAAGTTACATTCTCCCAAAGGTCATTTAAACTTATAAATAACATTGGTTCGTGTGAATGTCTTAAGGGTTGGGGAGGAGTTGTTTTTACTGTAGTATTTCTTATAGTCATTATTTACTATAAGACATTCAAGAGCGAAACTATATTTATACAAATATACATATAACCAAACATTCATAACGATAAAACTACATACCAGAATATTACGACATTGAAACCCCATAAGTTATTTTTTAAGTATTATTTCTGGTATAATGGGGGAAAGACGAATTTAATTAATCATCCTATTATATTTTATTAATTTATAACTATTTACTGTAGATTGTGTGCATTTAGGCAGCATATTTTCATTAAGGCAAACATTAAATAACACGGAATGTTTTTGTATGATAATACATTTTTAAAGACTAACCTTACATCTCTCTGACACTAGCTCCATTTACCAACACCTAAAAAAATATGACTGCCCCCTTCTCAATATCGACACATACTAGTTAACAATACTAAAATAATACACCATGATACCAACATCAAAAGATTAAAAATTCTTGAAGCCCTCTACATAAAAACTAAACATCCCACAATGAATAATGTGAATTACGAAACTAGTCACAACATTTTAAAGTGTCTAGCATAGTAATAAACGTTACCAAATTCTTAGCCATTAAACAATTATACGTTTGAATCTTGAACGCGCTTATAACGTAATAACGTTCTCATGTAACATCTCAATATTATATACGCTCATTTTAAGTTGTAAATTACTGGCCGTTATAATAATAATAATAATAATAATAATAATAATAATAATAATAATAATAATAATAATAATAATAAACCCTCAACAGTAAAGACATATTGTAAAGAAACCAAAACTAACACCGCCTGAAGATGATTTGACGAATCAAATCGAAAGTACTCGCGAAAAAGGAAAGAAAATGGAACAAGAAACCCACGAAACTTATATACACCAATTCGACCGACAATAAATGAACAATTCGGAAAATTGAAAAAATAAAAAGAAGTCTTATGAAGCAAAAAACTCCGTGTTATTTAATAATGTTTGCCTAAATATATATATATATATATATATATATATATATATATATATAACATAAAATATAAGAACACGAAATTACATAATTGTTGATGCAATAATTTATTTCAACATTGTTGTTTTTTCAAGCATCAATTTAGACAATTACATTTTTGATACTGACACATAACGTATGTGTGGCGTGTGTGCGTGCTCGTAGGTGTATCTATATATGCGTGTGTGTAAGGTTGTCTATATGTATTATATCACCAAGTCGTAAGTGTCAGGATATAATGTGATTTTGACACAGCCGTTATATTTTTTCATTTTTTTTAAAAAACATATAGATCTCTCCCGCCGTAGTTAAATATAAGATTTTAATTTCTCCTCTTTCTGTAAGGGGTGTTTAGATTGGTTGCTACTACCACTCCCTCTGGTTGTATTTGAATTGTCGAGGGTTAACTCAATTTTCTGTCAGTCTAAAAAATGTAATTGTCTAGATTGATGCTTGAAAAAACCACAAGGTTGAAATGAATTATTGCATCGACAATTATGTAATTGCGTGTTATTATATTTTATGTTATTCTTGCTCTGCTTACTACATTGAGCTCTCATACCCGGATTTCCTCCTGGATTTATTCCATTATAACACAAATATATATATATATATATATATATATATATATATATATATATATATATATATATATATATATATATATATATATATATATATATATATATATCTGGTTGAACAGGAGTGTCAACTTCTGTTTATTCCTTTTGTGATCCAATCTTTCTATTCGTCGAACGATAGATCTTGTACTATTAACCACGGAGTGTAGGAAATCTCCATATTTGACGCAAACGTGTTCGACCATCATTGGTCGTCTTCAGGCGGATGATTGATCAATGCAAAATAAAATTGGTGAATTTATTAAGAAGACGTTTCTATGTGATTAAAAACATTAAAAACATTCAACAGCATTTCAACACGCTTTCGCATCCCTCATAAAAGAAGTTGGCACTCCTGTTCAACCAGATATGTATAAAAGAAGGAATGTTGCCTAATTATACAAAATTTAATATATATATATATATATATATATTGTACATTTGTTATATTAGTTTATGTAGATGTTCATCCGTTGAAACTCTAGTGTGTATAAAAAGTGCTCAATAACTAGTAGAGCTGTTCTTTAGTATCATTTTTTATTTATACAAACATTATTGGTTACATATGTGCATACATGTTTTGGTTGTACTCTTCACAGAGAGTCAACCTCTACAGACCCAAAAAACGTTTGTATAAATAAAAAATCTCTCTCTCTCTCTCTCTCTCTCTCTCTCTCTCTCTCTCTCTATATATATATATATATATATATATATATATATAGATATAGATATAGATATATATATATATATATATATATATATATATATAATATTTGTGTTGCTTATTATCCATATACGTTTCGTCAGCATAGAGATATAACTATTCACTACTGGTAGCATGATTCGAAACCCAGGGCTCCAAGTATGTTACAACTCAAATCCCGACATATATGAAGTTTTTAGTATTTTATAAAACCTTATCATATACTTGAAACTTATTAGCAGAGCCATTCAGCTTAAAACGAATATATTTACTAATATAGTTAACCAAACTTTTTTTTAAAATCATTTTCGTTATTTTTTTCCATTTTTTTTTTTTTTTTCATTTCCGTTTTTTTTTCATCATTTTCATTTAGTTTTTTTTCTATGATAAAGATCTGTTTTATTATTTTATTTTTTCATTTCATTACGTCTTTTCTTGTGTGCGTCCATGCCGCGACGGCCCACACGCCCTACTTGCAACCGACCCTTGCTCCAGAGGGTTTCCGAAACTACAAATAAAAGCAAGGGAAGTCTCCCTGTGCAAGCTATTTTAATTTTAATGGATCGCCATATTTTCATTTAGATAATTTTTTTTTTTAAAGAAGCCCCGCTTGCCCTACTCGTCTGCCAAGTGTTATTTTGATTAGGTGCGGGGGGGGGGGGCTGAAAACTGACACCGTTTGTTATTATTATTATTATTATTATTAATAATTGATCGGAGATAATTAATTCTCAATGTGTGGCTGTGTCATGGACTTCAGACAGCGTTTAACTAAAAACAAAACAAAAAAAAAAAACAATAATAAAAAAATAAACTCGCGTCCAAAAAAACGATTTTCTGTTAAGATATTTATTAAAAATTCAAATATAAAATGTTATTCTACATTGGAGGTTTGTAGTAATTGGCATTAACATATTTTTGAAACCCATAGCCATGCATATTTTGAAACTAATACTGTATAAGATCCTAATTGGCTAATTAATATAATATTAAATATATATATATATATATATATATATATATATATAAAAAAAATTTGTTGTTGTTTATAATCTATGTACGTATACGTTTCGTCACTTTTCAATCAGGACTCATCAGCATAGAGATATGACTATTCACTACCGGTCGTACGATTCGAAACCCTGGATAACAAGTATTTTTCAACTTGCATCCAACGTCTTAAACCGCGCGCCCAATAGTTGAATAGCCGATAAACAATGATAATTTTAACACATTTAAAGCGGCATGATATCCAGGCATTCTACTACTATTAAAGAAGGAATGATGCATTATAAAGCAAGTGACGTCATGCTGTGTTTGTACTACCATTAAGAGGGCTCTACTTATTTTACGAGGAGCGACAAATATAAAATATTTGTTGTTGTTTATAATCTATGTACGTATACGTTTCGTCCCTTTTCAATCAGGACTCATCATATATATATATATATATATATATATATATATATATATATATATATTTACTAGTATATATATATATATATATATAACTTCTTTGTAATATAGCAGGAAAAATCCCAGCAGAGTGCTCGATTAATTGAGAATTAAAGTTACAAATTAAGAATTAAGAGCGTAATATTTATTTATTTTGTACAGAAAAATAGTACACTATTCGTACCGTAGGTTTCAAGCACGGAAGGACCTGAAGAGAGCCGGAGGGCAAAGTCCTTCCGTGCTTGAAACCGACGGTACGAATGTTGTACTAATTTTTCTGTACCAAAATAAATATATATATATATATATATATCACTATTTATATAAAGTTAGCTATGTGTACATTCTTATATAGTTGTTTTACAGGAGTCATTTCTAAACTAATTAACCGATCATTATGAATTTTGAAACACGGCTGATAGGCGTAAGGTTGGTAATATGGGTTGTATTTGGTTTAATGAAAATTTCGATATTCCGATTTGTTTACGAAATTTGAACAATAGGTATTTATTCATAAATTTATGAATATTACTCAAATTTCATTTTTCATTTAGTATTTGATAGGGACTTTAGGGAGAATGATATGGGCCCATTTGAAAATTCACAGAGAAACGAGTACACGAACTGCTTATTAGGTAGTTTGTGTGTTGGGACTATTTAAAACAAGATGGGGGTATTTTTTTTGCTATCACACCCATCGTAGTTTACCCCCCCTCCTCCCCCCAAAAACTGATTTTATTTCAAATTCATATAGGAAAGTGATTCCCCACTCTAAAATCTAAACAAATTCCTTTTTTGCGGATATGTTTCAGGCTGTTTACATAGGTGGTTGAACAAAAGCCCACAGGACAAAAGCCTTAAAAATTATAATGGTCCGGAAATGTGGGATCATTTTATGTTAAGATATATGCAAAACTGATCCCCCCAATCTGCATTCTAAAATAATTGTTGTTTATTCTTTCCACGAAAGATGAATAATATAATACATAATTTTTTTAAAATGTATTGTTCGTTTAACCACCCGGACTTAGGGTTAGTAGTAAAAACGGCACGTGTTCTTTTATGATGTAATCTTTAAAAGAATGAAGTATTTACAAAGTACCGGAAAAATGTTTATAAATGAAATTAAAAAATGTTTGTCAAGAAAATAAAATTACAAAGAGTTATTGATAATTGTAAATAAATTAAATATATATTTTTTTAAATTAAAAGTTAATTTATTTTTAACGTTGGTGGGCTTTTGTCTGTGTTTGGATTATTTTGGTGGGCTTATGTCCGATACGCGTATGTCCGGTCGGATTTTGTCCGCGCACTGTTTACATATAATCGCCCACCATCCCATAACTAGAATCTGATTTTTTCTGGAGGCGGGGTAAACTAGGATGGGTTTGATAATAAAAAATATACCAGATGAGGAAAGGACAACAGGACCGGCGGGACTGTTATAAAAGTGTGGGAGGGCTCTCTTAAAAAGTGGGGGGGCGGTTTAACACATGCATATATAACTTCATTATTGATGACCGTAAAGTGTGTGGGGGGGGGGCAAGTCAAAAAAATGAGAGGCTTGAGCCCCTCCCTGCCCCCCCCCCCCGGTGCCGCCGTCCATGGACAATTCCTGTTTAAGTCGATGCAAAAAAAAAACCACTGAAGCACGCAAAGAAGCTTATCAACAAGTTACAACTGTAAGATAATGAAGAGTGGCAAAAATGAATCGTGGGCGAGTCCATTGTGGGTGGGACATCGAGAAAGAAAGAAAGAAAGAAAGCGACTTGATAACTGTTAAAAAGGAGAAGGTTCCGCAATGCAAGCGAGACTTGAAAGGCGTCGGTTTCAGAAACGCGAAGAGCCGGAGCGCTTGGTGATCGGAGTATCGAAGTACCAGAAGAATGGGAGTTTACCGATGTTTATGGCACCGATGAAGCTTTATTGGCTATGGTACCCAAGCCCGTCTTGCTGTTAGGCTTTCGTGTCCGCTGACTAAAATGCGGCTGATAAGCAAGTTGGTACCGTGAAAGTATCCCCTGACTTGTATTTCATCAAACAGATAATTGGAAGTGTTTGTGGAACAATTGCTTCAGTTCACGCTCGGATAGATAATACCCTCCACCCGTGTAATACTCCCTCGTCCGTTTAATACGCTCCATCCGTTTAATATCTGTCCGTTTAATACACTCTATACTTTAATATCACAGATCCGTTTAATACCCTAGATCCGCCCATTTAATACCCCTGATTTGCTTCATATTACCTATCCGTGTAATACCCCACGCCCATTCAATATCCTCCATCCTTTTAATATCCTCCATCCTTTTAATATCCTCCATCCTTTTAATATCCTCTATCTGTTTGATACCCCATCTGTTAATATCCTTTTAATATTTTGCATCCGTTTAATACACTCCATCCTTTTAATACCCCTTCTCCATTTAATACCCCTGTCTGTTCAATACCCTCCATCCTTTTAATACCTTCCATCCTTTTAATACCCCTTCTCCATTTAATACCCCTGTCTGTTCAATACCCTCCATCCTTTTAATACCTTCCATCCGTTCAATACCCTCCATCCTTTTAATAACCTCCATCCTTTTAATACACTCCATCCTTTTAATACCCTCCATCCATTTAATACCCCTGTCTGTTCAATACCCTCCATCCTTTTAATACCCTCCATCCTTTTAATACCCTCCATCCACTTAATAGCCCTATCTGTTCAATACCCCCCATCGTTTTAATACCCACATTCTTTTAATACCCTCTATCCTTTTAATACCCCTTCTCCATTTAATACCCCTGTCTGTTCAATACCCCCCATCCTTTTAATACTCTCTATCCTTTTAATACCCTCCATCCTTTTAATACCCTCCATTCTTTTTAATACCCTCCATCCTTTTAATACCCTCCATCCATTTAATACCTGTTTAATTCAATCACAATGTTACAATATTTGTTTCCGATTCAAGGGGCCGATTTACAACTCATTCTAACCCTAACCCTAGCCCTAACCCTATGCGCAAATTACAAAATAAGGGCATCTCTACGTGTAGATTATAATCTTGACAGAAACGTTAATTTTTCGCCATATTTTATTTTAATTAATATTCCATGCTCTTGTCGACCGGCTCTTTTGTAGCATTTGACTGGGGTGTGTGGAATTTGACATGGAAACTGACTCCGAGAAGCGTAATTTCATTTAGCGATAGGAGATAACGAAGTCTCGCTGTGTGGCTTTTTATAATCTGGGATGGCAGACAGCGTTTAAGGAAAAACGGCTTAAATGTAAAATAACTCGGTGTCTACAAAACGACATTCACTGTTTGTAAAGCAACAAGAGATAGTAGACGACCCGTGACCTGTTATGTCTGTATTCGTTTTATCATTAAATATGGTATTTATCTACTTCCCACAAAGTAAAATGTGACACAAGGTCGGAAAGTGGGGTTTGATAAGTCAGCACTCTAGAGGAAGAGCAACTATTACCTTTAAAAATTGCCTGGGCAGCCCCGTCGGCATTCCCCGGTAGGTGCGCCTCAGGCGATTACCAATAAACTAACCCCTTTTCAAAGGGTGAGAAGGCAAAGCCTGCGAGGGTGGACCTCCTAGAACTGCACAGGACAGACCCATAGAACGGCGTAAATCAAGCCCCGAAGGCCAAGACAATACCGGTCTATGCGATGCAGTATCCATCGGAACAGATACTACACTTTGATCTTAGCCAAAAGTCCAAATATGTAAATTCTTAACTTTGATATTCGTTCATAAACATGTTTTTAGAAGATAGTATTTATTTAAAAATCGATGACGTAATAAGAAATAATCTTTTAACAACTTTTGAAAAAGAATTATTTTGTGACGTCATCCATTTTCAAGTATTTTTTTATATATTTCTTTCTTGATACAAATACTTCGTTTTTATCCGCTCTTCCCCCTCTGTCTCTTCTCTCTCTCTCTCTCTCTCTCTCCCCGTTTCTCTCTTTTCTCTGTCTCACTATTTTCCTCTTATCTTTCTAATCTTCGTCTCCCTCTTCTCTTTCGTAATTTCTCTCTCTGTCAACGAAACGATTACAGACCATCAGGTGTGGTCGAAAGGAGTACCTCATCGAACTTTACCAACGGCTTATTAACAACCCCTAACGTTGCATTAGATTCTTAAAGTTTGAGCAGAATTAGCTAAATGTAAGCCTCTCCAATGAAGGCTTTAGCTCCACAAAGTTAAAACGTTCGATTGCATAATCCGATGCCACAAGGGATTCACTTACAAACAACTAATCTTTAGGTAGTGGCTGTAGTGGAGTGGATAACGTCGCGGACTTACGATCGGGATGTGGCAAGTTCGAATCCAGCTGGTTCCATCACTTACGTATGTAGGAAACCTTCATGAGGTCTTGTAGAGTAGAGTCAAGTCTTCAGTCGGGTCGGATGTTTTACATCCGGTTTAGACCTCTCCTGTGTACCTCTTCTTTAGCTGACTGACACTGTGGGTGTCTGTGGGTGGTCCAAGGTTCTGAAGTTGTATTTTATAAGATGGCTTCCCATACGACGGTCAAACCTGGCTTTAAAAGCGTTCACCGAAGGGGCTTTGACAACCTCTTCTGGCAATCCGTTCCACCAGGGAATCACTCTATTACTAAAGAATGAAAGAGTCTTTCGCTTGTCTTAGTAGCATTTCTTGTCAGTCGTAGATTATGTCCTCTAGTTTTAGAATCCCCCTGAATTTCTGATATGCATTTTGTAGTGTCATACAGGCCATGGACATATTTATACGTGTCGATGAGATCTCCCCTCACTCTTCTGTACAACAGCGATCGAAGCTTCAGGGTTTTTGAGCCTTTCCTCATATGAGAGGTCACGTAGACCGGCCACTCTTTTGGTTGCTCTTCTTTGCACATTTTCGATATGTTCAGCGTGTCTCCAGGTGCATGGTGACCATATAGGAGCGCCATATTCGAGGAGTGGTCTAACCAGTGATTTAAACAACAGGGTAAAGACCTCACTGTCAATGGATTCGAAAGTTCTCCATAGCAGCCCAGCCATTTTGTTTGCCTTGGGCACTGATGTAGAAATGGGTTTGTCAAATGTCAAACCATTGTCCACGATTATTCCTAGGTCCTTTTTCTGTGTTTTGAATTCCAACTGGACTCTCTTTGCACAGTGGTCCGTCATATGCTATATGAACTCTGGGCTCTGGCTTGTTTAGATGCTGACTTTTGCTATGTCTTAGAGAAAATGCTTAGATCCACGCTGATGAATTAAATTCTTATTAAAATGTTGAAAACAAAGAAAAACCCATGAATGTTGAATGAAAAAAACAACATTATTTAACGAACCAAAGATATATACAAAATCACAAACTATTTTATGTGAGTAATTATTCATTTAAAATGTTCCAATCTAATAGGTTCCGAAACAGATGACAGCAGAAGCTGAAGAGAAGTCCTTCTGTGCTTGAAACCGACGGTACGAATGTTGTATTCATTTTTCTGAACCAAAATAAATATATATATACATACATATATATATATATATATATATATATATATATATATATATATATATATATATATATATATATAAGCATAAATATTTATATAAACATTTTGGCTACATATGCACATACATGTTTCAGCAATTTTAATCATTTAATCGTTTTTAACCTTTAACATTCCCATACAATTTTATTATTGATATTTTATTTGGAATAAGCATGTGTTTACATTATCATTTTTAAGCATTAATCCTCGGGCGTAGATGTTTTCGCTGTGTATATTTTATATCAATTATCAAAATATAGTAATTGAAGGGGGGGTGAAAAGTGAATTTGGAATACGCGGGAGTGTTAAATATGAGGGTTGGTCAGTTGGTGAAAGGGTCGATTATAAAATGAAGGGTGAGTAGAGCTTGTAACGTCGGTTGAGCGAGGGGTTTAATCTGGAGATAAGGATCGATTCCGTGATTCTTAATCCCCCAATGTTTCTGATAGAGGCAAGGATGGAGACGCGTTGAGTAGTGTTGCATAGGGTTGTGTGTTGTTAGAAAAAGGATATACGGGCGTCCATATCTAACTTGATGCGTAGGTGTAAGGTTCTTTTAGTGCTTTCTATATAGAATTTCTTGCATTTGGACACTAAGTTGTATACACAATTTGAGCGGTGGCATAGTTCAGTGTTAGAGATAGGGCAATTGGCCATATATATTTGAGTGTTCATTGAATGACAGTTAATCTAAATTTTCGAAAAGGGAAATATTAGAATAAAATAAAACAAGTATGTGTGTCAATATACTCTCGGTCACAGGAGGAGTAAACAACCCCTAACATCCCAAAAAAAATTTAATTTACTTCTATTGTCTCATCACAGTATTCCTATTCTCTGTATTACTAAGTAATTAATCAATGTTCTCCCTATACTCCGCATCTACATATATATAAAAATAAATAAATAAGTGAATAAATAAATAAAAAAGTAATAAACTAAAATAAATAAAAAATATGATGAAATTAATTTCTTTTAAATTATATGTATATATATATATGTATATATATGTGTGTGTGAGTATATGTATATATGTATATATCTAATATGTAAAAAAACATTGAAATCCATAATTAAATATAAATTGCCTTGAGTGTGTATTCTGTTAGGTATAATAATGCATAGACTATTATCGACTTAATCTATGAATTAATTATTAGATAAGATCTAATTAAGTAGAAGTCAAAGTTATCTCCCCTTCCACCTTTATTGTTTTAAGGTTAACATTTAAATTTAATTAGCTTCGGCGAAACCTTTATAGCCTACAGTAACAAATTTTAGTTAAATATTGCAACAAGATTAGACACAGGTGTATAAAAATAATGATAAAAACGGTATTTTTCCACATAGTTCTAGAGAAACCACGGGGTCAAAGTATTGGAAAATTCTATTAGAAGTTTACATAATAAAGTTATGAGAGGAAGTGCATTGTAGAGAAGCAAGACCGATTCTGCCTTTTGGGTTTGTTAGCTTAGAGCAAGGTTTAGTATCTCTTCGGATACAACAGTTAATCTTTTCTGTTACTTAGGTTAATCTAACTGTCTCTCTCCTTCATAATAATAAATAAATTGTATTTGTAATTACTTAATATTTTTCTCTCAATGAACCTCCATTTTTAAAACTTGTCTTATCTCTTCTATAACTCGGCGAAGTTATACGGACAACAGATCCTAGTCACAGAGACAACACGGTCCCGAGGATAAAAGAAACAAAGATGATTAGGTTAATCTAACTGTCTCTCCCCTTCATAATAATAAATAAATTGTATTTGTAATTACTTAATATTTTTCTCTCATTGAACCGCCATTTTCAAAACCTGCCTTATCTCTTCTATAACTCGACGAAGTTATACGGACAACAGATAGTAGTCACAGAGACAACACGGCCCCGAGGATAAAAGAAACAAAGATGATTAGGTTAATCTAACTGTCTCTCCCCTTCATAATAATAAATAAAGTGTATTTGTAATTACTTAATATTTTTCTCTCAATGAACCTCCATTTTTTAAACCTGTCTTATCTCTTTTATAACTCGGTGAAGTTATACGGACAACAGATCCTAGTCACAGAGACAACACGGTCCCGAGGATAAAAGAAACAAAGATGATTAGGTTAATCTAACTGTCTCTCCCCTTCATAATAATAAATAAAGTGTATTTGTAATTACTTAATATTTTTCTCTCAATGAACCTCCATTTTTAAAACTTGTCTTATCTCTTCTATAACTCGGCGAAGTTATACGGACAACAGATCCTAGTCACAGAGACAACACGGTCCCGAGGATAAAAGAAACAAAGATGATTAGGTTAATCTAACTGTCTCTCCCCTTCATAATAATAAATAAATTGTATTTGTAATTACTTAATATTTTTCTCTCATTGAACCGCCATTTTCAAAACCTGCCTTATCTCTTCTATAACTCGACGAAGTTATACGGACAACAGATAGTAGTCACAGAGACAACACGGCCCCGAGGATAAAAGAAACAAAGATGATTAGGTTAATCTAACTGTCTCTCCCCTTCATAATAATAAATAAAGTGTATTTGTAATTACTTAATATTTTTCTCTCAATGAACCTCCATTTTTTAAACCTGTCTTATCTCTTTTATAACTCGGTGAAGTTATACGGACAACAGATCCTAGTCACAGAGACGACACGATTCCGAGGATAAAAGAAACAAGGAGGAATCAACACGGCCACGAAGAAGAAAGAGAAAGAGAAAGAGAAAGAGGAAAGAGAAAGAGAAAGAGAAAGAGAAAGAGAAAGAGAAAGAGACAACGCAACACATTTCGATTTCGAGTAAAAAAGAAAAAAATGTAAACATTACAATAAACATCCATGGACACAAATAATCGACAACAATGATATTTAAATACGGAGAAAACATAACGTTCCTTGGCCTTTCGGCGAGGACCCAAGTGTAGTATATGTTCTGATACTACACTTCATTTATTTAATTTTTCGCTCAGTGAAGGAGAAATCCTTCTAGACTGAGGCGATTTAAATTTTTGTCCCATTACGGAGTGCCTCTTTTTGGGGAGAACTGTATTTTCCCCACATTAAAAACCGACCTTGTGTTCAAGTCCGCCCTCGGAGGGAGGTAATTAAATAAAGACGAAACGTCTTTTTTCGAGGTCCACCACTCCCCACGCGAGTGGGTTGATGTACATAAGTGACATTTTTTTAGCGAAATCCTTCCAGATAAGGATTGAAACAACTTGGTGTAAAAAAAGGAAAAATGATTAAAGCGAAGACAGGTGATGCCTATTGACCGTAGTCTTGAAAAGACCAAGGTGATGGGTAGGAGGAAAACAGTCAGCAGGAAAAGAGTCCCACAAGCCTGCAGTTATCGGAAAGAATCTACCGGGGTAAGATGTATTATTACGAGGTACCTGAACAGCGAAGCGATGAAGACCACTAGACCAACGAGTCAAACGAGCTGGAACAAAGGAAGCAGAGAATAAATCCGACAATTGTGAAAAATACGTGTCATAATAATACTAAGAGTTTAATCTTTTCTGTTACTTAGGTTAATCTAACTGTCTCTCTCCTTCATAATAATAAATAAATTGTATTTGTAATTACTTAATATTTTTCTCTCAATGAACCTCCATTTTCTGTAAACTTCTAATAGAATTTTCCAATATATTGACCCTGTGGTTTCTCTAGAACTATGTGGGGAAATACCGTGTGTCTAACTATGCCATCATAAAGAATTTGATAAGGTGACAGCTAACGGTGACAATTTAGACTTAGACTATCAACATAACGTCTGTGAGAGAGCGAGGATGCAGAGAAGGTTAGAGAGGGGTGCAGAGTGGATGAGAGAGACGATGAAAAGAAGAAGAAATTGCTGGAAAAAGTAAAAACTAAACTCTAAAAACAATTAATGGATTTTTTGTTGTGTTTTGTTTATTTTCCCGTTATTACAGCTACCGGAAGAAAATAAGAAAAATAAACTGTGAAACGAAATATCCACAGAGCAATTTGTGACATGTCGACGGAACAGGACGAAGGCCAGATATGTTTTGTTTGGGCCTAGAATCAAAGAACAACTCTCAGTATGTGACAATAGCAACTTATGTTCGATTAAACGTCTACAATGAATATTTTACAATAGTTTATCTTCTTCAGTATTAAATACCCCCAACGGGGTTGATTTGCCGTAAAACAGAGAGAGAAAACGAACACGCAAACAAACGTATTTTTTTGTATCACTTCTGTCCTTCCATCATTAATCTTGCCTATCTTCTTATTGTCTTGATGTCACGCAAGATAAAATAATGCATTAATAATCTTTATCTCCCCAGTTTAGACTCTCATTAATGCCCCCCCCCCCCCAAACCGCCCAGCCCCCATCATTATTCCACAACCCCCTTTGTGGGTCACATCTGTTCTATTATATCAGACCCATTGCGTCTCCACTTTTTTTCACACTCCGCCAACCCTCAACCTCAAGATTTCCCCCCATCGAGACGTTCCAGCAAATGCAAGATAAGGTGACAGCTAACGGTAACAATTTAGACTATCTCTTTTATGCGTTTCGCTTGGCGACGAAGATAATTGCACGTTTTCTGGTGACACTTCCGGGCAAATTTCAAACATTTGATTCCAAACACTGACACCCATTGGCTAGGAACAAAGTGTAGTATCTGTTCTGATACGATACTTAATATGTTATGTGCTTTTTGGTAAGCTGTATTTTCCCTTAGTGTGAAGGCAAGTAAAAAAAGGATCTGTCGTTGGTAAGATCAAAGTGTGGTATCGGCTCTTATACAACACTTCACCTGTTCTATCCGCGGTTATTCTAGATTAGAGCAAGTTTTTTTTTGTTCTAATACAGGGTGACCCGTTTTGTGGAGCTTAATTATCCTTACATTAAAAACCAATCGTGTGTCTAACTCTGCTATCATAAAGAATCGAGACACCAACGTTCTTGGCCTTTTAGCTAAGATCAAAGTGTAGTATCTGTTCCAATGGTTCCGATGGATACTGCACCCCATAGACTGGTATTGTCTTGGCCTTCGGGGCTTGATTTACGCCAGTCTATGTGTCTGCCCTGTGCAGTTAGAGGAGGTCCACCCTCCCAGGCTTCGCCTCCCCTCTTTGGGGAGGAGTAAGTTTATTGCTTACTACCTGAGGCGCCCCTACCGGGGAATGCCGACGGGCTGCCCAGGTAATTTTAGATGGCCAGAGTGCTCAACTTCTCGGGCGCTGGCTTTATCAAACCCCACTTTCCCGACCCGACCTTGGGTCACATCTTACTTGTGAGAGTAAGATAAAACTGGCCTTGTTCCTAACTCATGGAGAGAAGTAAATAAAAACTCGTGTTGCTAAGATCAAAGCGTAGTATCTGCTCTAAAACTACACTACATCTTTCCTGTCCTCGGTCAGTGAAGGATAAATGATTCTAGAGGAAATTAAAACTTTTGTCCTAATCCAGACTGCCCTTTTCATGGAGGAGCTGGCATTTCCCCGCCTGCCCACGTGGGGAGACAAGCAAATAGGGACTGCCCCTTTTCTTTTACTTTTTTTAAAAAAAGAATTTGATCAATTTTCTAACGTTAATTACTGGTTAACTTGTTGGTTTATGTTGATATTTTTATCCTCTATAGAATTTGATATTCACAAAAGGGGCCACGTTAGGGTTAGTCGGAATCACCCGTGAAAGAAATTAATTCGATATTACTCTAAATCAGTCCACGACGGTACGAACTTTACACCGTCACTGCCCACGTGTCGCGTTTTTTTTTGTTTTGCGTTGTTAGAGTTTACGGCATATCAAACCTTTGTGTATTTATTTACCGCCAAAACACAATGCCAATCATAAACGATTCTTGTATACAATTCAGTGAAAACAAGTTGCTATTTCCCCAGGGAAATCTGCATTCAAGGAAGCTAATGAATTTCCTCAGTGTGGAACTTTTTTTTTTTTGTAAAAAAGCAAGTGACTATATTTTTTGGCTTGATACTATTAGCATTAATTTCCATTGATAGAATCAGGTACTCGCAGCCGGGACCACGTGAAGGTTGCCTTCATCCAAAATTGTTAAATCGTTCTACTTCCCCAGAAAGTACCTCACTCCTGATGCAATCCTCTACCTGTATAAGAGCCAGATACTCTATAAGATGGAGCACTGCTGCCCATATGGGGAGGTGCTGCTAACAGCACTCTTTCTTGCCTTTGCACGTCATCCAAAATCGGCTTCGCAATCGAGTGACTTGCATTGCAGATCTAAAATGGAAGACATGTATTCAATCAATTGAAAAAGTTGGTGTCCGAGAAATTGGGCACATTTTGCAAGGTAGGAAAATTAGGTAATCATTGAATAAATACCGATTGAAAATAGATTTTAGGACCGTTCTTATGAGGAATATAGTTTTAAATAGTGGTTATCCCATCCACTCCACCAAAAAATAATAATAGTATATAGGCGTCCTATTAACTGATCAAGTGTGTCCATTCTACCCATCATTTGAATCCTCTCATATTCTTCTTCTTCTTCTTTCTTTTTCTACTTTCTTTTTTTCAGATTCATCTTTTTTTTGGTGTTCTTCTTTTCCATCTTGTTGTAATTGTGGTTATTGTTGTTGTTGTTGTTGTAATTGTTGTTGTTGTAATTGTTGTTGTTGTTGTAATTGTTGTTGTAATTGTTGTTGTAATTGTTGTTGTTGTAATTGTTGTTGTTGTTGTAATTGTTGTTGTAATTGTTGTTGTAATTGTTGTTGTTGTAATTGTTGTTGTTGTTGTAATTGTTGTTGTAATTGTTGTTGTAATTGTTGTTGTTGTAATTGTTGTTGTTGTTGTAATTGTTGTTGTTGTTGTTGTAATTGTTGTTGTTGTTGTTGTTCTGCTTTTTTTTGTTTTTACTAGAATTTTCTACTCGTTTCACATTCTCCTTCTTTTTTACATTCCCGTTTTTTTCTGTTAATTATATCCTCCTCCACCACCTTCTTCTCCTCTCCTCCTCCTCCTCCTCCTCCGCCTCCTCTTCTTCTTCTTCTTCTTCTTCTTTTCCTTCTTCTTCTCCTCCTCCTCCTCTTCTTCTTCTTCTTCTTCTTCTTCTTCTTCTTCTTCTAATCCCTATCGTTTCAGATGTCGTCGGATTTCGTCGTCGTCGCGACGGCGTCTCTCTTCCTCCTCCTCCTCCTCCTCGGCCCGTCAGCATCAAACGAAACTTCACCACCTTTCGAGATAGAAGACGGCGCATAACTAGTGGCGATCATCCGTACCTATCGGGTTCGCCCAAGTTACGCTTATTTTCGGCACTGGCGGCGAGAATGTCACTTCTGACATCTGACGGCGCCTGCCCACCTTCGCTGCCGACAGCCTCAACAACAACAACAACAACAACAACAGAAAAATAGCCGAAAACAGGAAGCTGGGGAGCAACAGGGAGAAGGGGGAGGAGGGGGAGGGAGCAGCCACGAGCTGTCATTGTCAGATGCCAACATGCCCCCCTCTCTCTCACTCACTCTCTCTCTCTCTCTCTCTCTGTCTCCCCATCCTTTTCTCTCTCTTTTTTAATCTAACGTATTAATCGTCATTTGTAGTTGTTCTAAGATCGCACATTCTCACTCTCCTTCTTTTTCTCCCTCTCTCTCTATTTTTCCCGCTTTCTTTCTCTGTCTTTTTTCTTTCTTTCTGCTTCTCTCTTTCTGTCTCTTTCTTTCTCTCGCTCTCTTTGTCTCGCTTTCTCCATCTCTGTCTCTCTGTTTCTCACGCTCTTTCTGTATCCCTATCTCGGCTTCTCTTCCTGTCTCTCTCGCTATATATGTCTCGCTTTCTCTGTCTCTGTCTCTGTCTCTGTCTCTCTCTCTCTCTCTTTTACCTAGCTTTCTCTGTTTTTATGTATCTCTATACTATCCCCCTCTCTCTCCGTCTTTCTTTCCCCTCTCTCCCTTACTCTCTCTCTCTCTCTCTCTCTCTTTCTCTCTCCTTTTCTGAGTATTCGTCACTCTTCATCGTTTTCCATATTTGTGTATCTTTCTTTTCTTGGAAAAGAAAAAAAAAGACACTTAAAAAAAATTATTAATTTAAAATTTTTTTTTTTTTTTAACATAGTTCACCCCAAACAAGGCAGGCCGCCACTGTAGACGTAAGGGGCTACTGAGAAAAAAGAAAAGGGGAGAAGATAGGGGGCGGTCAACCTAGACTGGGATCTGCGCAGCGAGATGTCTGTTTACATTAGTTTTAAACTTCTGCATGTCTGTACTGTCGGGGAAACAGGGGGCAAGAAGGGAGTTCCAGAGGCCAGCAGTACGAGGAAAGAAGCTATTTGAGTAGAAGGCTCTCCGACATCTAGGGACCTCCACAGTGAATGAATGAGATTTAGTTGATTGTCGAGTTAGTCTAGTGAATTTTCGTCGAGGGGGCACCAGAGTAGCTAATTCATCGGAGCATAATCCATTGAAGTATTTGTAAAACCAGCACAAGGATGCCACATTGCGGCGATGGGACAGAGGCTGGAGCTTGGTTGACAGTGATGGACCTATTCGTTAAAATCCAGTTGGCGACACTGCTCGTACGTGAATAATCTTGCGGATTTCAAAATGATTCAGTTTCGAAAGTTGGCTGGTGATTGGGGCGCCTAAATACCAGCCGAGAATACGTTCTTTACAATCAGTCCGACAGAGACTGGCCATTTCGGTGGCCTTTATCTGTCGGGCATAGGTATTATGCTTTGGGTAGTCCTAGGAGGTCCACCCTCCCAGGCATTGCCTTCCCTCTTTGGGAAGGGGTTGGTTTAGTGCCATGTACCTGAGGCGCCCCTACCGGAGCATGCCAATGGAGCTACCCGGACTATTTTTAGAGGCCAGCCTGTTTCAGAGGCAAAACGGGATAAACATGCGTTGGTAATCGACCCCATCTTCTAATTCGTTCTAACACTATGTTTGTTTTACAACAACAACAAAAAAAAACGCTTTAAAATAGGTTGACACACAAATAAACTTATCCAGGTAGGTTGAACAGTAACTTATCTTGCCTTTGGTAATATTTATTTGTTGCACATTTGTTTTTCCCATCTATTTTGTACTGTAAACTACACTAGAACATGCCCTTTTTTTAATTAAAAACAACAACTTTTATTTGCCCTAAAAAAGGCGTATCTTTTTTTTTAATGGAAATCGCTCCAGACACGGCATGAAGCCACTTGATGTAAGAAGCTAACAAGAACGAAATATGATTATCGCAAAGACAGGAGATGCCTATTGGCTTTAGTCTTGAAAAGACCAAGATTATAGGTAGGAGGAAAACAGTCAGCAGGAAGAGAGTTCCACAAGCGTGCGGT
>OY744534.1:10457326-10462326 GCA_963556195.1 Sepiola atlantica | reverse complement strand
TTTTTCATTATTTTTCATGATTTCAAAACGATTTTTTTATATCGTAGCCATTTATCGTCTCCTTCCATTCCTGAAAGCATATTCGTGCAGTTGATGAAATTTGTCACTACATCCGTTGAATTCAGTTTTAACGATGTTTATTTACTCCTCGCGGAGTTAGGCACAAGGCCAGTTTTATCTGACTCCCACAAGTAAGATGTGACCCAAGATCGGGTCGAGCAAGTGGGGTTAAAAGCTAGCGCTCGAGAGGTGAGCACTCTGGCCATTTAAAAATTGCCTGGGCAGCCCCGTCGGCATTCCCCGGTAGGGGCGCCTCAGACAGTAAGCAATAAACTTACTCCTCCCCAAAGAGGGGAGGCGAAGCCTGGGAGGGTGGACCTCCTAGAACTGCACAGGACAGGCGTGCAGTATCCATCGGAACAGATACTACACTTTGATCTTAGCCAAAAGGCCGAGCTAGGCAAATAGACGGCGTATCTATGGGCTCAGTCCTAGGACCGACTATGGCGAATAGTTTTGTGGGTTGTTTTTTTAGAAGGCTTTATTATCTGGACCCACTAAACCTTTAGTCGACTTTCGATATGTAGGCGATACATTTTGCCTTTTTAATAATTAAACGGAGGCAAATACATGTATCTCCTTACTCAATTAAATGCATCCCACATTAAAATATAAAAATATGAAGGAGAGCGTAATTCCTCTTTAGCTTTCCTCGATGTATTGGTAACAAAAACCCCCATCGAGTTACCTTACATCAATTTACCGTAAACCTACGTTTACAGGATTATTTACTCGCTGGGATTCATTTTGTCCTTACAAACGAAAGGTAAACTTGATTTAAACATTAATACACCGAGCCGTTGGGGGTTGTCAGGTCCTGTGCAGTTCTAGGATGTGCACCCTCCCAGGCTTCGCCTCCCCTCTTTGGGGAGGAGTAAGTTTATTGCTTACTGTCTGAGGCGTCCCTACCGGGGAATGCCGACGGGGCTGCCTAGGCAATTTTTAATGGGCAGAGTGCTCACCTCTCGAGCGCTGGCTTTTCAAACCCCACTTTCCCGACCCGATCTTGGGTCACAACTTACTTGTGGGAGTAAGATAAAACTGGCCTTGTGCCTAACTCCTGGGGAGGAGTAAATAAAACACCGAGCCGTCATGATTTGTTCAAAATCAAAATTGGACGAAAAAATTAAAACTATAACTAATACTTTGTCCAATAATGGCTATCCCTTGGTGTGATTGGGGCAGCCATAAGAAGGATAATAAATACTTTTTTTTCGAAATAAAACCAAATACGGTGAATAAATGTCCGATTTACATTCGTTTACCTTGGTTAGGAACAGTAAGTGAGAAATTCGCCTATCAAATCAGCTCAGCAGTTGAAAATTGTTATTTTTCTTCGAATGTGTGTGTTGTGTTTTCTGCAAAACCTTTATTGGCGTCATCTCGTAAAGACGTTTTACCCCCCCCCCCACCATAAAAATAATGTAATTTATCATTTTAAATGTGGTTGCAGTGCCGACTACGTGGGTAGAACGACGTTGAGATTGGATAGTAAGGTCCAACAGCACATTCCGAGTAAGATCAGGAATGGAACCTTCCGGTAAACGGACGTTCAAAATAACACATACGGGTCTTCTATTACAGACCATTTACTTAAAAACCCGCCGTGCGCTAGGAATTTTAGCATGGACTCCTTCACCATTCTCAGTCATGCTCACTCGTTAAACCATCTAAACATCTTGGAGACGATCCACGTTTGTCTAAAACGTCCCTCTCTTTGTAAACAAAGGGAATGTCTATTGGGACTAGATGTCATTAGTCTCTAAGATTCACCCTTCATTGTACATATAACATAACGCTATTTTATTTTCTGTACTCTCTATTCCCTTTTAAAAAATCCCTCGTGTTTTTTTAAATCTCTCGATACAGCCTATGTTAAGAGAGGGCGAAACCGGTCGGCTGGCTTTTCTTTATTTTTCTCTTGATTAACTTTTAATCATGAGCGATAAAACTCGTCTTCCCTCTATGCTTGCTATATATATATATATATATATATATATATATATATATATATATAAGATTCCCTTAGAAGTAAAGCTTTTAGATAGGGACTATCCTTTCTGCAACCCAATCGTACAAATACACTTCAGTCTATGTCTGACTTGTCCACGAAGTTTCGATCACGAATATCCACCATTTTTTTTAATCGCCATTAAAAATCGTTAATAACTCCGACTCACTGTCCAGCTTTTGATTGTGTCCAGGAATTGGGTGAGGATTATTTTGATAAACATCATCTTGGAAATAACTCCACAGATTAAAAAAAATCTGGGGTTAAGGTTCGGTGAGTGTGAAGCTAGGATAATACCTTCTACTGATTAGACGACCACTAGTTCCTCCTTATATCATTGCACGGTGACAACGTAAAGACTGTTGGGCATTCGTGACGGAAACTTGGTAGACAAGTCAGGCATACACTGAAATTAATTTGTACGAAATATGGTTTGCCCTGGGAAAGGATTGGGAATTTTAGTTATAATGTAATGGGTGGCATTTTACTCGGTAGTATAGACTTAAGCATATATGTGTTTTACGATTGTCGAATTCTCTGCGTGTTCCTGCTGTTTCTCTCTAAGAAGAACACCATATATGGTCGGGTAAAATTGATTTTGCACCACTTTTATGTTCCCTTACAAAGTTTAAAATCAACATAACATTTCAATGATGATACACACCATTAAATGATTTTGATTCCAGAAAATCTCTAGCATTTAAGGCTTAAGCTTAAGGGGTCTTTAGAAAAAAATTAAAATTCAGGGAATCTTGATTAATTGGTGTCGAATGACAAGGGATCAGATTCAATCTGAAATCTTTAGAATGTTCAAATAGACGTTATGCACATTGTATGGCCCCTAAAACTAAAAATAGAGTTGTACACATTGTATGGCCCCTAAAACTAAAAACATTGGTTGTGCACATTGTATGGCCCCTAAAACTAAAAAAATAGACGTTGTGCACATTGTATGGCCCCTAAAACTAAAAAAATAGACGTTGTGCACATTGTATGGCCCCTAAAACTAAAAAAAATAGACGTTGTGCACATTGTATGGCCCCTAAAACTAAAAAAATAGACGTTGTGCACATTGTATGGCCCCTAAAACTAAAAAAAATAGACGTTGTGCACATTGTATGGTCCCTAAAACTAAAAATTGGGTTGTGAACATTGTATGGCCCCTAAAACTTTAAAAATGACTTGTGCACATTGTATGGCCCTTAAAACTAAAAATGAGTTGTACACATTGTATGGCCCCTAAAACTAAAAAAATGAGTTGTACACATTGTATGGCCCCTAAAACTAAAAAAATGAGTTGTACACATTGTATGGCCCCTAAAACTAAAAAAATGAGTTGTACACATTGTATGGCTCCTAAAACTAAAAAAAACAAAGAGTTGTGTACAGTGTATGGCTCCTAAAACTAAAATAGGAGTTCTGCACAGTGTATGGCCCCTAAAACTAAAAAAAGAAGTTGTGCACATTGTATGGCCCCTAAAACTACAAAAGGAGTTGTGCACATTGTATGGCCCCTAAAACTACAAAAGGAGTTGTGCACATTTTATGGCCCCGAAAACTAAAAACGAGTTGTGCACATTGTATGGCCCCTAAAACTTTAAAAAGGACTTGTTCACATTGTATGGCATCTAAAAGTAAAAAAAAGTGTTGTGTACAGTGTATGGCCCTTAAAACTAAAATAAAAGTTGTGCATATTGTATAGACCCTAAAACTAAAAAAAGGTGTTGTGCATATTGTATGGACCCTAAAACTAAAAAAAGGAGTTGTGCATATTGTATGGACCCTAAAACTAAAAAAAGGAGTTGTGCATATTGTATGGACCCTAAAACTAAAAAAAGGAGTTGTGCATATTGTATGGACCCTAAAACTTAAAAAAGGAGTTGTGCATATTGTATGGACCCTAAAACTAAAAAAAGGAGTTGTGCATATTGTATGGACCCTAAAACTAAAAAAAGGAGTTGTGCATATTGTATGGACCCTAAAACTAAAAAAAGGAGTTGTGCATATTGTATGGACCCTAAAACTAAAAAAAGGTGTTGTGCATATTGTATGGACCCTAAAACTAAAAAAAGGAGTTGTGCATATTGTATGGACCCTAAAACTAAAAAAAGGAGTTGTGCATATTGTATGGACCCTAAAACTAAAAAAAAGAAGTTGTGCATATTGTATGGACCCTAAAACTAAAAAAAGAAGTTCTGCACATTGTATGGCCCCTAAAACTTAAAAAGGAGTTCTGCACATTATATGGCCCCTAAAACTTTTCAAACTACTCCAAGGAAACTTAGATTCGAGGAAGAATAATTAATTGATGTCAAATGAAACGAAAAGTGAAAAGGGGTTTAAGTCACATTTGACTGGACGAATATCTAACAGCGGAAACTAACGACGATTCTAATACACACAAAACGCAACCATGTAATAAGAAACATTGATTCGGTTTTTATCTCATGTTCATCAGCCCCTTCCGCCAGAAATAATCCGAAACAGACGCCTGTTGTTCTGAGATTCATCGGGTGAGGTATACACATGCTTATACCTCAGTTCACCCAAAACGATGGATGACACACGTAAAGAAATGAAGTATTCATTTAACGTCTACAATGTCACATTGACCCAACATATCAGTACATTAAGACGTTTATATATATATATATATATATATATATATATATATATATATATATATAAACAACTTATATATATATAAACAACATAGATATATATATATATATATATAAACAACATATATATATATATAAACAATATATATATATATATAAACAATATATATATATATATAAACAATATATATATATATATATACACAACATTTATATATATATAAACAACATATCGTATATATATATATATATATATATATATATAAACAACATATATATATAAACAACATATATATATAAACAACATA
>OY744534.1:10449826-10452326 GCA_963556195.1 Sepiola atlantica | reverse complement strand
TCTCGAGTTTTGAGTTTGTGTTGTGGGTATTTTAAGAGGGTTTTTAAGAGACATTATATGAGCACAAGCTTCCATTTGAACATTCAAATATATCAGATTGAATTATCATCAATTAAAATAATATTATTAAAGTTATCCACCATTTTACATATTTCAAGTGTCCAAAATTAAGGAACATTAAGGAGAAATAATTGTTTAAAGTTTGAAACAGTAGGGTTTTTTTTTTGTATAAAATGATGAAAAAACTATTTCAAACTTTAATTATAATCACTGCCGCAAGTCACGCAATATCAATCATGTCAAAAGGGAATAAAACTGATTTAAGCGACAACGCAAAAATCGTCAAATTAAGAAAGAAAAAGTTGAAGAAATCGGAAAACGTTCAAAAAGTGTTGTAAGCCGAGTTCTCAAACTCTATAAAGAAACTGGAAGGTTGAGTAACACAAAAAACCTGGTAGACCAAGAAAGACAACGGCAAAAGAGGACAGAGTTATACAACGCCTAGTGTTAAAAGACCGTTTCCTTACAGCTGGCAGACTTTCTAAACAAATGGAAGGTGTCACGGATGTTTCACCATAAACTGTGTCCAGAAGGTTGCACGAAGTAGGTCTTTTTGCAAGATCTACTCGAAATAAGTCGCTAATAAGTAAAAAAAAACAAAGCAGCTAGATTGGCGTCCGCAAAAAAGCATGTCATATATATATATATAGAGAGAGAGAGGGGGGAGAGAGAGTAAGTGATAGATATTTATATATTTATATAGATATTGATATTTATATATTTATATATATATATATATATATATATATATATATATATATACATATATATAGAAAGAGATATATAGATATTGATATGTATATAGAAAGAGATATATAGATATGGATATATATATATAGAGAGAGAGAAAGAGATATATAGTTATTGATATATATATATATATATATATATATATATATATATATATAGAGAGAGAGAGAGAGAGAGAGATGATGTAAATATATATATATATATACATATATATATATATATATATATGTATATATATATGTATATATATGTATATAATAATAAATATTTGTTATTGTTTATTATCTATGTACGTATACGTTTCGTCTTTAATAATTGGGAGTCATCAGCATAGAGATATGACTATTCACTACCGGTAATGCGATTCGAAACCCCGGATTACGAGTATTTTACAACTCAAATCCGAGGCCTTAACACCACAGCCAATTTTAAATAGCGAATAAAAATTGATCATTTTAACACTTTATCGGCGGCATTAACGTCTGAGAGCGTTCTACTTTCTTAATGGAAGGAACGATGCATTTAAAGCTAGTGACGTCATGCTGTGTTAATACTACACATACAGTGCTCTAATTTATAATAATAAATATATGTTATTGTTTGCTGTAGATATAGATAACGATAGTATAGATTTATTTAAACACAATTACAAGATCAGTTTTCGTTTCAAAGACCATGTATTTGTATTAGTAGTATTAGATCTAATTGTCAGCACAGAGTATAGACACGAAATCAAAGACATAGAATCAATTACACAGCAAATTAGAAACAAAGAAAGGAGTTGATTTATGTAGTGCACACATGATAGCAGACCAAACTGAAACATTGTTTAGGGATGCATCTAGGGGGTCAAAGATAAAGAAAACTGATGCAATATTACATGTAGGGAGTAGCACTCCAAATAGAACAGCAAACATTTATTATATCACATAAAATATAAAAATTATTAAGAGGAAAAGAAGTCTGCATATATGACCTTGCAAATGAGACAAAGGCTCTCAAGTCTAGTCATCAGTCGTAGAGTATTGATTTACTCCTCTCCGGGAGTTAGGCACAAGGCCAGTTTTTATCCTACTCCCACAAGTAAGATGTGACCCGAGGTCGAGTCGGGAAAGTGGGACTTGAAAAGCCAGCGCCCGCGAAGGTGAGCACTCTATCCATTAAAAATTGCCTGAGCAGCCCAGTCGGCATTCCCCGGTAGGGCCGCTTCAGGCAGTAAGCAATAAACTTACTCCTCCCCAAAGAGGGGAGGCGAAGCCTGGGAGGGTGGACCTCCAAGAACTGCACAGGACAGACCCATTGACCGGCGTAAATCAAGCCCCGAAGGACAAGACAATACCAGTCTATGAGGTGCAGTATCCATCGGAACAGATACTACACTTTGATCTTAGCCAAAAGGCCAAGAACAAGGGCAACACAGTGAGTAACATGGGTATATATATATATATATATATATATATATATATATATATATATATATACATATATATATATATATATATATATATATATATATATATATATATATTATGTAAATGTTAACGTTTAGGGAGTGCATAAAAGATTAAGTAGATGTTAAAATTATCCACAGAAATAATTAATCTTGTGGCCTTCAGTTAGAAAACTTGTAATTAGGAATTAAAGTTATAATCATTAGAAATTTAAGTGTAAGCATCCAATATAAATTTCA
>OY744534.1:10442326-10444826 GCA_963556195.1 Sepiola atlantica | reverse complement strand
CTCTCTCTTTCTTTCTCTCTCTCTCTCCCCCACTTCTCTCTCTCTTTCTCTCTATCTCTCCACCCCTCCCTCTCCCTCTCTGTCTCTCTCGCCCTCGCCCTCTCTCACTTCTCTCTATCTCTCTCTCCACCCTCCATCTCACTCTCTGTCTCTGTAGCTCTCTCTCTCTCCCCCTCTCTCTCTCTATCTATCTCCACCCTCCCTCTCCCTCTCTGTATCTGTAGCCCTCCCTCTCTCCCACTTCTCTCTCTCTCTTTCTCTCTCTCTCTCTTTCTTTCTCTCTCTCTTTCTCTCTCTCTATCGTCTTCATTCTCCGTATCTCTCTCACATCGACGACCTAGTCACGAACCGCCACTGAACCACCACTTATAACTAGGGTATGATAAAAATAATGAAAACATCAGAAATAATTACGTTGATATTAATTGTTATTATTTTTAGTCCATGTCTCGTTCGTCGGTAGGGGTGGGGGGGAGACAAGCGGCGAGGCATGTTGCGCACTCCGTTCGCCAAAGTCCTTCCTGAAATAATCAACGGTTTTATTCGACAACCATCGCCTTGTTCCCCTCTCGCCATTACGGTAATTAATAGTCTATTTAAAAAAAAAAAATGAAAATAAATGGGGGGGGGGGGGTATGTGGAGTGTAAGAAGACGCGAGCGACATGCAGGAAGCCCCCAATCAAGCCGGAATAGCGCGAAAAGCAATCGTTAAGTGATACGAGGATGACCTCTGTGACCCGGCTCACTTGGCTGCGATCTGACGAGGTCACTCGGTTCGTTCTGCAACGGATGTCGATGGAGCAAATCTATTCCGGATATTTACAAAAGAAACAGAGTTGCGTTTTGAAAAGGTGTTTATTCGCGGGTCCCGCTGACTTTTCAGGTGTGAGAAGAGACTGGCGACGATCCAAGATGAAAGTCGAGGCGTGAGATAACACAAAATAGCGGAGACGCGTTACATGCGATTGGTTTCGTTTGCTTTACGGCATATCAACCTCTTATGGGTGATTTTATGCCGAAACATTAGTCCTATTAATCTACTTCCCACGTGACACATGGTCGGAAAGTGGGAGTTGAGAAGTCAGCACTCTAGAGGAAGAGTACTTAGGACCTTAAAAAAAATGCCTGGGCAGCCCCGTCGGTATTCCCCGGTAGAGGCGCCTCAGGCGATTAGCAATAAACTAACCCCTTCTCAAAGGGGGAGAATGCAAAGTCTGGGAGGTTGGACCTCCTAGAACTGCACAGGACAGACCCATAGACCGGCGTAAATCAAGCCCCGAAGGCCAAGACAATACCAGTCTATGGGGTGCAGTATCAATCGGAACAGATACTACACTTAGTTTCTCGGCCTTTTGGCCTGAGATCTAAGTGTAGTATTGGTTCCGATTGATGGTCACTCTGCAGACCGGTACTGTATTGGCTTTCGGGCCTTGATTCCGTCGGTCTGAGGTACTGTCCTATGAAGTTCTAGGCGGCCCACCCTTCCAGGCTTTGCTTTCTCACCCTTTGAGAAGGGGTTAGTTTATTGCTAATCGCCTGAGGAACCCCTACCGGGGAATGCCGACAGGGCTGCCCAGGCATTTTTTTAAGGTCAGAGTGCTATTCTTCCTCTAGAGCGCTGACTTATCAAATCCCACTTTCCCGACCTTGTGTCACATCTTACCGCTGTGGTACGAAGATAAATACCAAGTTCTTCGGTCTTTTGGCCTTGGATCAAAGTGTTGTATCTGTTCCGATCGATGCTCACTCTGAAGATCGGTACCGTCTTGGCCTTCGGACCTTCATTCCGCCAGTCTTAGGGATTGTTCTGTGCAGTTCTAGGCGGTCCACCCTCCCAGGCTTTGCCTTCTCACCCTTTGACAATTGGTTGGTTTATAGCTAATCGCTTGATGTGACCCTACCAAGGAATGCCGACGGGGCTGTTCAGGCATTTTTTGTAGGTCAGAGTGCTCTTCTTCCTCTTTTTCCAACCTTGTGTCACCTCTTACCGCTGTAGAAGGGAGATAAAAATATAAATGTTACTAACGTTTCAGAGGAACCTTTCGACTATATCTTGCTATATAACTTCGTTGCTTTTAGAAATTTAAAAACGTTATTTGTAGAGAGAGAGGGGCGGAGAGGGTGTGTAAGAGAGAGAGAGAGAGAGAAAGAGAGAGGGAGAAATAGAGAAAGAGAGTGTGATAGAGAGGGAGAGAGACGGGTGAGTCGAGGAAGATAGAGGTGGCGAAAGTAAATGAAAAAATATTTATTATTAAAATATTTTTTTAAATATTTATTTTTAAAAATATTTATTATTAAAAAAATTAAAAAATATTTATTATTAAAAAAAATTAAAGAATATTTATTATGAAAAAAAATTTAAAAATATTTATGAAAAAATATTTATTATTAAAATATTTTTTTAAATATTTATTAAAAAAATATTTATTATTAAAAAAAATAAAAAAATATTTATTATAAACGAGCCGGACCTCGTGGAAATTTCACGGTGCTTTCTAC
>OY744534.1:10429826-10437326 GCA_963556195.1 Sepiola atlantica | reverse complement strand
TTAGGAAGCATTTTCTCATTTATGAAAACATTGTCAAAAATAACAGAATTCGTCCCTTTCATTATACTTTTTCTTATTTTTTTAAATTTTTCTGATGGTCTTTTTGTATTTAAATCAAAAAAATTCGGCGTCGTTGAATTTAAATTGTCGACGTCTTTCTTTGGAACAATGCGAAAAACGTTATCTGCACGTTTCTCCGCCGTCTTTTATAAAATCTCTTTTTTCTCCAGCTTTTTTGTTCATTTGCTTTCGACACCTGAGGAGGATTCGACGAAGAATCGAAAACGTTCGTGACACCTATGGGACAATTTTTTTTTTCAAATTTTAATACAAATTTTTTTTAATAAAAAGGGTATAATCAAACAGACGAATTCTGTTATTTCTAACAATGTTTATATATATATATATATAAAATTATATTTAAAATTTTTACATACAGCGTTGTTTCCGGCTTTCGGCTCTCCTCAGTTTAGGGAAGTAACAGTCTCAAACGGTCACGGGACGCGAACCAGGTTCACAGAGACACCTTAAATCTTTAAGTGGTCGCCTTATCCCCTTGGCCATGAGCGGTTGTCACGTGATAACGGATAAATTAAGTTATATTTACGCTAAGAGCAGCAGGCGTAAACATGAAGACATTCAGATAGAACTCAACGTGTCGGGGTTACGCACTCAAGCATTAGGTGAATGTCTATTTTTTAATCTCTCTACAGTGCTCAACTTTAATCTTATTTAAAAGGGGCTTCTTTTAAATGGTTTATAAAAAAGGGGCTTCTTTTAAATGGTTTATAAAAAAGGGGCTTCTTTTAAATGGTTTATAAAAAAGGGGCTTCTTTTAAATGGTTTATAAAAAAGGGGCTTCTTTTAAATGGTTTATAAAAAAGGGGCTTCTTTTAAATGGTTTATAAAAAAGGGGCTTCTTTTAAATGGTTCATAAAAAAGGGGCTTCTTTTAAATGGTTCATAAAAAAGGGTCTTCTTTTAAATGGTTTATAAAAAAGGGGCTTCGTTTAAATGGTTTATAAAAAAGGGGCTTCGTTTAAATGGTTTATAAAAAAGGGGCTTCTTTTAAATGGTTTATAAAAAAGGGGCTTCTTTTAAATGGTTTATAAAAAAGAGGCTTCTTTCAAATGGTTTATAAAAAAGGGGCTTCTTTTAAATGGTTTATAAAAAAGGGGCTTCTTTATAATGGTTTATTAAAAAGAGGCTTCTTTCAAATGGTTTATAAAAAAGGGGCTTCTTTTAAATGGTTTATAAAAAAGGGGCTTCTTTTAAATGGTTTATAAAAAAGGGGCTTCTTTTAAATGGTTTATAAAAAAGGGGCTTCTTTTAAATGGTTTATAAAAAGGGACTTCTTTTAAATGGTTTATAAAAAAGGGGCTTCTTTTAAATGGTTTATAAAAAAGGGGCTTCTTTTAAATGGTTTATAAAAAAGGGGCTTCTTTTAAATGGTTTATAAAAAAGAGGCTTCTTTTAAATGGTGTATAAAAAAGAGGCTTCTTTTAAATGGTTTATAAAAAAGGGGCTTCTTTTAAATGGTTTATAAAAAGGGGCTTCTTTTAAATGGTTTATAAAAAAGGGGATTCTTTTAAATGGTTTATAAAAAAGGGGCTTCTTTTAAATGGTTTATAAAAAAGGGGCTTCTTTTAAATGGTGTATAAAACAGGGGCTTCTTTTAAATGGCTTATAATGATAATAGAAAAATCCATATATTCGAACGTGGTCCATTCCAGAAATAGTTCTCAATCCTCTCATAACGTTATTCATCTCAATTTTCGATCTCATTAACCCTCACGCTCGAATGGCTTTTAGCCTTTACAAGCGGTGGTCCATTCGTTAAAAAAAAACTTGTTAAGCGAAGCTGGTTATTTAAAAAGCATTGCGGCTCGCCTACTCTGGAGACACGAGATATTAGGATTACATGGCGCCGCAGTTGGGGAATGGTTGACTGGTCGCAGTTTGGGGCGTGGATGCAGTTCCCTTCTCGACTCATTGGATAGACAAGTGAAAACGATTGGCACCAACTCTCAGACAAACCCAACCGCCCGGTGCGCGTTTTATTCTACGGGGGAAACCCAAGAAGGGCAATACCTGTAAATTAGCGCCGGCATCCCTGGATTCTTTCGGCTCTGAAATGGGGGTTAGCATCGGACGACGATAAACTGACGACTGCCGCTGGCTTGTAATCCTTGGGGCTTTACTGGGCGAAATAGGCTAATTTCTGATTTTTTTTTCTTCTTGTCATTTCGCTGTGAGGAGCAGCTTGCGATGGAGCCAGGACGCTGCGATAATGGCGGGGTGCAGAAAATTGGGAAAAAATGTGAAATTGGCTTAAATATAGAGTTATGCTAAAAATATTTGAAAGAGAGACAGGGCATATACAGATACATACATGTTCCTATATATATATATATATATATATATATATATATATATATATATAAGTATAAAATTTTATTTATACAAACATGCCATTTCTCGAAAATTCTTGGTCTGATGAGGTTGACTTTCTGGGAAAAGTGCAACCGAAACATGTATGCACATATGTAACCAATAATGTTTGTATAAATAAAAATGTATACTTATAAACAGCTCTACTTGTTATTGAGCACTTTTTATAAACACTTGAGTTTCTACGGATTTACATTTACAGAAACTAATACAATACATGTACGATATATATATATATATATATATATATATATATATATGTATATGTATATATATTTTTATTAACTTTCCATGCAATACTTTAAAACTTGAACGAAAAACACACACATTACTCGACAGCGTGCCAACGCATCCCTCGTTCGACACCGGTTTTTGAATCCTACCCGCCATTTCATAACAGCAAGGCGATGACGTCGTACCATCAAAGACGTTTATCAAATTAACAAAGAAATAAGTTTCTTTATTCTTGTTTTTTTAGGAAAAAAAAATGACACAATACTGGTCACCCCAAAGAAGGAATTTTATTCCGTAATCGATAGGATTAATGTAAGAAAAAAAAAAAAATAAATTAATCTTGTATTGCTAATTTGGCTTTTATTTCAATTATATATATATATATATATATATATATATATATATATATATATATATATATATATATATAGTAGAATCAAATATGAAATTTAAAGTAAACTTTCAGTAGATAGAACCTATAGTGAAATGGTTAAAGCTCAATATACGAGATAGAGCAATTATAAAGTTATAAAGATAGAAGAAAGAAGAGTGATAAACATGTACGAATGTCCAAATTTGCCCAGGGAGTTAGCAAAAATGGCCAGCTTTCTCACATAATTTCCATTTAAGTGCGCTCCATCTACGATTTGATTTCAACATTTTACTTTTGGATTTACTTCATTTTGAACACTTTCTCCATACTGTCCCTACGGAAAACTTTTTTCGTCTTCTTCAAAATCTATTTTTCATTGGACACCTTTTCAACGGACAATTACCATCTGGACAAACCACATATCTTTTTTACACGAACTTTTTTCACTCCATTTTTAATAATATTTTTCAAATGTTTGAACTTTGGCTTTTCCACAGCCAACTTATCTATCTGTATTTCTCTTCTGATGATAAGATTTCGATCTTTGAAAAGCCTTGGCTTAAGGAAAGAATAATAAACACTAGTCTATTACAGAATACACCTTGCATTGAACAATCGAAATTTGAAATAAATTTGGACATTTGTACATTTTTATCATTTTAATTTCTTATATATATATATATATATATATATATATATATATATATATAGATATAGATATAGATGTGTGTGTGTGTGTGTGTGTGTGTGTGTGTGTGTGTGTGTGTAAATATCAAAGTGAGAATTCCGAGGCAGGAGCAATGCAATGTTGAAAACCGGAAGGTGGAATAAGAATGAACAAAAATAACTGACAAGAGGCGGTAAATCTCAGATCAATTTACTTATATTTCAAAATTTAAATATAAAGACAGTAAATTGTAAAATTGATGGGCTTACTGTTAAATATTTAAAGGTCCGGAATGGTAGAGACTTTAATCATTTCGAGAGTAACAACCTCTCTTTTTTCAAAAAGAAAACAAAAGTTGGACTGGCTGTGTCAGTTGAAGAGAGCCAAGTTGATGGTGCTATTCAAAAAATAGGAACATGAGATTTGCAGAAAAAAAAAGACAAGTCCTGCAGAAAATGCAATAGTTAAGATATGTAATAGATTACTAAGATTAATTAATTTAGTTAATCTTAAATAATAATATTTGGATTTAATTTATTTTGTTGTTCATCTTCTTTTATTCATTTTTTATTATTATTTGTTTTTCAATTTATTATTTAATTTTTCATATTAAATATTTAATATTTATGTTAAGTGTTGCAATTGTAAATATAGATTCGAATAGTCAGGTAAAGATTAAGGGAGATAATTAATATATATATATATATAGATATTAATGTTTATATCAGACAAGATCAGAACAACATCGCTACCGCCGGTTTCAATTCCTAAAAAGGGGACCTTGAAGCCTTCCTTATCGGAACTCTCTTCAACCTCTGCTTATAAACATTACTAAATAAGTATTACGCTCTTATGTTTGAATTTTTTCAATAATCAGGAACACTGTTGGGATACACACACGCACATATATATACATATATATATATATATATATATATATATATATATATATATATATATATATATATATATATATATATGAAGAAGAATGGAAAGGAATTAGAGAAGCAAAAGCCAAATCAAAATTCAATTCAATTGCTCAGAGCAAGGTATATTCCGCAAAAAGGCAATTTATTCAAGTTAAATTTTTCTTAAGCCAGGCTTTTCAAAGATCAAAATCTTATCATCAGAGGAAGTCGCTGGGATAGATAAGATTTGATCTTTGAAAAGCCTGGCTTAAGGAAAATTTAACTTGAATAAATTGTCTTTTTGCGGAATATACCTTGCTCTGAGCAATTGAATTGAATTTTGATTTGGCTTTTGCTTCTCTAAATCCTTTCCATTCTTCTGCATATCTACCTGCTCTATACTACATATTGAGCTGTATACTCTTCACAATAGGTTTTACCTTTCCTAAAAGTTCGCTTTTAGTACACCACTTTATATATATATATATATATATATATATATATATATATATATATATATATATATATATATATATATGTATACTCGAAAAATACCCGTCCCAGGAAGGTAAAATTTATTTCCCGTACAAAACAGTTTTTAACCACTTTTGTGTCCCCTTACGACGATTAAAAACAAGATATCATGATATTAAATCGCATGTCTAGAATCCTTATTCTAATTTTGACCAACATCTATAACATAATTTCGATTCTAAATAATTTCTAAAATTGAAGTCTTAAACTTAAGGTGCCAGAAATTGAAATTCAATAAACCTTGCTTCATTGTTGTCTAATGACGGCTTTCTCTTTTTTCTTCTTTCTTTCTGTTTCTTCTTCTTCTTTTTCTTCTTCATCTTCTTCTTCTTTATCTTCTTCTTCTTCTCCTTCTTCTTTTTCTTCTTCTTCTTCTTCTTCTTCTTCTTCTTCTTCTTCTTTCTTTTCTTCTTCTACTTTTTCTTCTTTTTTTTCTCTTTCTTCTTTTTCTTCTTCTTCTAAATACTATTTTCACTATTGCTATCATTATTATTATTATGTACTAACTACAAGTTTTCAGACAGGTCGCAACAGTGATTGCTCACTGACAGTAATCCGTGGTATCCCCTGGAGTCTGAGTGAAAAGACGTCTCCCCAGGTTTCCAGCACTTTCCACCTCTTTCGATAACCATTGCAAATGATTTTGCGTCATCGAAACAGATTACTCGCTAGCAAAAACCATTGGTCATCTGCGATTTGGGTGCCAATAAGCCCCCCCCCCCCCGCCCCAAGGTACTACTACAATCCAGTGGAAGCTGAGTTAGTGCTCTCAGTTCTGTTTTTTCATCATCATTATTATTAGTAGTAGTAGTAGTAATAATATTATCATTATTATTATTAGTAGTAGTAGTAGTAACATTATTATTATTATTATTATTAGTAGTAGTAGTAATATTATTATTATTAGTAGTAGTAATATTATTATTATTAGTAGTAGTAATATTATTATTGTAGTAGCAGTAGTAATAGTATTATTATTATTAGCAGTAATAGTAGTATTATTATTAGTAGTAATAGTATTATTATTATTAGTAGTAGTAATAGTATTATTATTGTAGTAGTAGTAATAGTATTATTGTAGTAGTAGTAATAGTATTATTATTAGCAGTAGTAGTAGTAATAGTATTTTTAGTAGTAGTAGTAGTAGTAGTAGTAGTATTTTTATTATTATTATTAGTATTAGTAGTATTAGTAGTAGTAATAATATTATTATTATTAGTTGTAGTAGTAGTAGTAATATTATTATTATTATTATTATTATTATTATTAGTAGTAGTAGTAGTAGTAGTAGTAGTAGTAGTAGTAGTAGTAGTATTTCACTTCTTCCTGTGAAAACAATGTCTTGATATTTTCATTTGAATGTAAAAGGGTTGTGAAAAAGTTGAATTGGATTACTGTCAGTTCAGGTGGAATTAGTGGAAGATTAAATTCACCCTCTCTTTTCTTAACGATATCTATAAAACATTAACGATAAAACATTAACGATAAAACATTAACAATAAAACATTAACAATAAAACATTAACTCCAGTAACTCCCCCTTATGTGTTATCGTATTTGTTTTCTTTGCTGTTATTTTTCATACTTAATATTTACCTATCCTATCATAGTTCTAGATACAATATTATTAGCATCATGTGATATTTATGGATTGTTTTTGATACTATTATTATTTCGTTGGATGTTTTTAGTTGGATTTTTCTTTTTGAACTATTATTATTATTATTATTATCATTATTATCATTATTATCATTATTCATTAATATTGAATCTGGGAGTTCTAATCTATTATATATATTTTCATATATTAAATTTTATTATTATTATTATTATTATTATTATTATTATTATTATTATTATTATTAGTAGTAGTAGTAGTAGTAGTAGTAGTACTACTACTAAAAGTATGATACATCTATGTACACGTCTTTTTCTTTCTATCTGTGATCATTTTTATTTTTTTAAATAAAAAGAAAATGTTGATGTCTTTGCTTGACCTATTTTTTTATCTTTTGAATTAAAAAGTAAGAAATAAGAAAATTTTTAAAAAATCCCAATCGTCTTAGAAACGATCGTACGCCTAACCATTGGTGAACTTGAATTCTATAAACTGATATAAATAATGTTATAAAACGTTTTAGTCTCAACTCTCTCTCTCTCTCTCTCTCTCTCTCTCTCTCTCTCTCTCTCTCTCTCTCTCTCTCTCTCTCTCCCTTTCTCTGTATATGACCGCATAGTTTTCTGTTAAATATAGGCCCTTATATTTGCATTGCAGTACAAAGACAACCGAACTAGTGTATTTTCCCTTTCCAACATCTTTGGCAGACTTTTTTCT
>OY744534.1:10414826-10419826 GCA_963556195.1 Sepiola atlantica | reverse complement strand
ACGATAATCGCCACAACAACGACATGAGGAATTGGTTATGCAAGAGGACGGCTTAACAAGTATTTGTTTACATTGGACTTGAAGACGACCATGTTGTAGTCGGTTGGGAAGCAACCTCGTTGTATTTTGTTTCACAGATGAGACGTTCTAGGGAAGAAACTTTTTTTCATAGAAGTTCCGTTAGATCTTTGCAGAGACAAAGAGAAATCCAAGTTATTTGCTGCGGCTGTAGCTAGACGAGTTGTATAAGATTGTATAGCTCAAGTTCTTAATATTTTAACGTATTTCATAGTTTTTATTTTGTATACAATTGGTTTCGAGCTTATTCTGTTGACGATAGGTTCTATTAAACTCATAGATCGGACCCTAAAAAAGTACTACAACTCCAGGAGCAGTGGTAATGTGGTCACCCGAGACGCGATTCGAACGAACGCCCAAAAAGCAAATGGCTTGAATTTCTACCCTCTTTCTTTCTCTGCTTCCTTGGGATGCGCTTTCCTTTTCACTCACTAAAAGAAAGGGTTCGTAACATAAACGTGTTGACTGGGGAATTCCAACCAATCAGAAGATAACAGGTCGATAACCCCTATAAAAACGAGGAGATAAGCAAAGTTCACCAGACAGACCAAAAGACGGACCTTGAAGGAACACACAAGAAATATACTCTACTCTACCCCCGGCCCTTTTGGGTGGGGCGACAAGAAGAACCGGACTCTTCAAAGGTGACGTACAAGCTTTCCTTGCCTCGCGCACACAGCAACGCACTCACAGACAAAAAGTCAGGCGAACAAGAAGCAAACCGCTATGACGCACACACATTAGCAAAACAAGGTAAACTACCCACAAACACAATATCACATTACCAAATACACGCACTAACAAATATAGACATACACATCTTTAGCTCTCGTGTCTGCTTATGCACTGAGCTATTTCTAACAAAAGAACACGAGTTGTATAAACTTTACAAAGAACATTTCTTCATTAAAACTAACCTTTATATTTTTGTAACATTGTCGTTCTATAAATGTTTTGTTGATTAGTCATGTTTTATATTCTTTTTTACTTCACAAAACGCCATACATGTTGAGTTAGCAGTTGCAACCTGGCAACCCTAATATTTCTTCTCTCAAGTCTCCATTTCCTTCGTTATTGACAAAATCTTACTTCATGTTTAAGATTTAGCACCGGCCATAATTAATAGCGTCCTCGCTATAGTAACAAGGCTGAAAAATTAAGACTTCGATGCTGGATGAAGTGTTGTGCCATGCAAAGGGCGGATGTGAGGAGAGGGCTTGGATAGTTACTAGGATTCGAAAATAAGGTAAGCGGGAAATAGGCAACAAATGTAAACCTGACGATATTTGAAAATATTTTTCCTAAGAAATCATCTGAGCAGCAATAAATTTCTACACGGGCAACGCCGGGTGAATACCACTCGTATATAATAAACTATAAAGTGTAAGAACAGGAGTACTAGGAGAATTTGTACGTGTGATACAATGAAGGCCGCGAGGATAGGAAGTGACTCATCGACAGAGACAAAAGAAAATGCGGGAGTGGTCGGTTTTCATTGTTTAGGACAGGTGACTCAGACAAGAATACCGGATACGACATTTAGGAGTGACAACGTTTTACGACAGTTTGACGACAGTAAGCTAAGTTAGTTTTACGACAGTTTGACTACAGTAGGGTAAGTTAGTATTACGACAGTTTGACGACAGTAAGGTTTATGGCAAAAAGTTAACGAGTTGGGGTTTCGGAGAGAAGCCGAACAGTTAGGGATCGAAAACGATGAGATGAGCTGACGACTTGAGAAACGACAATGTTTTCTTTTAAATGTTTCTATAAAACAGGTTCTTCCTAAAATCTCCTCCTCCCAAACTGGAACCCTGAAAAGGGTCTTCCAAAGATAGACATATATATTTGGGTAATCTGGAAATGAGAAAATACGAATTAATCACCACTTATCAAGAGATAAAGACCACTTAAATATAAGGATCAATGAGATTGTCAATTGGATTGACGATCAATGGTATGCGAGGATTGGAAACGATAATTGGAAAGAGCAGGATTTGACAAGTATTTCTGGATTGGAACTCGTAGCGGACTATGTTGTCGTCAGCAGGGAAACAGTCATGTGATACAATGAAGGCCGCGAGGATAGGAAGTGACTCATCGACAGAGACAAAAGAAAAATGCGGGAGTAGTCAGTTTCCATTGTTAAGGACAGGTGACTCAGACAAGAATACCGGACATGACATTTAGGAGTAACAACGTTTTACGACAGTTTGACGACAGTAAGGTAAGTTAGTTTTACGACAGTTTGACGACAGTAAGGTTTATGGTAAAAAGTTAACGAGTTTGGGTTTCGGAGAGAAGCCGAGCAGTTAGGGACCGAACCTCCACAGAGAGCGGATCGGACCGAAAACGATGAGATGAGCTGACGACTTGAGCAACGACAATGGGGGTCTCGACAGTCCGCGACGGTGTCACACACACACTCATAGTTCCAACTAAATTATACACAACGTATATGTGTTTGTGTTCTTTCTCGAGAGTTGTGTTTGTTTGATGTAACTTGTGGACCAGTGTTGTGCCCTCGACGATTCGTCAATTGATAGATGACTCGGCTAGATGATGAAGACAAGAAGGCCACGGACATACAACGTTGGGGTTGACGGTCGTCGGGTGGGGCAAAATGGTTCTACATATGCCTGCCCCTTAAACCAGCTTCTCAACTCAACCCTAAAAACTATTTCAATAATCATGACACAGAATATTTAATCTGGTTATAAAGTATTATTATACAAATAAATTAAGTTAAATATTTTACCTGAGAGTTCGCAAAATTTCAACGGATTTCAGTGTCGTAGGTGAGGTATAGGCGAACACCTTGCACAAGGGTGTCCGTGTCAGTTGAGGATTTTTTTATTGGTTTAAACCATGGACGAAAAACCTGACACTTACTAGTACTCAAATTTCAAGGGGAAGCTGAGGGTTTTGGAAGCTAAGGGTCGACTTTACATTTCAAAAAAATCTCCCAAACGGAGGTTTAGGGTTAGGGTTATCCATGAAAATCACTTTAACTCTGCAGCTGCACAGCTGAGAAACTTATGAGCGTGCACACAAGCACACATGCATATGTAATTTATTTATTTAGATTGCAAACAAAATACGCAAAAGTTTTACTGGCCCCCCCCCCCCTCGCAAAATTTTGCTCGCCAAGAACCTTTGTTCCGCCCACCCGGTTTCAAAACCACTGCGCTAGTCGGTGATAAAGAGCCGAGTAAACGTGAGAGGCCGTAAAAAACCATTGCGATCGTATGTAAGATACTGCACACACACCCACATCCCTTCGATGTGTGTTCTTTGAACGGGATTTATATGACAGAGACTTTTTTATATGAGCAAGACATGCACGAAAGTCTTGCATCTCAAGCTGCGTCATTTTCATATGACGTATTTAGTGACATTTCCATTTCCGCTTGAAACATCCGACACAGGCACGAACAGTATCTATCTATCTATCTATCTATCTATCTATCTATCTATCTATCTATCTATCTATCTATCTATCTATCTATCTATCTATCTATCTCCCCCTTCTATCTATCTATCTATCTATCTATCTATCTATCTATCTATCTTACTAAATATATCTAATCTATCTATCTATCTATCTATCTATCTATCTTACTATATATATCTAATCTATCTATATATCTATCTATCTTCCGATTCTATCTATCTATCTATCTATCTATCTATCTATCTATCTATCTATCTATCTATCTTCCCCTTCTATCTATCTATCTATCTATCTATCTATCTATCTATCTATCTATCTATCTATCTATCTATCTATCTATCTATAAAAAACAGACACACACACACCCACGCACACACACACACACACACACACATATATATATATATATATATATATATATATATTGGTACAGAAAAATTAGTACAAAGTATTAAGCTCTTCATTTTACATTTTTAAATTTAATTCTCAATTAATCGAGCACTCTGCTGGGATTCTTCCTGCTATATTACAAAGAAGTGTTATATATATATATATATATATATATATATATATATATATATATATATATATATATATATATATGTGTGTGTGTGTGTGTGTGTGTGTGTGTGTGTGTGTGTGAATAAAAATGGGGATAAAATGATCCGACGTAATTAAAAATTAAAAAGGAAAACTAAAAACTGCTATTAATGTATTCATAAACGTTTCGTCTTTATTGAAAGACTTCCTCAAGATGAAGAAACAATGTGGAAAAACCATACAGAATATTAATTTTGATTTATCAGAAAGTGTCCAAACTTCGGCATGGCTGTAGACGCGAACGAGCAAAAAATGAAAATCATGATTTTGGGTATGGCGTTATCATCAGTAGTCTGTCTCACTTTCTGACAAATCAACATTAATATTCTGTATGATTTTTTCTACATTGTTTCTTCATCATGAGAAAGTCTTCTAATAAAGACGAAACATTGATGAATATATAAATAACATATTTTGGGGCTTTCCTTTTCATTTTCCGTATATATATATATATATATATATATATATATATAGAGAGAGAGAGAGAGAGAGAGAGAGAGAGAGAGAGAGAGAGAGAGAGTGAAATTTATAGAATCAAGAAATAATTGTAAGGCGGTGATAGATGAAGCAAAGAGAATGTATACAGAGAGATAACCAAACACGAATTCAGTCACAGAAACTAGGCAAAATCTATAATAGTGTGGTGAACAATGGTCAATCAACGATTCCCCCGCTATAAAACCACAATGATGTCGTTTGCACGGCAGCTGATAAGTCTGAACTACTTGCCCAGCGTTTCGCCATTAACTCCAATTTGTACTCGGCATATCACTACCTCCCTAAATTCCCATTGCGGACTGAAGCCATACTTGAAAACCTGGTCATCACCCCATCTCAAGTCATGGTCATCATAAAAAACCTCGACACC
>OY744534.1:10407326-10409826 GCA_963556195.1 Sepiola atlantica | reverse complement strand
TCTTCTCCCTACTACCTCTTTATCACAGAAGAAACGTTGCTAGTCACTCTCTACTCTGTCGTTATGTTAACGACAGATGCTAGGCTGAGCTTCAATCTATGCCCCCCCCCTCCTGTAAAATATATACAACAAAGACTCGTCTAGCTACAACCACTAACAATAATTTCCTTTCCCCTTTCTCTGTGCCTAAACGAAACTTCCATGAGCAAAGTTTCTTTCCAAGAACTGCCCGTCTGTTGAATTCAATACCACGGGGCTCCTTCCCAGCTGACTACAGCATTGTTATCTTCAAGTCTAATGTAAACAAATTCGTGTTAAGCTGTCCTCCTTAATAATCCAATTCTTCTAAACTTCCTCCATCATGATCAATCATCCAGGTGTTGTCTCACGGTCCACCTGACACTCATTAACCCTTATCCTCGAGTGGCCTTGTGGCCTTGATGAATCGTTACTCCTTAGTAAAAAAAGGTGAACAGCGAGATGTTTGTTCACATTATATTTAAATTGCTGAATTTTGATACAATCAGGAAAGCAAGAAAAAAGGGAGTGAATTCCAAAGTCTAGCAGTTCGAGGGAAGAAACTATCAAAGTAGAAGGCTCTCCGGAATCTGAGGACCTCTACAGTGAAGGGGTGAGATTTTGCTGCTTGTTGGGTGAGTCGGAAGCCACCAGTGCTATGAGTTCGTCAGAGCTCATTCTATAAAAGTACTTGTAAAACAGGCACAGGTATGCAAAATTGCGGAGATGGGACAGGGGTGGGAGCTTGGTTGACAGTGCGAGACCTATTAGATTGGAAGTTTTTTGGGGGATCATGTCTAATAGAGAGAGACGAGTGGTTGATGCACCAGCCAATATGGGCCTACAATAGTCGATGCATGGGTGAATACTGGCTCTTAAGAGATGTAGTATGTTGTCAGGTGTGAGTATTTTTCTAGCGCGGTAGACTTATATTTCTTTGTTTATAGAAGTTGATCCAGACAAGGCATGAAGCCACTTGATGTTAGAAACTAAAAAAAAAGAAAAACTACTCTAATGTCAAAAACAAGCCAACGAAAAGAGTTAGATGGATAAATTCCGACCCAGAAAACAGCAATTCTTCCTCCTTTGTCAGAAACATCGTTCATGGAATGTGAGGACTAAAGGACAAAATAAGTGAAGCGAGATTTACGAAGCTGTCGAAAGTAAACCCAAGGTCCACTTTCTATTCTCCTTAGCAAAGACAGGAGATGCCTATTGGCCTTAGTCTTGAAAAAAGCAAGGTAGGAGGAAAACAGTCAGCAGGTAGAGGGTTCAACAAGCCTGTGGTTCCACTTCCTACTCTCCTAATTGATGAGAGTATCTGAAAGAAATGGTAAGTCATTAGCTAGATGAAAACATTTGCACTTGCATAAGTTCGTTATCAACGCATAGGTGATGTTGACTACACACTTTCAGAAGCCCTCAAATCGGGGCCTTGTTGCACTTATTTGAACCACGGAGGATACCCTAACATGTATAGCACTTCGATTTCGAGTGGACCTGGGAGTAGTGGTTACAAAGGAGGTGTCTACCAACGTAGTCAAGTTCATTAACAATAAATAGGTGATGTTGACTACACACTTCCAGAAGTCCCCAATTCGGGGCCTTATTGCACTTATTTGAACCATCGAGGATACCTTAACATGTATACCAGTTCGATTTCGAGTGGACCTGGGAGTAGTGGTTACAAAGGAGGTGTCTACACACTTCCAGAAGTCTCCAAATCGAGATCTTGCCGCGGGGTGCACTTCGAGTTCTTATTTACTTACCTCCTAAAGACAGAATAGATTAAAAACAGGTACTACACTTTATTCCTAGCAAAATAGAAGTTCAGCCTTGAATGCATACGCCCTGTAAAGATTGTTAGGATGCACCTTAATGAACATTATTCGTTATTTTGAGGGTTCCAACAAGATAATACGCCCGTCCCTTTAAAAGGTCAATCGCTGGTCTAGTCAGTAGAGAAGCTAGAAAGTTTTGAACAAAAAAACAAACAACAAAAAACGAGGCTCGAGACTTCAGTCTATCTTTCGCTCTGATACCATCACGTCGGTTGGCATATAAATGAACTTATGTTTGAGATAAGTATTACGTAATCGGCCGGTGATAAATCGCTGAATTGTTATGGAGGACGGTGTCAATGAGTGCAAATGTGGGACCCTTCTTCACAACGGACAATCATATACCACACACATTGGTTATATATTTTTAGTTGAATAAATACGTGTTTTTTTTAAGTACGAGATTATTGAGATAGTTGGAAACTATTTGCTGCTCTTTAAATACGAATTCTGTTGTCGGTTAAACCGATCAAACAAAAGTGCGTTGTTACAAGGTTAGTTAGATGTTACAAAAACGTTGTCTTTTAAGGCCCTAATGCCACAGGGTTCAAGCGACGTTACCTCGTCATAATGGACAAAATTAACAAACGCTACATAATCATCGTCATCATTGTCGTCGTCATGATCGTCATCATCATCAT
>OY744534.1:10399826-10402326 GCA_963556195.1 Sepiola atlantica | reverse complement strand
TGAGTAGCCTATATGATAATAGACTCATTGTGGCGGTTAACCTCTTTTATTTCTAATAATCTTGTGGAAAATATGGACGCCTCTAATTAGGTACTTTATGGACAAAGGCGTCAAAGAAATGTAATTAATTATGGAGAATTTAATAATCCATTTTGCAGAATGGCGGAAATAAAAAGAAATAATATGTGTCGCCAATTCTTCGAGAAGAGGAAGAACTTTTGTCGCCAAAAGAGGATGAGAGTTCTGTTAGAACAATCAGGATGGTTAGCATGTTATTAGCACAGATCTATGACACTAAAGAGCCGGAGGCAGATCTGGTCGAATGGTCATTGGCAAGAACGCACACACAGAGACACACACACAGACAGACACACACACAGACAGACACATGAGAAAATTTGAATGCATCCTCAAGTGTCTAAGGTTTCTCTGTACAGTGGTTTATCAGGAACACCTAACATGAGAATACTTCCTATATATATTAATATATATATATATATATATTTTATATATATATATATATGTATAAAAATATATATATATATATATATATATATATATATATATCTTGCAACGGCCGTTTATTTTGGTTTCTTGCTGGCGCCGACTGTTGGTCTTCTGTAGACTTTGAGTTGATAGACCTACCACCACACTGCACCAGTACAATTCGTACAATTCATGTGGAGGTCTGGATGGTGTTTTATCTCGTGTGTCTTTCAATCCTCCTTGACCCTTCATGGGCATTTTGTGTGATACAGAAAAGTTAAGAACAACCACATGTGTGTCATTATGTTTCTCTCTTTTTTAGATCTGAACGTAAATTTATGATATTAGGGGAAGTCTCTGTACCCTTAAGTTCTTTCAATTAAAACAGAAATGCTATTTCAACATACCTGTTGCTGGTCAGCGTGCGTCGGTACTGGGTTGGTTCCCGGATTCGATGATATTTCTTAGTATTTCAGCTGTTTTAAACATTGTAGTGCGTTATATTACATGAGAATACTTCCTATATATATTAATATATATATATATATATTTTTTATATATATGTATATTCACATATATATATGTTTATGTGTTTATATATATATATATATATATATATTTATGTATTTATATATATTTATATATATATATATATATATATATATATATATTTATGTATTTATATAAATATATATTTATATATATTAATGCATTTATATATATATATTTACCTATATTTATATATGAATATATATATTTACCTATATGTATATATTTATATATATATTTACCTATATTTATATATTTACCTATATTTATATATTTATATATATTTATATATATATATTTATATATATATATATATATATATATATATATATATATATATATATATATATATATATATATATATATTTATATGTGATTTTATGAAGGCTTACCAAAGCATTCCTTTCAGGACACCAATGATCACCATTAAAGATATTTTTCTTACAAAAATTATTTATTCAAATTAAATGTTTTTTCCTACACGTGTTTCACTACCAAGCAGTTACTTGCTTGGCAGATCATCAGGGAAATTAAATGTCTGGAATACTGGTTTCAACTGCCGACAATACACAATGTGGCGTTGCAATAGTTGAGGTCACTTAAGAAGAGAAGAGGACAAAAATAAAAATAAAAGTTAAAATTAAAAAACAAGGAAGAACCACGATAAAAAAGAAAGTCCTAGAAAAAGTCTTGGAAAAGTAGCTCGTGCATTATTTCTTCCACCAAACCAACAAGCAAATAATCGGTCTCAAATACATTAAAAAACAAAAAAAACAATGTGCGATAATACACTTTCACATCGGCCGGCACAATGATGAATAAATCCCCCCCCCCACCCACAAAATAAAACAAAAGAACTAAATCATTCAAGATACCGCTCACAAGTTACCATTCCAATCCAATGATAGTATGGGAATTCTAAATCCAACTTCTCACAAAGAAAAATCAACATAAATGTTCGTCCGGGTTCGAAGAGCCTTATTTCAATGGCTGATTTCTTACCCTTCGAAATAAACACACGACGAGTTGACCGTCAATCTCGCAGAAAACTCCTTTATATTAAGAAAAAATCTTAATTAGTGGATAGAAACTATTTATTCAAAATACTGTTTCTAAAAAAAATTATTATTAAACGTATTCTTTATAGAAATTAATTATCTAGTGTCTGGGACGTCATTTTACATTTTGGGAAAATATCCTTCATTTAATTAACTGCCGAATTATTATCGTTTTGTTGTTTAACGAAGCGAAAAAAGCCTATCCCGCAGAATTTGTTTTTAAAAGGTTATTCATATATCAAAAATAAAATGTTATTATAAAAACGTTTTCTACAAAAATCTAGTTATTATTTTAAATAATTTAAAATATTTCCTAAACGGCTGTGTCTGTTTGCAACTCTCTGTGGAAAATATTATTATATATTCCATAAATAAATATTACTACGGAATATCGTTATCAGAAATCT
>OY744534.1:10382326-10392326 GCA_963556195.1 Sepiola atlantica | reverse complement strand
AGGGCCGTTTTGACATCACCGTTCGTGCGAGAAATCAACCTAACTGTCGTTTTGGGGTTGTTTCTATTTGTAACTATTGTATGTTTTTAATAAGGTTTTAAAAGGCAAATCTTTTTAACGATATTTTTTTCTCATTAAATTATTAATTAAACCAAATTGTTATACAGTTTTAACTAATAGTGTTAACTCGATCTTGTTTTAATCGACTTTAAATCTTTTTTAATTAAATGAAGAGTTGACAACAAATTTTAAGCCAGTTTAAATCACTTTCTATTCGACAGTTTAAATGCTTTTAAATTCATTTCAAATTTTGAAGGCTCACGAAATAATTCTTTTTTTTTTCAACTATTACAAAATATTTTAATCCCTGACTTGTTTACGAATAAATCGAAATGCATTCTGGTAGATTTCATTTTGTAATTAAATTATTGTTAAATAGGAACTTTCAGTTATATTTGAGTATTTCATGCCATTGCATTTTTTATTTTTTACTTTATTTATAGTAAATTCATTGTGTAATTCTCGAAGTTACGTTAACGCGAGAAATACAGAGACACGATTTAAATTCAAGAATCTAACGAAGTATTTGATTCTATCTCCTTTTTTTCCAACTATTAACAGAATATTGAAATGACTTGCGTGTTTGGTGAATTTTAATTTCATAAGAAAATTATTTTTTAAAGAAGATTATTTCAAGTTTATTTTATTTTACGCGTTTTTGATTCCCATACATTTTCGGTTGAGAGCTAATCAAATAGTAATAAGACGTAATTCACTTAGAAGCGAGAAACACACACACACACACACACACACACACACAGACACACGCGAAGTGGTCACACAATTTTATTACTATGGAGATTTAAACGAATTTAAGGAACTTTAAAAGTAACGCCATCAGTGAAGAAGAAATCTTTCTAGACTGAGGCATTTTTATTTCCAATTCTAGAGTATTTATTTACCTCCTCTCCAGGAGGTTAGGCACAAGGCCAGTTTTATCTTACTCCCACAAGTAAGATGTGACCCAAGGTCGGGTCGGGAAAGTGGGGTTTGAAAAGCCAGCGCCCGAGAAAGTGAGCACTCTGGCCATTAAAAATTGCCTGGGCAGCCCCATCGGCATTCCCCGGTAGGGGCGCTTCAGGCAGTAAGCAATAAACTTACTCCTCCCCAAAGAGGGGAGGCGAAGCCTGGGAGGGTGGACCTCCTAGAACTGCACAGGACAAACCCATAGACCGCCGTAAATCAAGCCCCGAAGGCTAAGACAATACCATGGGGTGCAGTATCCATCGGAACAGATACTACACTTTGATCTTAGCCAAAAGGAAAGCAAAATAAATAGGTTTTGACTAATTTCCTAACGGTATTTTTATTTACTCCTCTGCAGGAGTTAGGCACAAGGCCAGTTTTATCTTACTCCCACAAGTAAGATGTGACCACAGCTTGGGTCGAGTAAGTGGGGTTTGAAAAGCCAGCGCCCGAGAAGGTGAGCACTCTGGCCATTAAAAATTGCCTGGGCAGCCCCGTCGGCATTCCCCGGTAGGGGCGCCTCAGGCAGTAAGCAATAAACTTACTCCTACCCAAAGAGGGGAGGCGAAGCCTGGGAGGGTGGACCTCCTAGAACCGCACAGGACAAACCCACAGACAGGTGGAATCAAGTCCCGAAGGACAAGACGACACCCGTATATAGGGGTGCAGTATCCATCGGAACAGATACTACACTTACTTCCTAGCGTGTGCCAGGTAATTCTTTAAAATAATTTATGTCGACATTAGTAATGATTGGTGCCCGGAAAATTCGGCAATTTTGGCAAAGTAGGAAAATTCAGCAATTTCGGAATAAATATCGATTGAAAATAGATTTTAGAACCGTTCTTTGCGGGGATATAGTTGTGAATACCACCACAACTAATAAAGACAGTCCTTCGTGGCCTTTTGACTAAGAGCAGAGTGTAGTATCTGTTCTGGTGGATGATCACTAATTAGACTAGTACCGTCTTGGCCTTCAGGCTTTGATTCCGCCGGTCTGAGATAATGTCCTTTGAGAAGGGGTTAGTGTATTGCTAATCACTTAAGGCGCCCCTACCGGGGAATGCCGACGTGGAGGGTAGAAAAATACGAAGACCATTTCTTGTATTATCTTTTTGGTACTTGTGCAGTTTACGAACCGGGCTAATTTTAGATAAGATTTTCAAGTTAAATTCAATTTTTACGATATCTTTCGTTTACTAAATTGTTCGACGAAAGTACAGAATAGTTAACAAAGCCCCCCTCTCTCCATGTTAAAAATGGCTTTCTAAATACTGTTATTATTTCAACCCGGTTTGTACTTAAGTTACGAGATTAAATCCATCATAATGCATTTCGGTTTCTTCGTAAACAAGTCAGCCATTTTGATATTTTGTTAATAATTTTAAAAAATATCAATTACTTCGTGTCTGTTCGAAATTATTATCAACTTATGTTACCACTTCTTGTATGCCTCTGTATGTGTCCGTTTTTATCGCCTCTGCGTGACTTACACATTTTTAAAAATTCTGTTAATCAAGTATTTATTTAAATAAAAATATAATAGCGTTAATTAATAAAACGAACTTTTTAAAAATCCTATTTTTAAAAAAATTAATTACGAAATAAAATCCAACGCAATGCGTTTGGCTTCATAACAAGTCAGCCATTTTATTATTTTGTTAAGAGTTGGGGAAAAAATGAATAACTTCGTGACTCTTAGATATTTGAAAGGAACTTGTAAGTATTTAAACTGTCGAATAGAAAGTTAGGTAATAATAACTATTACCGACATGAATAATTTTAAAAGAAAATACAGTTAGTAAATAAGTCAAAAACAATTTATTTGGGTTTACTTACTCATTTGTGACCTATTTGCGTTAACAAAATTAATAGTTAATATTTAATATGAGATAGAAGTTATATGAGATAGTTGTCGTAAATATTGGTTCTGAGCAAAGTGACTATTTTTCTTTACTCACGAAAAGTAAGGTTTGTAACGTAAACAAGTGGTTAAATAACATGGCTACTTTGCTGAAAACCGATATATACGGTAACTTTAAATGCTTATATTTCATGTCTAATATTATTGTCTAACGCAAATAGGTCACAGATAAGTAGATAAACCAAAATAAATTGTTTTTTTTTTTAAATAATTTTCTAACTTTATTTCGTTTAAAATAATGTGGCTTCGTTATTTTCACGACGACATGTGAGGCCTCTTTGAAAAAAAAAAGCTAAAGAAATGTATAAACTTTGTTATGTAGTTAGGTGGTAGCTGAAAAGAAGACTGTACACCAAAAATTACGCAAATTGATTCAGTATTTATTAAATTAAAAATAAAAAACGGTCGCCATTTTGAGTTTTCCCGGAAAAAAAGCTGAGTTATCTCCCTTGCCTAATAAGTAAGTATAAATGTCTAGCGATACGTAAGAGCGTTTGTTTTTGTTTTTTTTTTTTTAATTTTTATAATTTAATAAATACTGGATGAATTTGCGTAATTTCTTTTGTACAATCTTATTTTCAGATAACACGTAAGCAAATAACTAAGTTTATACATTTCTTTAAATATTTTAATGTCATTGTGAAACCGCAGAAGCACCAACATTTTTTCTTATTTTCGTAACATCAATTATAATAATTGAATCAATTTTTTTTTTCCTGTAAAATGTGTATGGCGACCATTTTGGGTACCTTAAACTGAATAGTTACAAAATAAACATTAAAAGTTGGGGCATTTATAACGACAGCTAACAGAACGAAAAAGGAATGAAACACAAACAAAGATGCAACAAATAAATGTTACCAAAGGCAAGATAAGTTACTCTTCTACCTACCTGGATACGTTTATTTGTGTTTTACCTTATTTTAAAGCGTTTTTTTTTAGTTCGATTTAAAACTAGTATCGAGACGTCACGTGGTAAAATAGGGTTATTTTGTGTTTTCAATGTTAACATGACGCCTAGACACTAGTTTAAAATCGAACTGAAAAAAAAACGCTTTAAATAAGTTAAAACGAATAAACTTATCTAGGTTAGTAGAAGAGTAACTTATCTTGCCTTTGGTAACATTTATTTATTGCCTATTTGTTTTTTTTGTTTTTTTTTAACCATTTTCCGTTCTGTTAGTTGTCTTTAAAAATGCCTTTCTTTTCTTCCTCTGTGTATCTAAAACTAAACGGAACTTCCATGAACAACGTTTCTTTCCAAGAAGTGTTCGTCTGTGGAACACAATACCGCAGGGCTGCTTCCCAGCTGACTACAACATGGTCGTTTTTCAAGTCCAATGTTAACAAATTCTTGTACAGCCGTCCCTTTTAAATAATCAAATTCTACCCAGTTTCAACAATCGTCTTCAATACTTCAGTTCTTGTCTCACCGTCCACGGGATAAACTCATCAACCATTACACTCGAGTGGCTTGTGGGCCTTGATAAGCGTTAAAAAAAATCGGGCGGCATGTTCAAATATAACTCGAACGATAGAAACTAATAAAAGCATAGATAATAAACCTTACAATCTTACGTTGAAAATTACGAGGCCTGTCTAAAAAGTATCCGAACTTAGGCCATAAAAAATATTTCAAATACGTGACGGGGTTGGGACCCTAATCTCTTTAAAAGTAGGCCCCTCGTGCTTGCACACACCTAGCCCACCGATCCATCCACTGCCGGAAACACCTCTGGAAGTCTTCTTTTGGAATGGTGTTCATCTCCGCCGTCGCGTTTTCCATTATCTATTTTTTGCACCCTCTAAACAACAGCTGCTCTCCGAGCAGTTTTGGGCCTGCTAGAAGGCTAGTCACTCTCCGCTCATGTGCGGCCATTTTTGAATCGGTTGAACCACTCCTTAATTTGTGTTACACCCATCGCATCTTCTCCAAAGTCAAACACCTGCTGAACCTAACGCACAGAGGTGTTTCCGGCTGTGCATGGATCGGTGAGCTAAGCGTGTGCCAGCGCAAGGGGCCTACTTTTAAGGGGATTAGGGTCACAACCCCGTCACGTATTTGTAATTGTTTTTTTTTCTGGCCTAAGGTCGGATACTTTTTAGACAGGCCTCGTATACAGGTAAATAGAAAAGTGTATATTTTTTTGCGTTTGGTAACAGTTTTTTTTGTTTTTTTTTTGTATATTTGTTTTGTTTTTCACCCCTTTTTTGTTAACTATATATTGCCCAATCGCACCAACTTTTTAAAAAAGAGTTTTTAAAATTAGCGAAATTAACGAAAAAGATCGAAAAAGTCGGTGTTTTCTATGTAATTTTTTTTTTTTTTAGTGTCTGATGCGATTTTTCATTTTTTTTTTTCGCAACAGCTGAAAAAAGCTTTTATTTTTTTGAGAGACACAAGAAACAGTTAGAGTAGGCGGACTGGAAAGGGAGACGGGAACAGATGTGGGTAGGGGGTATCATAAACATGGGAGGGGGGAGAAGAAGAAGAAGAAGAAGAAGAAGAAGAAGAAGAAGAAGAAGAAGAAGAAGAAGAAGAAGAAGAAGAAATTAATGGTCATAAAACAGAAGAATGGGTGAAGGTATGGGAGTTAGACAGGGTGGTGTGTTGCGGGGCGCGGCAAGGGTGGTGATGTGAGAGATGAGGGAGGGCGGACGTGTGGTGTGGGTTTGGGGAAGAAAGAACGCCAGAAGCTGACGACGGGGCGTTTCTTTTCGCGACTCAAGTAAGCAGAGCCTGCGCCTGGCAGAAGCTGTCAGTCTGCTACGGAGTTGGAAATCAGACGTTTGGTAACAAGACTGCCGTCAAGTCGAACCGGGAAGCGATAAAATTTAACTCCAAAAAAAAAAAAAAAAAACGGGAAGGAAAAAAAAAAAAGAAAAAAAATATATATATATTTATACGTTTATATGCATATATAACTATACGTATATATTATACAAAATTTTTTTTTTTTTTTTTAAAGATGCAGAAAAAAGTTTTGAAAACATTACTTTGATTGATCTCGTGGGTTTGTTTATTATTATTATTTTTTTATTATTTTTTTTAATTTTTTTTTTTTTTTTGTATGCCTAGAAGATCTTTAAATTATTAATTCTTTTGATGTCCATTTGTTTGTTTTGAAACTACGGGGGCAAAAAAAAAAAAAAAAAAAAAAAAAAAAAAAACGCAACAGGGACTGGTTTTTTTTTTACTCGAACGCATCGCCAATAAACAAGAAAACCCAGAGGAGAGAAAAAAAAAAACGATTTATATAATAAGGTCTTTACGTTTTTCCTGAGAAAATAAATAAATAAAACCGACGGAATATAAAAACAGTCACACACACACACACACACACACACACACGCACACACACGCACACGCAGACACGCACTTTTCTCCGCGCACTTGTTGAGAATTTCAAATTACGTGAAAACACGTGCGCCATACGGAATGATGTAACATCTATATATTTTCTATTTTCTTTTTAAAATATCAACGATTGGTTAAGGAAAAGAAATATATATGCATATATAAATATTTTTATTTATATATATATATATATATGTGTGTTTATATAACGCAGCAACAACAACATTTCACAAAAAGCATTATTACCTAAGAACACTATCAAACGAAAACAGCGAATAACGCATTCACTCCATTCATTAAAAATAAAACATTAAACGATGCTTGCTATGAACACACAATTAATTATAATTGGAAATTAATTTACTTTTCTGAAAAACAAATATAGAAATGTGTTTATCTTGAAATTGAATTTTTTTTTCTTCTACTTTTCTTTTCACTCGTCAATTATCCAATCGTTTTCGGAATTGTTTATCCTTTTTTTTCTGAACATTTGTGCCCTTTACAAAATTGGACGCAAACATATTTTATTTCCTTGAAAAAAAGAAAGAAGAAAAAAAAAAGAAAGAAAAAGAAGACAAACAATAAATAATAAAAAAAAACGAAAAAAAAGAAAAAAAGAAAAAAAAGAAAGAAACAAAACCTGACAAATAAAAAAAAAAAAAAAAAGACAAAACAAAACAAAACCGAAAAAAGTAGAAAAAAGAAAGAAAAAGAAGAAAAGAAAAAAGTAAACAAAACAATAAACAAAAAAAAACAAAAAAAATGTTTTCTTATTTATTCAATTAAGTAAAGCAAAAAAAATTGAAAACAAGTGACAAAAGATTCGTGATTACCAATTTTCATGATCAAGTGTGTCTCAAACAATTTCAAATTATTCGCCGAAAACATATTTTATTAGATTTTATATTTTATTATCTTGCAAAAAAAACAAACAAAAAAACTTATCGTATTCTTTTCTGATTGAAGTCTAAAAACAAAAACAAAAAAAAACTAAAAAAAAAACGGTAAAACCAGAAAGAACACAAGACGGAGTTTGTGTTGTTTTTTGTCTGCTATTATTCCTTATCCTCGAGTGGCTTTTGGCCTATACTCCAATAGTAAAAAAGAAATCATAAAAAACAATGCTGTAATTCAATGATCTCTCTCTTTCTCTCTCTCTCTATATACACGCACACATATCTTAATTTCTTGATAAATTCTTCCACGGCCAAATTCTTTGATTGGTGATTAAAAAGCACACACCCACCCAGTCACACGCGCGTATCTTCCGACGTACAGACATCCGTTCCCCAAAACAAATCCACAGGTGTCTACTTATTTACTCTTTAATACACAGGTATTATTTATTAACGCAAAACCTGTTCGCAGACAAATAGAAATACCAGTCATAAAAGCGAACTATTTTCAAATCTGATCTTCTTTGCCGTTTATCCGACCGGATTTTTCCATCCAGATGAGTCACGCCCTCTGTCGCCAAATATTTAAATAAATACAAAGGACCTTCTAACGAACGTTGAATTCGCTTTCCTTGTTCTAAAAAAAAAAAAAGATACTTTGTTTACGCGTTATCAAACACGATGCATTACCGGGCGCAACTTGAATTGGTGAAGGCCGTTGATCATATCGACAATCCAAATGACTACAACAGGTTCCCTAAACATGATGACATTTGCAGTAAGTATTCATATTTATAAGCTTGTAACATTTCCACTTTGCTGACTACGGTTTGTCTTTTTCTTCTTCTTTGATACTGTCAAACTTAGCTTGTTTCTTTCAATCGTAGGCGTGTCCCTTTTCTTCCTGGGATTCTCATGGATGGTTCTGCTCTTGAGGAGAAATTGACTCTGAAACTTCTTGGTCTTTCTCTCTTATCAAATCTTTCTTGGAGTTCATACATTAGATCAATTGCATTTTCTGCTTCTTGTAAAGTCGGTTCTATCTATCAACCCAAACACTTTCTCACACATGAGTCTATTCTCTATCTCTACAAATCTATAATCAGACCATGTATGGAGAACCGTTGTTCTATTTAGACTGGTGAATCTCTGTCCCATTTGAGGGTTGTTGATAAGGCGCAGAAACGTATCTGTAATTTGATTCGCCCCACCCTTTCTTCTTCTCTACACCATCTCTCTCACAGATGTGATGTTGCTAGTCTCAGTCTTTTCTATAAATACTATTATAGCATGTCTTCTTCACAATTGTCTGATATATTCCCTGCTTCTTTTGTTCCAGCTCGTTTGACTCGTTGGTCTAGTGGTCTTCATCAATTCGTTGTTTTAATACCTCATTATAATACAGCTTCCTATTCAAGTAGCTTCTTTCCAAGAACCGCAGGCTTGTGGAACTCTCTTCCTGCTGACTGTTTTCCTCCTACCTATAGCTTTGGTCTTTTCAAGACTTAGGCCAATAGGCATCTTCTGTCTTTGTGATAATCATATTTCGTTCTTGTTAGCTCCTTACATCAAGTGGCTTCATGCCTTGTCTGGAGTGATTTTCATTAAAAAAATGTTAGCTATTTTTTTTATCTATTAATGACATAAAATGGCTGACATGTATACTATTTTGTAGTACTGAAAACATAATTTAACTTTGAAGTGTTACAAATAGATTTTCAATTATATTCCGTTCGTCAGTTTAAAGGCTTTAGGTTATATTGAAGCGGCTAGCTCCCAAAAAGACTGCCAAATTTTATCGGCTTGTTTTTTTTTTGGGTGATTTTCCAAACAATGGCAGACAAATTATTCTTCCTTATTATTTTGCGAATTATTTAGAAAATAATTAATTTTCTGATTTTTTGCGGGTTTTCTTTTTTTATTTACATTTTTATTTTGCAAATATTAATTAATTAACAAATAATAAGATCAAACAGGGTTTATTAAAAATTATTATCTACGCACAGACTTATTGGTAGGCTTAAGGGAGGGTATCTTTTGTTTTGTAAGAAACAAAGACGCGTGTGCAGTTTAACATCCCTCCTGCAAATGAATTGTTTTTATTTTAGGAGAGTTACGTTCAGCAAGAGAAGAGTTAACAACCCCCTCCCCCTCACTATTATTAAGAATGGTTTTCTAAATTTACCGGTGGATGTTAAACTGCACAAGTGCCGAAACAAATAATACAATCAGACAACAAAAGAATACGGTGGATTAATTTGCCCTGTCACCGCTTGGAAGAAAGTAGTCATTAAAATTTGGCAGTTATTTGGGGAGTTCAATATAACCGCTTCGACATTAATTTCGAGTTGTTAAGCCTTTAAACTGACGAACAGAATAGATTTTAAAAGTTTACGAAAACTAAACAGGGATCTGGGCATTTATAACGACAGCTAACAAAACAAAAAAAGTGGACACCAGGTTTGTTTTGAACAAAAAAAAACTATAAAATAAGTTAAAACACAAATAAACTTATACAGGTTAGTAAAAGAGTAACTGATCTTGCCTTTGGTAACATTTATTTGTTGCCTATTTGTTTATTTTTTGTTGTTTTTTTAACACTTTTTCGTTCTGTTAGCTGTCGTTATAAATGGCCAGGGATCTTTCCCCGCTACTAAATTAAAGGCCAAGATTATCCATGATACCCCATTTCCAGGTCATTCTAATGTTTAAGAGCAGTTTACAAAAAATAAAAAATAAAAATACCACTAACCCTAAGTCCGAGTGGCTGCCAATAAGAATTAGATTAAAATACCA
>OY744534.1:10367326-10377326 GCA_963556195.1 Sepiola atlantica | reverse complement strand
AATGTGAAATTGGGAATTGAAAAATTGAGCAACGGAAAATTGGGCAACGGAAAATTGGGCAACGGAAAATTAGACAATAGAAAATTGGACAATGTGAAATTGTGAATTGAAAAATTGACCAACGGAAAATTGGGCAATGTGAAATTGAGAAATGAAAAATTGACCAACGGAAAATTGGGCAATGTGAAATTGTGAATTGAAAAATTGACCAACGGAAAATTGAGCAACGGAAAATTGGGCAATGTGAAATTGAGAAATGAAAAATTGAGCAACGGAAAATTGAGCAACGGAAAATTGGGAAAGAGAAAATTGGGCAATGGGAAATTGGGTAGCGGAAAATTGGGCAAACATTAGAAAAATTGGGCATTCATACCGACAGCTAATAGAACGAAAAAGGGATGAAACACAAACAAATGTGAAACATAAACGAAATGTTACCAAAGACAAAATAAGTTACTCTTCTACTAACATGAATAAGTTTATTTGTGTTTTAACTTATTTCAAAGCGTTTTTTTTTGTTCGATTTTAAATTAGTGTCGAGGCGCCATGTAAGAATTAGAACAAAAAAAAATGTCGATTTGATCGCGTGACGTCTCGACACGAATTTTAAATCGAACTAAAAAAACGCTTTCAAATAATTCAAAACACAAATAAACTTAACCAGGTTAGTAGAGGAGTAACTTATCTTGCCTTTGGTAACATTTATTTGTTGCACATTTGTTGTTGTTTTTTTTTCACTTCTTTTAGTTCTGTTAGCTGTCGTTATTAATGCCCGAAAAATCGATTGTATTCGCTTTAAAATAAAACTAAATATTTTTCAATATTTACTTTTTAAATATAATGTGCGGGGGGGGGGGGGGTAGTCACTATTTAAAACTATATATTTGTCAAGAACGGCCCTAAAATCTATTTCCGATCGATATTTATTCCATAAGTGTTTAATTTTTCTTACCTTGCCAAATTTGACCAATTTTCCGTTGCCCAATTTTCCGTTGCCCAATTTTCCGTTGCCCAATTTTCCGTTGCCCAATTTTCCGTTGTCCAATTTTTCGTTGCCCAATTTTTCTAAATTCAAGTGTACACATTCCGTAAAAAAATGACTAAAATATTTATGCTCTGTCGGTGTTCCCACTCGCTATTTTTCTAGATTTATTACTAAAATATTCGGATAATGTGTCGTTTTTCGACCCCAGTTATTTTATCGGACAGACGATATGCAGTAGCTAAAAAATTGTATTTTTGTAAAAGATTATGACATGCTGAACGTATTGGCGTTTAAATAAATTTAGTATTACGTATAAAATAGTAAAAAAAACACTTTTTAAATTAGTTAATAAGCAGACATACTGGCATATTTCCAATATGGCATCTCTCTAAAACTAGTTGATATTGGAACGTAGAATATGTCAGACAAAAAACGTATTTTACTGAGTGATATACAAATAATGGTACTTGTGCAGTTTACGGGCCGTTCTGAAATAATAACGTTATTATTTAGAAAGCCATTCTGAACATGGAGAGTGGGGTTTTGTTAACTATTCTCTACTTTCACCTAACAATTTAATAAACAAAACGGGGGATCTTTTACAATGATCAGCAGAGTCGCGAACGGGGTCCAAAAAAAGAACGAGAAAGGGTTTAAAAACATAAATTTGCAACAAGTAAAGTTGACCTACGTCTAGAATAGACATTTTTCTACTTACCTATGTAATTTGTTTGTATTTTTGCGTAATATAAATGGCTTTTTATTAGATGTTAAAAAAAAATTCTTGTATTTTTAACATCGAATTTGGCAAAAAAGAAAATGGCCGCCCGGCGTCTATATTATTACGTAAATCGGCCATCTTGATTTGTTCGATGATCGTGTGTCGAATACTTAAATTTCTAATGAATAGCAATTGAAACGGGTTAAAATTCTTTTTAATAGTTGGAAAAGACACAGATAAGTTTGAAAATAACTTTTATCGCCTGCAGTTACTTTTATTTGTTGAATATTTGTTTTTTGAGCGTTTTTACTCTGCTGAGTATTGTAAAAGATTCCCAACAAAAGATAGCGTAAAAATTGAATTCAACTTGAAAATCTTATCTAAATAATAGCGCAGTCCGTAAACTGCAGAAGTATCAAAATAATTTATCAAAACAATTAAACTATTTAGACTATTTATGTTGTAAAACATTTATTTTTAGAAATATTTTAATTGTTTTGAATGAATTATTTTTATATAACTCAGTGAAATACTTTAATTCTTTTCGTTTGACATATTTTATGTTCCAATTTTTATATCGAATAGCTTTCCAGGCGGCCATCTTAGAAATATGACAGTATGTCGACTAATTTACTAATGTAAGAAGTGTTTTTTTCTTCTATTTACTACGTAATACTAAATTGATGTTAAACTCCTATTCAGCATGTGATAATCTTTTTAAAAAATATACCATTTATTTTAACTATTACATACCGCAATTCTGATAAAATTGTCAGGTTACGTTTATTAATAACATATTAAAATGGCTGACATATGTTCACCCTCGTTATACTTAAAAATTAGAAATTAATTTTAAAGCCTTTAAACTGACGAAAACAAAATAATTTTAAAGGCACAAGTACAACAAAGTTAAATGCACGTGACACTGTCGTATATAAGAACAACTTTGTTCGTGTCCTTCTTTTAATAATTCCAGTAAATATCGACCGGCAGATCTGATCTTAATCGTTCGAATACAATCTCGGAAATAAACTATATATATATATATATATATATATATATATATATATATATATATATATATATATATATATATATATGATTATTTTTATTTACACAGACATGTACAAAATCTGCGACACTGGTATGTCGATGTTATCGATCAACAGCTATTATAAACTGAGATCTCATCAGGGAGAGTTAAAGGTTCTTTCCAAATATGATCTAAGGTTAAAATCGGATTCTAACTCTGCCTGATGAGATCTCAGTTTATAATAGCTGTTGATCGATAACGTCGACATGCCAGTGTCGCAGATTTTGTACATGTCTGTGTAAATAAAAATAATCAAATGTAAAAGCTCTATTTGATATTGAGCACTTTTTATAAACCCGGTTGAAATTCTTTGGATTACTACCCTGTGGATGTTTTACCTGGATTTTTATTATTATTATAATATATATATATATATATATATATATATATATATATATATATATATATATATATATATATATATTTCTTTTTAACATAGTTCACCCCAAACAAGGCAGGCCGCCACTGTAGACGTAAGTAGGCTACTGACAAAAAGGGTGAAAGTTTTTGTTTTTGTTTAGGGAGGGGGGTCAATCTAAATTGGGAGCTGTGCAGCGAGATGTCCGTTTACATTAGTTTTAAATTTCTTCATCTCAGTACCGTCAGGAAAACAGGGAGCAGGGAGGGAATTCCAGAGTCCAGCAGTACGAGGAAAGAAGCTTTTGGGGTAGAAAGCTCTTCGGCATCTGGGGACCTCCACAGTGAATGGATGGGATTTGGCAGATTGTCTGGTTGATCTAGTGAATTTACGTCGTGGGGGGCACCAGAGCAGGAAGCTCATCAGAGCACAATCTATATTATTACGAAATAGCTGAACCTACCCGGCGTTGCCCGGGTGTTTTTTTAACTCTTATTTAAAAAAAAAAAAAAAAAATGAAATTCTGAACATATTGGCGTTAAAATGTTCAGAATGTCATGATCTTTTTTTTATGAGAAATACAACGTTTGAACTGCTGCAACAAAAATACATGGGTCGCTAAACTACATGATTACCTATTAAACTATAACTAATTTTGTTTTAATATCTATTTATGAAATTGTTCAATGGAAATTGCTTTCAAAACTTTAAATCTTGTAATGAATGATTCTAAATTTGAGATTTTATGGTAAACATTACTATTACCGACATAAATTATTTTAAAAGAAATACAATTGGGAAATTAGAGAAAAAAACTATTTGTGTCCTGTTTGCATAAACATTGAGTATTTAAAAGAAGTTATAAGCGTTTACAGTTGGCGTAAATATCGATTCTGAGCAAAGTAGCTGTCTTTAATTAGTCAGTCCGTACCGTAAACACGGATGGCTACTTTGCTTAGAATCACTATTTATGCTAACTTAAAATGTTTATAACTTCGGACATTTTTTAACGACAGTTAACAGAACGAAAAAGGGGTAAAAAAAACAAAAATAACTGGTACCTAAGGCAAGATAATTAGTTATTTCGAAGATTTTTATATTTTTTTTTGTGGCTTTCTGTTTAATCTTGAAACAAATACGTCACGTGACGTACGGATGCCCTTTTTTAACAAATAATTTTTCACCAATTTGTTTAAATATTAGAAATAATCAAATCAAACTGTTTTTTTTTTATAATTGGAATTATTTTTTTAATGTTGAAAATATTTTTTAAATAGTTTAATTATTAATTAGTAATTATTAATTATTAACCAAATATACTTATATTACAAAATAATAAACACTTATTAACAAATAATATATTCAAACTGTTTTTTTTTTATAATTGGAATTATTTTTTTAATGTTGAAAATTTTTTTTTAAATAGTTTAATTATTAATTATTAATCAAATATACTTATATTACAAAATAATAAACACTTATTAACAAATAATATATTCAAACTGTTATTTTTTTTAAATATAAATCATAAAAATAAAAACTCCGCTGAAAGCTATGCGACCTCAAATAATTGTTGATGTTTAGGATTAACACCGGTTCGCAATTTCCATTACGGCCGCCATGATGAAGTGAATACTTTCTATTATACCTACTTATAAAAATATGGTTTGGTCACTAAATTATTAATTTGAACCAAATTGTTATGAAACTAAAATTAACTTGCTTGGTAATGTTGTTTTAATCTCTTTTTATATAATTATTAGATATATACAAGGTAATCATTACTATTACCGACATCAATTATTTTAAAGGAAATACTGTCGGAAAATTGGTGAATGCGTACGAACATAGTACCCAATGCGCCGGTAATCATTACTAGGCTCTCCAGAAGGGTTCGCGACTGCGCTGACTTCCGGGTTATCCTGCAGTAAATTTTAAGTGCGGATTATCATAAATGATAAAATAAACTTTTTTTTTTAACAGAAAATTTAGAATTGTATTTTTAGTATAATAAAATAAGTTGTTAGCAAAACAAATTCTCAAATATATGTTTGTTATATTTTTATGAAAATATAACAAATCTTTAATAAAATAAAATGTGTTTTTTTTTTTATATAAATAGAGTTTTAGAATGTCTTGTATTTTTTATTTTTTTTATTTTCGCGAGTACTTTAGGAAAGCAATGACAAACTGAAAATAGTAAAATGGTTGACCCAACATGGGTTAATTTCTAATGATCAAATGAGCCACAAGTGTCCCCCCGGCGTTGGAGGATGTATCTACAGGCCAGAAGTGAAAAACGTGTTCATGATAAGTATATTTGGGTTTAAAAAAAACAAAAGACATTTCAACATATTTGATTCATAAAAAATATTTTTTATTAAAGATTTGCGATATTTTCATTAAAAGAATTAACAAGACATTTCAACATATTTGATTCATAAAAAATATTTTAAATTAAAGATTTGTGATATTTTAATTAAAAAAACAAACCAGACATTTCAACATATTTGATTCATAAAAAATATTTTAAATTAAAGATTTGTGATATTTTAATTAAAAACAAACGAGACATTTTAACATATTTGATTCATAAAAAAATATTTTAAATTAAAGATTTGTGATATTTTCATCAAAAAACAAACAGAAGACATTTCAACATATTTGATTCATAAAAAATATTTTTATTAAACATTTGTGATATTTTAATTAAAAAAACAAACAAGACATTTCAACATATTTGATTCATAAAAAATATTTTAAATTAAAGATTTGTGATATTTTAATTAAAAAAACAAACCAGACATTTCAACATATTTGATTCATAAAAAATATTTTAAATTAAAGATTTGTGATATTTTAATTAAAAAAACAAACAAGACATTTCAACATATTTGATTCATAAAAAATATTTTAAATTAAAGATTTGTGATATTTTAATTAAAAAAAAAACAAGACATTTCAACACATTTGATTCATAAAAAATATGTTTTATTAAACATTTGTGATATTTTAATTAAAAAAACAAAAGACATTTCAACGTATTTGATTCATAAAAAATATTTTTTATTAAAGATTTGTGATATTTTCGTAAAAAACAAACAAGACATTTCAACATATTTGATTCATAAAAAAATATTTTTTATTAAAGATTTGTGATATTTTCATTAAAAAAACAAACAAGACATTTCAACATATTTGATTCATAAAAAATATTTTTTATTAAAGATTTGTGATATTTTCATAAAAAAACAAACAAGACATTTCAACATATTTGATTCATAAAAAATATTTTTTATTAAAGATTTGTGATATTTTCATTAAAAAAACAAACAAGACATTTCAACATATTTGATTCAAAAAAATATTTTTTATTAAACATTTGTGATATTTTCATTAAAAACAAACAAGACATTTCAACATATTTGATTCACAAAAAATATTTTTATTAAACATTTGTGATATTTTCATTAAAAACAAACAAGACATTTCAACATATTTGATTCATAAAAAATATTTTTATTAAAGATTTGTGATATTTTCATTAAAAACAAACAGAAGACATTTTAACATATTTGATACATTAAACAATATTTTTTATTAAAGATTTGTGATATTTTCATTAAAAAAACAAACGAGACATTTTAACATATTTGATACATTAAAAAATATTTTTTATTAAAGATTTGTGATATTTTCATTAAAAAACAAACAGAAGACATTTCAACATATTTGATACATTAAAAAATATTTTTATTAAAGATTTGTGATATTTTCATTAAAAACAAACAGAAGACATTTTAACATATTTGATTCATAAAAAATATTTTTTATTAAAGATTTGTGATATTTTCATTAAAAAAACAAACGAGACATTTCAACATATTTGATTCAAAAAATTTTTTTTTAATTAAAGATTTGTGATATTTTCATTAAAAAACAAACAAACAGAAGACATTTTAACATATTTGATTCAAAAAAAAATTTTTTTTTATTAAAGATTTGTGATATTTTCATTAAAAAAACAAACGAGACATTTTAACATATTTGATACATTAAACAATATTTTTTATTAAAGATTTGTGATATTTTCATTAAAAAAACAAACGAGACATTTTAACATATTTGATACATTAAAAAATATTTTTTATTAAAGATTTGTGATATTTTCATTAAAAAACAAACAGAAGACATTTCAACATATTTGATACATTAAAAAATATTTTTATTAAAGATTTGTGATATTTTCATTAAAAACAAACAGAAGACATTTTAACATATTTGATTCATAAAAAATATTTTTTATTAAAGATTTGTGATATTTTCATTAAAAAAACAAACAAGACATTTCAACATATTTGATTCATAAAAAATATTTTTTATTAAAGATTTGTGATATTTTCATTAAAAAACAAACAAACAGAAGACATTTCAACATATTTGATTCATAAAAAATATTTTTATTAAAGATTTGTGATATTTTCATTAAAAACAAACAGAAGACATTTCAACATATTTGATTCATAAAAAATATTTTTTATTAAAGATTTGTGATATGTTCATTACAAAAAAAACTTATTTTATTATACTAAAAATACAATTCCGTTAAAAAAAAGTTTCTTTTATCATTTATGATCATCCGTACTTAAAATTGACTGCAGGATAACCCGGAAGTCAGCGCGGTCGCGAACCCTTCTGGAGGGCCCATTACTATTACCGACATAAATTATTTTAAAGGAAATACTCTCAGACAATTGGTGAATGCGTACGAACATAGTACCCAATGCGTCGTCTGTAACACGGAGATCACGTGATATTAATTGCACCGTATTTAAGTCCAGTGCCAAAAAAAGGGCCGGGCAACAGGTAATCATAGCTTAATGTCAAAGAAGCGGTAATTTGAAAACCCTTACCTCTCCCCCCTAAAAAATATTAAATAATTCTTTTTTTGTTTATTTATTGGTTCCTTTAGTTAAATAATGAAAAAAAATGAATTCATGTGGCGCCAACAATGAGTCGCACAGAGATCGAAACCTTCAACAATCTGCTCGCACATATTTAACATTTTTTTATCATGTCAATTATTGTTTTTTTTTAATAAAGATTCGGCACTTGTGCACTTGATGAAACAGCTGGATTTATTTGTTTTCTATTTTGAAGAGTTACATTCAAACCAGCGGTTATAATCCACATTCAAGACCTACACGCAATTTATCTAAAAATGGATCTTAATAACCGAAGGCTCAAAGATTTTATTCATTTAACCAGTGATGCCCCCCCCCCCCCCAAAAAAAAAACGATTGACTTTTTACAGGCGCACAAACTGATTTCTTCCTCAGAGATATTCCCGTGCGTAATGGAAATAAGGTTTACCAAACTAGACAGCCGAAACGATGGGTTTTATTGGAGATGTCCGCATAGACCCTGTAATAATTCAGTGTCCATTAGGAATGGTATTTTTTACCGGTCACATGAACATTTTACATTTTTTTTTTAAATCACATTTTGAATTATAAAAAAAAACATTTTTACAATGATTTTTTTTTTCAGAAACTATATTTGATGCTTATTTAGAACAGGGTCCCTGTAGAAAATTATTTTCATGTAAAATCAGTATTTTATACTTACTCAGTCATAGTTTCTCACTCACGGTACGAAAAAGAATTTAAAAATATCAAGTAGAACTTTAATTAGAACGATTTTTCCATTTCCATAAGGGCGATGTACAACGTCTATTCGCCGACATTTTGGGTGTGGCCGATTGATGGAATAGCTAACTAAGGGCAGGTAAGTGTCGCGAAATTGCAGAACGGTACCCAGTTACCATGTAAAAAAAAACAAAAACAAGAAAGCAATAAATGTACATTTTATTAATCTATAAAATTATATCGTGGAAAGTACCCCGGTGAAGAAATCAAAAATAATTATTTAATTTTCATCTTTTTTAGTTATTGCCCTTGGCTATTCCATCGATCGCTCACACCCAAAATGTCGGCTCACACCCAAAATGTCAGCGAATAGACGTTGTACATCGAAATGGAAAAATCGTTCTAATTAAAGTTCTGCTTGATATTTTTAAATTCTTTTTCGTACCGTGAGTGAGAAACTATGACTGAGTAGTGTACAAAATACTGATGTTACATGAAAATAATTTTCTACAGGGACCCTGTTCTAAATAAGCACCCTATATTTTATTAAATAAATAAATTTATTAAAATGTTTTAATCTATTTGGTCGTTTCGTTACTTCCGGTGGATTATCGCCGCTGTTTTGAATGTGACTCTTCAAAATTGAAAACAAATAAATTCAGTTGTTTCGTCAAGTGAACAAGTGTCAACGATTCTTTTCATTTTGTTAAATACATTTGTTCGTTTTTTGAAAAAAAAAAATTGTAATTACATGTATTCATTTTTGAAACTCAAAAGGAAATAAAAATCACATTTGCTAAATTTTTCGTTGCAAGAAAACATTGTTTATTTTTTTAAATAAATTTATTTTGTTTTTTTAAAAATCACTTGTTTCTTTGCATTTAAAATTGCGATTGCCCAGTATTAAATTTCACTTAACATAACAAAAAAAAACAACAAAAAAAACGAACCGTTGTGTATGTTTGTATATGGGACGGAAAAACGGTGCAATCATTATCTCCGGTTTACAGATGACGCATTCGGTACTATGTTCGTACACATTAACCGGAAAATTTGTCAAGAAAAATTATTTTGCTTTTTCTTACTCATTTGTGATCTATTTGCGTTAAAAATTTAATATTAAAAAGAAATGTTAAGCAACGTCAATGTGCTGCGAATAGCGACGTAGAAAAATAATCCACGTTCAGCCATTTTA
>OY744534.1:10344826-10347326 GCA_963556195.1 Sepiola atlantica | reverse complement strand
TCGTAATCATCCTATCCCATAATACTGCGACCCTTTTAAGCGTTGAATAAATGTAAGGATCTCAGACCCCTAAATAGTTCTAAAGCAAACCAAAAACCGTAGTACTATAGCGAAACCTCTGAAAACCAGAGCTTAGTTATAGGCTTAAAGAATGGAACTGTCATTATGTTGAGCATTCATTAAAGGATTCTAAATTAATTGGAATATGCTCCGATTTTTTGCGGTATGAATAAATATAAAAAATGGTGGTATTTACATGCAAGATACATTTCGGTGCGTATTTACAACAGGGTCTTATTTACTCCTCCCCAGGAGTTAGGCACAAGGCCAGTTTTATCTTACTCCCACAAGAAGATGTGACCCAAGATCGGATCGAGAAAGTGGGGTTTGAAAAGCCAGCGCTCGAGAGGTGAGCACTCTGGCCATTTAAAAATTGCTTGGGCAGCCCCGTCGGCATTCCCCGGTAGGGGCGCCTCAGACAGTAAGCAATAAACTTACTCCTCCCCAAAGAGGGGAGGCAAAGCTTGGGAGGGTGGACCTCCTAGAACTGCACAGGACAGACGTGCAGTATCAATCGGAACAGATACTACACTTTGATCTTAGCCAAAAGGCCAAGGGTCCCTGGAAAAAATTATTTTCATGTAAAATCAGTATTTTGTACTTACTCAGGCATAGTTTCTCACTCACGGTACGCAAAAGAATTTAAAAATATCAAGTAGAACTTTAATTAGAACGATTTTTCCATTTCCATAAGGGCGATGCACAACGTCTCTTCGCCGACATTTTGGGTGTGAGCGATCGATGGAATAGCCAAGGGCAATAAGCACCTACATTTTATTAATCTATAAAATTATATCGTGGAAAGTACCCCGGTGAAGAAATCAAAAATAATTATTTAATTTTCATTTTTTTTATTTAATAAATATATATTTTATTATTATTGCATATGTGTTTCTTTCTTTTTTAAATTCTAACAATAACAACGGAGTTATTGCCCTTAGCTATTCCCTCGATCGCTCACACCCAAAATGTCGGCGAATAGACGTTGTACATCGCCCTTATGGAAATGGAAAAATCGTTCTAATTAAAGTTCTACTTGATATTTTTAAATTCTTTTGCGTACGTGAGTGAGAAACTATGCCTGAGTAAATACAAAATACTGATTTTACATGAAAATAATTTTTTCCAGGGACCCTGTTGTAAATAAGCACCTGCATTTCAGTTGAATTGGGCCACTCGCGATTAAGGCAGGTTGATTTTGAAACCACGTGTTACGACACGTCCTGAGAGTTCCCAGATGATAAAGCAACGACTCACGCTTTTTAAGGTCATTTGAGACAATCAATTCCGGAATTGAAGTCTTTTTAAATTCTTCCATGTGATTCCTGTCTAAGTTGAAAATTAAAACCAGACCAAATGATAATCTACAAATATCATAATTGGCAATCTTGCAGTGTAGTTAACAGTCGAGAAATCGAGAATAAACAAAAAATTATAACTAATATCTTTCATCAAACGCATGAATACATTTAATTTTCTACCGACCTGTATAATTTTAAAGTGTAGAAACTGAAATATTTAATATCTCTGAATGTGCTATCGTTAAATTGACATCGAAACACAAAAAAAAATGTTTAAAAAATCACACCGATTAACTAACAAGAAAGGACCAAACCGAGATTTTATTTTTAGTGTGCCGAAGGAAAGAATTAACATTTTTGAACTAAACACAATCTAAAAACAGTTTCAGCAGGTTAAAAATATACAGGTCGATAGACAATACCATTTTAATCCGTTTGGTAAAAGTTATTTGTTGTATATATATATTTTTTTTTTTTCAATTTCTTGGCTGTTAACTATACAGCATGATTACCTCTTATATAAATACGCAAACTAACAAATATTATATTATTTGGACTACTATTCTTATCTTGGTTGTTCTTTTACAACGTTTCGGCCGATGTAACTTCCTACCTTCTTCAGGTGAATCTTTTACAACGTTTCGGCCGATGTAACTTCCTACCTTCTTCAGGTGAATCTTTTACAACGTTTCGGCCGATGTAACTTCCTACCTTCTTCAAGTGAATCTTTTACAACGTTTCGGCCGATGTAACTTCCTACCTTCTTCAGGTGAATCTTTTACAACGTTTCGGCCGATGTAACTTCCTACCTTCTTCAAGTGAATCTTTTACAACGTTTCGGCCGATGTAACTTCCTACCTTCTTCAGGTGAATCTTTTACAACGTTTCGGCCGATGTAACTTCCTACCTTCTTCAGGTGAATCTTTTACAACGTTTCGGCCGATGTAACTTCCTACCTTCTTCAGGTGCATATTTTACAAGTTGGGGATTTTTATATTAAACTCGGGAAGCTGTGCTGAATTTCTAACTGACTCCTTTATTTAATCCACGAGGTAGATTGTTCTCTTTCCGTCAGCCATGACTGAGTTGAAGTCTTAATAATGTTGTTATTCACTTATTATCGCCCGTAATAAGGATTG
>OY744534.1:10334826-10339826 GCA_963556195.1 Sepiola atlantica | reverse complement strand
TTTTCTTGAATAAAAACCATGTAATGGATGCAATGTTCTACCAGACTATAAGAACAAATACTGCACTCTGATTTTAGCCAAAAAGACCAAGGTTTATACAAGGGCCAATGGATCAATGTTATACAATTTGTAACAAACCGCGGACCTGAGAATCGAAACCGCGAACCTAAGACTTGCAGTCCCAGTCGTTACAGACTGAACTCATGAGAGTCTTTCAAATTAACTCACTTAAACAATTCACTGAACCCACTCGGTTGACTGTGGAACTCTTCAGTCACAGGAGGAAGAGACGCGGCAGCCTTGCTAAAATATACGCCCGTAGGGAGGATATTTTGCCTAGTCTTTATTTTAATGTGCGTAAGGGGTCATAAAAGTGGTGCACAACTTCTGTTCAGGGAATTCATTTTACCTGTCCTGGGACGGGTATTGTTCTTGTCATGAATAAAATAAGCGTCGTAGATTCTTTTTGGTAATGTTAAGTGCAGATGTAGACCCCGCAATAGTCTTGAGTCCGCTCTGATCAATATGAAATATACTTATCTAAGTAACCCATTTTGTTTTAATTACGTTATTTTTTCTTCCGGTACTGATACAGAATCGGACCCAATTTCCGCCAAGTTTGTGTCGGAAGCTTTCGGGCAGGTTACGTAAGCAATTGAAAGATGCCGAAGTGATTAGCCAATCAGTTGTCAGATGTCAGCAGACGACAAGTTTTCAATAAGTCGCGAAATTGAGTAAATCAAGAAAAAATGTAAAATGCGAAAGTTAATTTCAACTAATCCAATCCCCCGAATGAGTCATCACTTTCTGTCAAGAAATCATTTTTTACCCTCCCCCACCCCTAATGCAGAAAATGTGAGTATATGTGCAAGTTGACACCAAGGGACACGATTACGGACAGATTTGCAGAGAAGAGGCATCGGTAAGGAATAGCGCTTTTATTTCGCAATCAAAACGTTACAAAGTCAAAAACAGAAATGGCCAAAAACAGAAAAAGTCAAAAACAGAAAAAGCCAAAAACAGAAAAGATCAAAAACAGAAAAAGCTAAAAACAGAAAAAGTCAAAAACAAAAAAAGCTAAAAACAGAAAAAGTCAAAAACAGAAAAAGACCCCCCCCAAAAAAAAATACGTTCAGAAGTAAATAAAAAAAGCCAAAAAGAAAAAAAGAACATATTTTTGATCAGTTGACAAGTTAGGCACAAGGAAATCAAAAGTGTGAATAATATGGATGTCGTTGGTCATCTTTGGTCTAAAGTGATAAAAATATCTATCCTACTATTAACTAGAATCATCTCAGTCACCACAATACCACATTTACACTAGGGGGTTATTCTACTTACAGTAACCCAAAATTTGTTGTAAATTTTATTTTTTCATAAATATATTTATATACAAAGATTTCATTGGTATTGGTGGCAGAAAAAATAGCAAAAGAAATAACGAGCAGGTTCTCTGTCTGTCTGTCATTCTGTCTGTCTGTCCTTCGGCGAAAATTTTTGTAAACGTAATAGCGGGGAGGGGGAGCTGGTAATGTCTATTTAATTAATTTATTTTTACAAGTCAGCGTTCATAATATTTGTATACCTTAGAATTACGTTGGGAAACTTTTAATTAATTTATTAAGATTAATTAACATTATTAAACGACATTAAATAACATATATAAACAAAGTAAAACGAAATTTCAAGACAAGACTGCGATTCGAACACACAAAGAAACTAACTTAATATATTCATTTACTCCTCTGCAGGAGTTAGGCACAAGGCCAGTTTTATCTTACTCCCGCAAGTAAGATGTGACCACAGGTCGGGTCGAGTAAGTGGAGTTTGAAAAGCCAGCGCCCGAGAAAGTGAGAACTCTGGCCATTAAAAATTGCCTGGGCAGCGCCGTCGGCATTCCCCGGTAGGGGCGCCTCAGGCAGTAAGCAATAAACTTACTCCTCCCCAAAGAGGGGAGGCGAAGCCTGGACCTCCTAGAACTGCACAGGACAAACCCACAGACAGGTGGAATCAAGCCCCGAAGGACAAGTCGACACCCGTCTATAGGGTGCAGTATCCATCGGAACAGATACTACACTTACTTCCTAGCGTGCCAGGTAACTTAATATAGGTATTTACTCCTCCCCAGGAGTTAGGCACAAGGCCAGTTTTATCTTACTCCCACAGGTAAGATGTGACCACAGCTTGGGTCGAGAAAGTGGGGTTAAAAGCCAGCGCTCGAGAGGTGAGCACTCTGGCCATTTAAAAATTGCCTGGGCAGCCCCGTCGGCATTCCCCGGTAGGGGCGCCTCAGACAGTAAGCAATAAACTTACTCCTCCCCAAAGAGGGGAGGCGAAGCCTGGGAGGGTGGACCTCCTAGAACTGCACAGGACAATCCCATAGACCGGCGTAAATCAAGGCCCGGAGGCCAAGACAATACCAGTCTATGGGGTGCAGTATCCATCGGAACAGATACTACACTTTGATCATTAGCCAAAGGCCAATACTCTTTCAACTTCTTTATATACTGCTACCAAAACTCGCTCAGACACTAGACGGGTTTTACAATTCACATAATTCATTTCTTTTAAACTTCTAATAAATTCATATTTACAAATATACACTTATAACTGCTATTATCAAATTTACATATGTGTTTACAATATTTTCCGATGAGGTGATATTAATAAAAATTATTCATACAATTAATTAAACACATTTCATTGAGAAACCAGCCTGTTTGTAAACGATACTTTGAATGGCAAGTACTGTTAAAATTGCAAAGTCAGTAAGACACTCCCAACCACTTTCTGAATAATAGACAGCCGAGTTTTTTTTCCGCTTTGTTAAGAACAGAAAACAAGCATGTCGTTCTCTAAATGGGAGTGGGATATGCCTCCACCCGGGCAACACCGGGTGAATGCAGCCAGTTAATAAAATACTGATTCGTAACTTTCGGGATTGATAATCAGCTGATGATGAATGGTCGCCAGCGATTATATCAGCTACGTGGTCGCTACACACGGGGATAAGTTGAGAAAAAAGCACCTGTTTTATATTTCGGCGTCTGGGGAAGAAAAAAAAACACGTTCGGATTTTCCGATGGCTGAGCAAGTTCCACGAGAAGATTTTAAAAGTATTTCGCTCTTTTTTTATTTTTTTTTTTTATTAAAACCTCGTGAGAAACTGGCGGTTTTGCTTGGGTTCATGGTGATAAAAAGACCGCACCACTTGACATTTGGCTTTAAACATTTCAGTCAGAATTGAATTTCTATTCGGAAGAGCAAAGTCTGAAATGTTAATTCCAAATAACAGTCACACGATAGTAATATACACGGCAGCCATTTTTAATTATGTTGTTGTAATAGTTTGATCACACACAATACACACGTGCATAGACACACACACACACACACACCACACACATATATATATATATATATATATATATATATATATGTAATATTTATAAATACCTAAAACTCAACGTTACGCCCAGCTGTTGTGTTGGCTTTATCAAGAGAGAAAAAGCCCACGCAACAGCTGGGCTAAACGTCGAGTTTATCCTTTTATTTGTCATAGTGTGAGCCACCTGACATCCAGTCGTGAGGTTCTCCTGGGGGAGGGTGGCTATTATACAATGCGACACAACGGAGTGTGTAAATATCTTCACTGGACTATTTGTCGAAAGTTGAATATCCTGTGTAGCAGCAAGTCTTGGGAGCATATACCAGAGAGAACAGTTGGAAATCATTTATACACCATCCACTATGACTATGCAATCCCTACAGCTACATATCTAGAAAACGGAGCTGTTAAACCTGACATCATAATATGGGACAAAAGGGAGAAAGTAGTAACCCTAGTTGAAGTCAGTGTTCCGAATGATGCAGGATTAAACAGAGCTGAAAGAAAAAAGATTACGAAATACCAAGGTCTTATGTACGACATGAAAAGAAACTGGAATCTTAGGAAAATCTCCATCATACCAGTAATTATAGGAGCAACAGGACTAATGAAAAAGAATTTCAAAACCTATCTGACGAGTATACCCGGTGAACCGAGTGCAAGAGAAATACAAACAATTGCACTTAAAGGGACGGTTAGAATCTTAAAAAGATCTCTAGGCTGGAGTGTCTGAAATAGCCAGTGAATGTCTAGCATCCGGTAGGATGCCCCATCTCCAGCAAAAACGGAAAGATAAGAGAGAGATATAAAGGAGTGTTTGAATAACCTACTAGACACCATCCTCGAGTGTCTTCGGTCTTTCTGTATAAAGGTTTGTCAAGACAACCTGAGATGAGGATACTTCACCCTACAAGTATATATATATATATATATATATATATATATATATATATATATATATATATATATATAGATATATATATATATATATATATATATATATATATATATATATATATATATATATATATATATATATATATATATATATATATATATATATAACACGGGAGCCTCTGTGTAGCTTAATTGCTATAAATATATTTTCATAGCTTACTATATATATATATATATGAAGCAATCCAACAAAAGATATAAGCGTCAACTAATATCTTATAATTAGTGAAACATCCGGATAAAAACGGAAGCTCAATATACTGGATAGAGCATTAATATTAAAATATAAAATGAAGTAATAAAATAAGGTGTCAATCAAATTTTATTAGAATTCAAAATTCAAGCAAAGTATCCTTAAGTCCTTAGCTCATGAGTTTTCAAAGATAATTCTTCTCCTCAGAGGACCATTACCGCAGTTATACCACTGCAGTTAATAAAATTAAGCCTTGAAAATATATAAAAACATATACACAAATACATAAAAATACATAACATCAAACATATCAATCCAAAAACATACTTTTTTGTTGAATCTATACAATCCATCCAGATCATACAAATTGAAAAACATAATCAGGAAAGACATTCAGAGGGTTGACCGAAGATTACTCCAAGTTATTATATATATATATATATATATATATATATATATGCA
>OY744534.1:10317326-10322326 GCA_963556195.1 Sepiola atlantica | reverse complement strand
TGGGGGTTACCGGTCCTGTGCAGTTCTAGGAGGTGCACCCTCCCAGGCTTTGCCTCCCCTCTTTGGGGAGGAGTAAGTTTATTGCTTACTGTCTGAGGCGCCTCTACCGGGGAATGCCGACGGGGCGGCCCAGGCAATTTTTAAATGGCCAGAGTGCTCACCTCTCGAGCGCTGGCTTATCTAATCCCACTTTCCCGACCTTGTGTCACATCTTACCTTGTGGGAGGTAGATAAATAACTTGAAATGATTATATGCTAACATTGCAGCGATATGTTTTTTTTAGGTACAAGAAAGTTTACTACGTTTACGCGAGTAGTTTCGATGCCTGCAAAGAACTTGAATAACAATCAAATAAATCCATGATTCATAGCGATATTTAAAAAGAGATTCAGTCTCATTTTTCTACTTTAAAAAATCCCAACGGCGTCCAAACATTAATATCCCTATGACTTCCTTAACTACGCATACGTAATAACTCAAAAAAACTATTGGATACAGGACTTAAAGGTCCCCGGGTCTACCACTGAGTTATGCGTATCTTAAAAGGGCCCCGCCCCGACTCGGTGTCTAAACACTTGGGACTTGATATATTTACCTTTCGTACTTATAACCAATGTTCACACACCTCCCATTTAACCGGCGTTATTTATAATTTTGTTTTTTGTAGGTAAGAGTCGGGTGCGGTTGGGTGGTACAGAAAGAGATGCCGAACTGAATAGACTAACATAAGTGGCCTTGTCTTAACAAAACCGCGTGCTCATTTTCGCTCAGTTTTTCTCTCTTTTTTAGTTTTCATTTTTATCGCAGCACCGACTCTCCCGTTCGGCTGGTAACGAGGTTTTCTTTCGCTGTCCTAAGCTAAATATATACACACTCGAAACGAGGCTTTATCGTTAAATAAATAAACGAACTCCGTTAGGGACACGCTTTACGTAAATAAACTTGCGGATAATAGCACCTTATCACGATTTTCGCTTTTATTTTATTTATTTTTTTTTTTTTCGCTTCTTTTTTTGCGCAAAATCAATCAAGTGGTTAATGTTTTCAACCGTGGGGATCGTGGGGTTTTCAAGCATCACAATGTAAAGTGCTTTTTTTTTTCTTTTTTTTTCTTTTTTAAACTTGGAGATCAAAGTGTAGTATCTGTTCTGATGGATACTGCACGCCTGTCCTGTGCAGTTCTAGGAGGTGCACCCTCCCAGGCTTTGCCTCCCCTCTTTGGGGGGGAGTAAGTTTATTGCTTACTGTCTGAGGCGCCCCTACCGGGGAATGCCGACGGGGCTGCCCAGGCAATTTTTAAATGGCCAGAGTGCTCATCTCTCGAGCGCTGGCTTTTCAAACCCCACTTTCTCGACTCGATCTTGGGTCACATCTTACTTGTGGGAGTAAGATAAAAACTGGCCTTGTGCCTAACTCCTGGGGAGGAGTAAATAAAAACCCCAAACAAGGCAAGTTGCCACTGTAGACGTAAGGGGCTACTAAGAATTAGGGTGAGGTTTTAGGTGATTATCTTAAATTGGGAGCTGCGCAGTTCACATTTGTTATAAATTTCTGGCCTACAGAAACTGCTTTAACAGTCATGTCGGCATTCCTCGTTCGGGGCGCCTCAGTTAATTAGAAATGACCTTCTTGGCCTTTTGGCTAAGATCAAAGTGTAGTATCTGTTCCGATGGATACTGCACCCCATAGACTGGTATTGTCTTGGCCCTCGGGTCTTGATTTACGCCGGTCAATGGGTCTGTCCTGTGCAGTTTTGGGAGGTCCACCTTCCCAGGCTTTGCCTCCCCTCTTTGGGGAGGAGTAAGTTTATTGCTTACTGCCTGAGGCGCCCCTACCGGGGAATGCCGACGGGGCTGCCCAGGCAATTTTTAAACCCCACTTTTCCGACCCGACTTTGAGTCACATCTTACTTGTGGGAGTAAGATAAAAACTGGCCTTGTACCTAACTCCTGGAGAGGAGTAAATCAATACCCTTTTTCTTAAAGCGCGAAAAGGTAAAGCCTGGGATGGTGGACCTCGTAGGATTGATATGCGAGTTGAAAAACATTACACTCACTGCTGTCAAGGAAAAAGAAGCAGGCGTACAACCATACTAAAGAAAGAAAAGAAGTTCTACACTTACGCCAGTCCTGTAGAACCATGTTGCCCAACTCGACGACCGTCAACCCCAACGTTGTATGTCCGTGGCCTTCTTGTCTTCATCATCTAACCGAGTCATCTATCCATTGACGAATCGTCGAGGGCACAGCACTGGTCCACAAGTTAAATAAAAGAAACTCAACTCTCGAGAAAGAACACATATACATTGTGTATAATTTAGTTGGAACTATAAGTGTGTGTGACACCGTCGCGGACTGTCGAGACCCCCATTGTCGTTGCTCAAGTCGTCAGCTCATCTCATCGTTTTCCGGTCCGATCCGCTCTCTGTGGAGGTTCGATCCCTAACTGCTCGGCCTCTCTCCGAAACCCAAACTCGTTAACTTTTTGCCATAAACCTTACTGTCGTCAAACTGTCGTAAAACTAACTTACCTTACTGTCGTCAAACTGTCGTAAAACGTTGTCACTCCTAAATGTCGTATCCGGTATTCTTGTCTAAGTCACCTGTCCTAAACAATGGAAACCGACCACTCCCGCATTTTCTTTTGTCTCTGTCGATGAGTCACTTCCTATCCTCGCGGCCTTCATTGTATCACAGCCCCGACACCAGCAATGTCACTAGCTTCAAAATCGACCAGACGATTTTAGACTGAGTGTTGAGGACGTACTATCTACTGATATAACTACGTAAACTACGCAGATTGAGTGGACGCGACTTAAGAATGTGTTTTTTTGTTTACAAATAATTATTGTGGGTCTGTCAGTCGCACTGCCGATCTGTGTCACCAATCAGCGATAAGCTGGAATAATAATTAAAAAAAGGCCTCCCTTCTAAACAATCGATAATTCCCATGCTATGAATAACCAATAGATTGTATTCGGTTAGTTGACATTATTTTGAGTGACAGTGTTGGTACGAGTACCGAATATTAGAGCCTGTTTTCTCTCAGGGGCACGTCGGCCACGAATGACCGGGAAAGATAAGGTAATCAATCATCGTTGATTATTCAAACCTAAAATATAAGCTGATTTTATTATGCGAAGAGACAAGCCGTCAACTATTACAACCGCTGATATTCAAGAAAGACAGACATACGTACAACCGAACTGCTACCAAAGGAAGAAAGAGAACAACTTTACACCTACAACTACTACTACTACTAATAATAATAATAATCTACTACTACTACTACTACTACTACTACTACTACTAACACGGAGAAACGCAGACACAACTCTACACGATGCGTGGGGTCATCATCCGTTGCTATAAAAGAAAGAGAGAGGCAGCCGTAAAATCAAACTCCAACTAAATAAAGGAAGAGAATACCTCGATAATCTCATACATCAGCCCGACAGAAGCAAGGTGACTAGCTTCAAATGGCCCAGATGGTATTAGATTGACTGTCGAAGACGTACCATAGACTAGTATCGACTGTTCCCAGCCACAGACACTCAGGCAGGACTACCAAAAAAACGATGAGAAAGTGAGAATAGTGGACAACGATAGGGAAGCCGGCGAATCTATCCAACTCCCCAGACGAGATGGCGCCCTGGCAGTTGGTTGTTAGTTTCTGGGTGTCCGGATAGCAATAAACTGCTATAAAAACGGATGTGGTCGATTCCGGTGGTCGGCTTGGGGTTGCTGAGAGGAAGACCGGACACGTACGATTTCCGGCCAAGAGTAAATATATATGGGGGACTGAGCAGATGAAGGGTTAGTCAGAGTTCGGCTTGGGGAGATCGTCGAGAGAGTCCGAGAGTCAACCACTCGGCGTCGGGCAAACAAGATTGTAACTGGGGCCGACACGACCGGAAAACCATCAACAGACAGAATTTTGGGTCCTTAGTCACGTACACGATATCACGTATGAAATAGTATTCTTAATCGCAAAAAACGCGCAGATTGGACGCGACTTTACAAATAACAAGCCGCGCGTGCGTGGTCCCCCTCTGTATGTGATTCGGTGTGGCGAGTGAAAAATGCAATGAATTTGGGCAATTTGGGGCATTTTTGACCCCCCTTTGAGCCCCTGGGGGCGCGAACTAGAATTTTTCTGAGGTCAAGGTTACTCATTTTATATCCAGAACAATTGGCTCTACATTTTGGCCAAGTTTCAGAAAAATTGAATCGATGGATCAAACGTTATGGGAGAAAAGGGTATTTTTTGCCATTTTGGGGGCTTTTGACCCCCTGGGGGCGCGAACCAGATTTTTACCAAGGTCAGCGATACTTATTTTCTATTAGGAATAATTGTCTCCACATTTTGCCAAAGTTTCAGAGAAATTGAGAAGATAGATGAAAAGTTATGGGGCAAAAAATGTCATTTTTTGCCATTTCGGGGCCTTTTTACCCCCTGGGGGGCTAACCAGACTTGTTTTCAAAAATCGGAGAATGTCACTTTCTAACCTAACCAAAGTTACAACTTCATGCAAAATTTCAGAGAAATTCAATGGATGGTTGCGGAGAAAAATCCGGACGGACGCACGGACATGCCTCAAAACATAGGTTCCCGATTTTATAAACCGAGGGACCGAAAAAAAGGTCACTTGGTGAGTTGATTGAAAATTTCAGCTAATTAGAACACTGAAAATAGAATTTATTAAAAATATAACTCAATCCCAAAACTAAGAAATATTTTAGCATGAGTTTTGTGTGATTGAAATGTATAGGCAAAAGACCTTACGGAAACAAACGTTGATTAATTCAACTTCAGTATTATAATAATCGTTTACTAAAATTTTTAATGGTTATTGTTTTGTTTTTTTGGTGTCTGTTCTAGAAAATATCCACTTTTTGAATGGGGACCGCTACGTCCGATGCTTAACCTTGGTCTTATAGAGTTAAATGATCCTCGGCACAGGAAGCTAGTCTGTCGCTGGTTTTATTTCCCAGCAAAT
>OY744534.1:10309826-10312326 GCA_963556195.1 Sepiola atlantica | reverse complement strand
GCCAGAAAAAAATACCTGACGGAGTTGGGACCCTAATCCCCTTGTCTGTATGTACGTGGGCATATTTCTAGCTAAAAGTTTTTAAAAACTACCAAAAAACACTCACAAAGTTGGTATTTTCTTGATCGGCATTGCCCCAGGTAAATAATATCTAAAATTGAAAAAAAAAAATTATTTGTTCTTTGGTGGTCAACTGGGCTAGGTTTCGTCCGGGGGTTCATTTTTTTCAGCCATTTCTAATGATTATATTATTATTATTTTCAATACATTAAGAAGAAATGGCTGGGAGTAGATGAAAGATGCGTAGGGGTTAGGGTTAGGGATGTTGAAAAAGGGGAAGGAATAAATAGAGAAATACGCATTGAGAAAGGCAGAGAGATAGAAGTTTTAATATAAGAATGTTACACACACTGTTTACCCGTTTTGTATGAGCCCGTGCAATGCCGGGTAGCCCTGAATGTATACTATAACAAGTTTATACAGTAACATTGCTTCCAACAAAGTCTTCATTACATGGTGTCTGGTCTGAAGCATCATTACCACTAGCCCAGGGCGCCCCAGCAGTATTTCACAATTATAATTGTCTTTGTAATATAGTTGTCACTCGGCAGGATTGCCATTTTAACGCTGATGTAATTAGAGTCTTATGCTTGCATCTTCTTTATGTATTTCCCATTCGGTGATGGGGAAGACCAAGAATGCGGAGGTTGATTTGGCAATGAAACTTCGATATCCGACCTTGATAGGAAATACAATTACAATCTCGGCCAATTTTAACGGACAGATTTTTAACTATTTCCTCTTTTAATGAAATGAATCGATCTACTGGTGACATTGGGGCTTTATAGACGTCTCGAGCTTAGACAGTAAACGGGTGAATACCTTACCATGGCCGAGTATGTCACCTGAACCCAATAGAGCATTTGTGGGAGCATCTGAAACGGAAAATTGAAGGAAAAAATCCGAGAAATAATAACGAACTGAAGGAGGTCATCAAGTGTGAATGGAACACAATTCCGGCGGACACATGTCATAAACTAGTCGAATCAATGCCTAGGGGGTTGTCTGTTGTTATTGATAACAATGGAGGCCATACAAAGTATTAAAAATAAGATTATTTGTTTAAAATACTCATGTGTACTAACTTTTTGTTACTTGTTCCAAATGTTTTTGTTCAATTTTTTTGCATTGAAAAGATATTTGTTCCTTCATAGTTTATAAAGCTATTAAACAACTCCATCGCTATGTTCACATCGAGTTTCATTTAAATCCTACGAAAAATTGAAGTTCTATGAAGTAAAAAGTAAAAAATTCGTTGGGTGTACTCACTTATTGTAGATACTGCATATATATATATATATATATATATATATATATATATATATATATATATATATAATAGGATTTTAATTTCCAATGATCAATTCCTATTCATTTTTCAAAAATGAATAAAGAAATGATCATTGAGATTTAGAATTCTATTGTTTATATATATATATATATATATATGTTTATTTATATATATATATATGTATGTTTATTTATATATATATATATATATATGTTTATTTATATATATATATATATATGTTTATTTATATATATATATATATATATATATATGTTTATTTATATATATATATATATATGTTTATTTATTTATATATATATATATGTTTATTTATATATATATATATATATATATATATATATATATGTTTATTTATATATATATATATATATATATGTTTATTTATGTATATATATATATATGTGTTTATTTATATATATATATGTTTATTTATATATATATATATATATATATGTTTATATATATATATATATATATATATATATATATATATATATATATAATATTTATAAATACACATTAAATTATTAATACCTACAGACTTTTCAAGCTTATTGCTCTCATCAGTGCAGGAATGTAACAATTTCAGATGGTTCACAGAGTCAGCTCAGAATCTGTAAGCAGTCGCCATATCCACTCGGCCAACGAAAACTTTTTGCATGAATATATATATATGTTTTCATAAATATATTTATATATATATATATATATATATATATATATATATATATATATATATATATATATATATAATATTTATAAATACACATTAAATTATTAATACCTACAGACTTTTCAAGCTTATTGCTCTCATCAGTGCAGGAATGTAACAATTTCAGATGGTTCACAGAGTCAGCTTAGAATCTGTAAGCAGTCGCCATATCCACTCGGCCAACGAAAACTTTTTGCATGAATATATATATATATATGTTTTCATAAATATATTTATATATATATATATATATATATATACATATATATATATATATATATATATATATATATATATATATATATATATATATATATATATTCTACTGAGCGCGTGATCTCGCTTTTTTACACATTCAATCAGTAGCCGTTACAGCGAACATCCTCTGTATTGTTTTGTATCTTGCGTGTTGCATA
>OY744534.1:10294826-10299826 GCA_963556195.1 Sepiola atlantica | reverse complement strand
GATTGAACTTTCTGGATCTCTGGGTTGCCTTGACTAACGATGCTGAAATTCTACACACACATAGAACCTATCAAATAAAAAATTTGTGCTCAGTTTTAACTAATTTGGTTTATTGGTTTTTGAGTTATTATTGATCAAAGAAATGAGATTTCGAGCATAGGCCATTCGTGAAGTCTATTAAGGGATAGAGCACTCTCGCGCCTCCCTTGATTTCAAGATGGGATTGAAACTCGACCGCCTTGTTCACGGTCGGCGCTTCTAACCCTTCGGCCATCAGTCACGAGCATCCAGAAAGCGAAATCTCAATGTTTATATAAACTCTGTCTCTACTTACTTGCCATACCACGAGGTCGGTTTTTAATGTGTGGAAAGTCTAGATTAATGAAGCCGTATTTACCCTAGGCGAGTTGTCGAAGGAGGAAGTTTCTAGGGAATAGCACATTCACAAGCAATCCATCAGTCGCATGTATATTCTGGTCAGAAGTGAAGACGAGTTATGTTTTTGCAGTTCTTGTAGGGAAGTGTCCATACAGCGCCTGTGGTGACCCATCTGGAACTGACCAGGCTCAACGCTGCTTAACTTCGGTGACCATACGAGAACCGGTGCGTCTACGTGATTATGTCGTGTATAAGCTCTGGAATGGGACAACCATTAAAATTGGCTCAATCTACTAGGATTTGTTCTTCACTGACCGATGACAAAAAACGATGAAGTGTATCATCAGAACATATACTACACTTTGCTCTTAATAAAAAAAACGACAAGGAAACACTATCAGCTACCGAGTAGTGGCTCAATTCGTTTTTACAAAGAGCTTTGCATCATCGCTAGTGATAATTGGCTGTTCACTTTCCACAGTGCTCAACTTAAGGTCGTTTAAAAGATTGTTGGATCATTCTATCGCTCCAGAAAGTATCTAACCCCTAACGAAATCGTGTACTTGTATAAGAGTCAGATACTCCCTAAGATGGGGAGGTACTGCTGGCACATCTGGGGAGGTGCTGCTCAGATTCTTTTTTTCCTGACCTGACAAACTACATAATTCCCTCCATCACCCCTTTTCTCACAGAAGAGATGTTACCAGTCTTTCTCTGCTCTATATCTGTTTCAGAGTAGACGCTCAACTGAGCTCCCATCTCTGGTTCACACCTGTAAAACATTCGCAACAAAAACTCGTCTAGCTGCAACCACTGTAAATAATTTTCATTTCTCTCTCTGTGTACCTAAAACTAAACGGAACTTCGATGAACGAAGTTTCTTTCCCCTAAGAACTTCCCATCTGTGCAACACGATATCACGGGGTTGCTTGCCAATCGACTACAACATAGTCGTTTTCAAGTCCAATGTTAACAAATTCTTGTGGAGCCGTCTACTTAAATAACCAGTTTAACTCGTCGTTTCAAATCCTATGAAGGTGTTGCACATCGACAACTGACACTCTTTTTGTTTTTGTTTTATGGAAATCGCTCCAGACAAGGCATGAAGCCACTTAATGGTAACAACTAACAAAAACGAAAGATGATTTATGTATCGACATTTTTAAGATGAGGGTTAATAATGTGTACTACTATTCGGACAACTATTTTCATCCTGCTTCTTACATTCGCAACGTTTCAGCCGATGTGAACTCCTATCTTCTTCAGTTGCATTTCGGACTTAGAAAAGTCACGTACAAGTGGCGTAGAGGTTAAAAGCGTTGATTAACAATCAGTTCTATGTGACGACAGTCTTCTGGAGGTCGAAGGTTCAATTCTAACTACGGACGATAATAACTAGGAATAGCATTAAATTAACACTGCTACAAAATCATGGCTGACGGAATGAGAACAATCTACCCTCATGGATTAAATAAAATGTCCAGTTCCAATTGTGTATCGGTTCGGAGTTCCACCTAAAGATTCCCGGAAATCCAGTAATCGTTATTTTATTTATTTATTTATTTATTTTTTATGGAAATCGCTCCAGACAAGTCAGGAAGCCACTTAATAAAAGGAGCTAAGAATTACGAAATATGATTATCGCAAAGACAAGAGATGCCTATTGGCCTTAGTCTTGAAAAGACCAAGGCTGTAATTAAAAGGAAAACAGTCAGCAGGAAGAGAGTTCCATAAGCCTGCAGTTCTTGGAAAGAAGCTACTAGAATGACGGAGCTGTATTAGAATGAGGTAACAAAGCAGCGAATTGATGAAGACCACTAGACCAACGAAACAAACGAGCTGCAACAAAAGAAGCGGGAAATAGATCAAATAATTCTGAAGAACACATGACAAAATAGTATTTATAGAAAAGACTGAGACTACCACTTATCCTCAAGTCGCCTTTGGGCCTTGATATGAGTTGATTCACTAGTAAAACATCTTTTTCTCGGCTATTTTGCTGAGATCAAAGTGTGGTATCTGTTCCGATGGATGCTGCACCCCTATAGACCGTACCGTCTTGGCCTTCGGGCCTTAATTCCGCGGGTCTTAGGGATTGTCCTGTGCAGTTCTAGGAGGTCACCACTCCCAGGCTTGCCTTCTCACCTTTGAGAAGAGGTTAGTTTTATTTCTAATCGCCTGATGCGCCCCTACCGGGGAATGCCAACGGACTGCCCAGGCATTTTTTGTAGGCTAGAGTGCTCTTCCTCTAGGGCGATGGCTTTTCAATCCCACTTTTCGGACCTTGTGTCACATTTTACCGTTGTGGGAGGGAGGGAGATAAACACAAAATGGTGCCCGGAAAACTCGTCACAGGAAAATTCTTAAACGGAAAATTCGTAAGTGGAAAATTCGTAAACGGAAAATTCGTCACTTTTGGCCAAGTAAGAAAATTCGGCAATTATCGAATAAATATCGTTTTTACAGGAGATATACTTGTATATATGAGGCTACCCACCTCCCCAGTGGAGAACATTTTTCATATTATTTTTTTGGTACTTGTGCAGTTTACGAACCGGGCTACCGGGAATTTTCCGTTTACGAATTTTCCTGTGACGAGTTTTCCTAAATTCACACAAAATAAAAAAAATATCTTGAGAAAAGGGGGGGGGGGCATATATATTCATCCAAAATCTAGTCAAATAAGTATTATAAAAAGAAGAAAAAAACGAAACGTGAAAGTAAATCATTTATTCAGTAATTATGAGAAAGCGATTTTATGTTTACAAACATAACCTATTAGAGTTTTTTATTTTATTTATTTTTTTAATTGTTATTTTTTGTGTCAAGCGAAAGTAGTTGATTTGGTAGGACTTTTTTTTTTTTTATTTTTCTGGCGACAAACGTAAACAGAAAAATATAAACCGACTTCCAGCATGAGGCGCCCTTGAATGACTCTTTTTTTTTTTTTTTTTTTTTTTTTTGCCGCTAAACTCCAACCGCACCCCTTCACCTAGATTCGTCGCTTGGGTGGGAGGTGGGGTTTCTGCGTCAGCGGGGTGGACGCAGGGGGATGGGAGGGCTTCGCTGGTGCGATTTAGAGGGCGTCAGGATTGCCGACGACGACGGCCGATGGGTGACGATGATGACATAGGATATCGTTAGAAAGAACTACCATATTGAAACACACACACACACACACACACATACACACACACACATACACACACACACACACACACATAATATGGCTATAATAATGTTGATACACCGGTTTTCGTCAGATTACGAAAGTTCAACGATATTGAGCCTGTTCAGTGCCAGATGGGTGACCGTTTTGGAATATCAGCACCCCCCCCCCCAAAAAAAAAACTAACAGTGTCAAGGAAGTGAGGACTAAAAGTCATAATCTATATAATGTCTACCTTTCTAAATGGCGAAGGCTGCAAAAATACAGGATGTAGCACTATACATCAGCAGAATCCAGTATATATACAGATCACCAAAGTAAAGCGGCGTCGAGCCTGGCCAGTACTATATGGGTGACCATTTAAGAATACCAGGTGCTGTATGTGCTCTCAGCTTATCTCCACATTGTTTCCAGTCGTCTTGTATTACTACTTGCCATTGGAATCAAGCAATGCCGTTTCAGGAGAGCGGTTGTTGGGATTGCGCAACCCTTGCAATTACAAATTAACGCGGGGCACTCATACGTTGAAATCGACGGGAGAGAGTCCATTTTAATGTATTAAATATATATATATATACAGGGTGGGCCAAAATAAGGGTCCTATCTTTAAATTTGAATAACTTGAATTTGAATAACTTCCACAAAATAAAAGTTAAACTCACCAAACTTTATGTGTGTGTAGACTGACCCTTCCGAGATATTTTGAAATAAACAAAACAAATTTTAGCCGAAAAACACTTCTTAAAACTTACAAAAACTAAAGTATTGTTTTTTATACTGTTTTGAGTTTTTTAAGCAAAAATAATGTTTTCTAAATGAGGGTACGTTCCTTAGGGCTAATACGGCTCATGCTTGCTTCGGAAGGCGTCGTTTACTTATTCTAAAAAATAAAAAATTAAAAAAATCAATAAATGAAAAAGTTATGAATTTTTAAAAATAGGACCCTTATTTTTGCCCACCCTGTATATATATATATATATATATATATATATATATATATATATAAATATATATATATATGTATATATATATATATAAATATATATATATATATATATATATATATATATATATATATATATATAAATATATATATATATGTATATATATATATATAAATATATATATATATATATATATATATATATATACATATATATATATATAAATATATATATATATGTATATATATATATATAAATATATATATATATATATATATATATATATAAATATATATATATATGTATATATATATATATATAAATATATATATATATATATATGTATATATATATATATAAATATATATATATATATATGTATATATATATATATATAAATATATATATATATGTATATATATATATAAATATATATATATATATATATGTATATATATGTATGTATTAATATATATATATATATGTATGTATTAATATATATATATATA
>OY744534.1:10289826-10292326 GCA_963556195.1 Sepiola atlantica | reverse complement strand
TATGTATATATTTATATATATATAAATATATATGCATATATTTATATATATATGTATATATTTTTATATATGTATATATTTATATATATATATGTATATATTTATATATATATGTATATATTTATATATATATATGTATATATTTATATATATATGTACATCTTTATATATATATATATGTATATATTTATATCTATATGTATATATTTATATATATGTATATATTTTTATATATGTATATATTTTTATATATTTATATATATATATATATGTATATATTCATATATATGTATATATATATATATATATATATATATATATATATATATATATATATATATATATATGTATGTGTAAATTAAAAGTAAAAAATGGCGTATAGTTTTTTTTTCAGAACATTTATTTTAAGACATTTTAATCCAAGAACTTATTACTTTTTGTGAATTTTTCTGATGATTTTTTTGTTTTGCAGAGACGATATTAACATAGAAAGGTTTTTTTGGCTCATGGCAAATGAAACGGACCGTGAAAAATACATCCCACAGAAATGTTATGTTTTTTGGAAATGTGAAAAAATAGGAATAAAAATAATATAATAAAAACATGGTTATTGGAATATAAAATGAACCTGACCTGATAGTATACACTTTTATTTACACAGACATGTACTAAATCTGCGACACTGGCATGTCGATGTTATCGATCAACAGTTAAACTCTGACTGATGAGATATCAGTTTATAGTAACTGTTGATCGATAACATCGACATGCCAGTGTCGCAGATTTTGTACATGTCTGTGTAAATAAAATTATCATATATAAAGCTCTATTCTGATATTGAGCACTTTTTATACACCCGGTTAAAATTCTCTGGATTACCACCCTGTGGATATTTTTCACCTGGATTATTACCATTATTATATATATATATATATATATATATATATATATATATATATATATATATATAGGTCAGATTCATACTATATTCCAATAACCATGTTCTTATTTTATTATTTTTATTTTTTCACATTTCCAAAAAAAATTTATATTTCTGTGAGATATATGTTTTACAGTCCGTTTCATTTGTCTTGTGCCAAACAACATGTTTATGTTAATATCGTTTCTGCAACATTACAAAATCGTCAGAAAAATTCACAAATTGAAATATATTTGCTCTGTTGTCACTAATTGACAATCATCGAGCTGAAACTTTTAAGGAGACTGATAGTATATGCTAATACATATATTGTCATTAATAATTATATATATATATATATATATATATATATATATATATATATATATATATATATATATATATATATATATATAATATATTTTCTGTACATAGCTGGCTTTGCCAGGAATGCAGTGAAGTCATTGATAGGTTTCCGTAATTATTTGCAAATTTTTAAATTTAAGGTAGACAACTCCTATTATATTCTTCATTTAAACATGAGTTATCCTCTTGTCGATTTTACATTTTAGCTTATGTAAGTAATTTTCGAAATAAATTGTAGCGAACACTTTATTTTATTGCCAATAACACGTAGAACAATAACGAATAAAAAATGACTCGTCTAAGCAAAGTTTCGTTTGGCAACTTAAATTTGGGTCTGGCTTTTAAAATGCGGCAATATAGCTTTATATGTTAGATCTATAAGCGTGTGTGTGTGTGTGTATCTGTTTACGTGGAGGCGTTGGAGTATAAGTGAAAATGATAAAAACAAATACTGGATTAGAAAGAAAAGAAAAATCTGAAGTGTTAAAACCACGGGGAAGCTTTAATGTGCGTGCGGCTCGTTTTATAAACAGAACACATAGACACCACCTATTTTATCAAATCTCGTTGCATGAACGAAGTCGGCTTAACGACGTATGTATGTATGTATGTATGTATGTATGTTGTATGTGTGTATGTATGAATGTATGTATGTATGTATGTAGGTTTATGTATGTATGTATGTATATATATATATGTAGGTATGTATGTATGTATGCTGTATGTATGTATGTATGTATGTATGTATGTATGTATGTATGTATGTATGTATGTATGTATGTATGTTGTATGTATGTAAAAGATGGATTAGAAAGGGGATTAGAAAAGCCAGCGCCCGAGAGGTGAGCACTCTGGCCATTTAAAAATTACCTGGGTAGCCCCGTCGGCATTCCCCGGTAGGGGCGCCTCAGGCAGTAAGCAATAAACTTACTCCTCTCCAAAGAGGAGAGGCAAAGCCTGGGAGGGTGTACCTCCTAGAACTGCACAGGACAGACCCATAGACCGGCAGAAATCAAGCTCCGAAGGCCAAGACACTACCAGTCTATGGGGTGCAGTATCCATCGGAACAGATACTACACTTTGATCTTGGCTAAAAGGCCAAGAAACAGATGTATGTATATATGTATGTATGTATGTATGTATGTATGTATGTATTTTTTAATTTTCCTATCTTTTTGTTTTTGCTGGGGATGCCAGACATTTACCTGCTATTTC
>OY744534.1:10222326-10274826 GCA_963556195.1 Sepiola atlantica | reverse complement strand
GCCTATTGGGCTTAGTTTTGAAAAGACTAAGGCTATAGGTAGGAGGAAAACAGTCAGCAGGAAGAGAGTTCCACAAGCCTGCAGTCCTTGGGTGAAAAAGCTATAGGAATAGTACGCTGTATTACAATGAGGCATCAAAACAGCGAATTGATGAAGACCACTAGATCAACGAGTCAAACGAGCTGGGACAAAGGAAGCAGGAAATAGATTAGACAATTCTGAAGAACACATGCTATACTAGTTTTTATAGAAAAGACTGAGACTAGCAGCATCACGTGTGTGTATGTGTATGTGTGTGTGTGTGTGTGGGTGTGTGTGTGTGTGTGTGTGAGAGAGAGAGAGAGAGAGAGAGAGAGAGAGAGGTGCAAAGAAGAAAATATAATTACGAATGGTGCACCTGACGATATCGGAGGTTATATCGGCTGAAACGTTATGAATATAAGAACTAAGATGAGAGTATTGATTTACTCCTCTCCAGGAGTTAGGCACAAGGCCAGTTTTTATCTTACTCCCACAAGTAAGATGTGACCCAAGGTCGGGTCGGGAAAGTGGGGTTTAAAAATTGCCTGGGCAGCCCCGTCGGCATTCCCCGGTAGGGGCGCTTCAGGCAGTAAGCAATAAACTTACTCCTCCCCAAAGAGGGGAGGCGAAGCCTGGGAGGGTGGACCTCCTAGAACTGCACAGGACAGACCCATAGATCGGCGTAAATCAAGCCCCGAAGGCCAAGACAATACCAGTCTATGGGGTGCAGTATCCATCGGAACAGATACTACACTTTGATCTTGACCAAAAGGCCAAGAACAGATGAGAGTAGCTGTCCGAACGATCCCAAAATGCCATTCATATCGAATATCTCTATATTAATGAGATTGTGTGACCGCTTCTCGTGTGTCTGTTTATGGGTGTGTGTTTCTCGTCTTCACGCGAGTTGCACATCATTATTATTTTTTGTTCTCATTTACTATTTATTCTTTAATTATTGAAATAGAAAATGTAAAACGTAACAAAACTAACTTTAAAAAAATCCTATTAAAAAAAAAAAAAATCTGCCGACGCTGCTGCATGTCCAGGGTTTGTTGCGAGTCTGTCACTGACTAAGGCGCACAAGTGTCGACACAAGTCGCATCCCATATAAGTGACTTGTCGCAAGCAATCAAAATATGCCAGTCTTCCCGACAGATTAGTGTTCCAGCCGATCGCCGTGAAGACGAGTGGAGCGATTGGCCCTGCCACGCGCGACCTCCTCAACAGCATTGGTTTGTTAACAACGCGCCACACCGGGGACCATCGTGAATGGACTTGGCTCTACTCCCACCTCTACATCGCCACTTTCGCGAAAACGCCTCGAGCCTGCTCTCGGACTGCCAAGCCAGCAAGACATCTATCTGATGAAACTTTATAATAATATGACTTTATTATATTATGGCTTTATAATGTTATGACTTTATAATATCGTTATAATTTGTGTTGTAGTATATGACTTTATACAGGGTGGGCAAAAATAAGGGTCCTATTTTTAAAAATTCATAACTTTTTTATTGATTGATTTTTTTTGGATTTTTTTTTTTTAGAATAAGTAAAGGACCCCTTCCGAAGCAAGCATGAGCCGTATTAGCCCTAAGGAACGTACCCTCATTTAGAAAACATTATTTTTGCTTAAAAAACTCAAAACAGTGTAAAAAACAATACTTTAGTTTTTGTAAGTTTTAAGAAGTGTTTTTCGGCTAAAATTTGTTTTGTTTATTTCAAAAAATCTCGGAAGGGTCAGTCTACACACACATAAAGTTTGGTGAGTTTAACTTTTATTTTGTGGAAGTTATTCAAATTCAAGTTATTCAAATTTAAAGATAGGACCCTTATTTTGGCCCACCCTGTAATATTATGACATTATAATATTATGACTATATTATATTATGACTTTATTATATTATGCCTTTATAATATTATGACTTTATAATATTATGACTATATTATATTATGACTTCATTATATTGTGGATTTATAATATTATGACTTTATAATATATCTATAATATGACTTTATAATATTATGACTATATAAAACGTATACACTTAATTATAACGAACAGAAAAAGAAGAAAAATAATTTAATTACGAAATTAAATACACCAGAATGCATTTCGTTTCTTCCTAAATTAGTCAGCAATGTTAATCATATGTTTATAGTAAAAATAAAAATAAAGAAAGATTCCGTGACCCGTATGGACCAGTTGGGATTTATGGCTAGTAGCAATGTGTAGTATCTGTTTAGATATTATACTTCATCTGTTCTGTCTTCCGTCAACGAAAGAAGGCATCCTTCTAGACTGGGGTAATTTTTATTTTTGAACCAACCAAGAGTGCTCCTTTTTGGTGAGCTAGATTTCACCCACGTTAAAAAAACTGACCTTGTGTCTAACTCTTATAAAATCCTCATTTATTAGAAGACTGGAGGTTTTGGAAACTTTTGCATCCAATAATTCTATAAATGGAGGTTAAAACATAATTACCTTAGCAGCGATTAGTTATAGTTTTAAGACAATTAAGTCCAATTAATAATTTAATGGCAAGATGATATTGTAATAACTAAGTTTAACTTACAAAATTCTTCTTTTTTTTATTTTTAAATTGCCCTAAAAACAATACAAAAACGAAAATGACAGTAAAAAGACTCCCAGGCAACACCGGGTAAGTACAGATAAATGTTAATGTATTGCCGCGCCTTGCTGGAAAAGTGTACATACGTCCTACGTTATGCGATTAGTCTAGCCTGACATCACTCGCCTCGTTAACTTTTCATGCGCTAAAAATCATTAGCAACTCTATATGAATTTTAGGGGTTCAGGTGTTATAATATTGTGCGTTGTTTTTGTGCCGGCGATTTATCTTATTAACGTTTATATGTATGTTTCTACTAGCAGAGTAACCCGGCGTTGCCTGGGATTGAATGAATAAACGCTGTTCTTTTCAGTCCATAACACCATATTAGGTGCCGCTTTGGCTTGCTATCTACGTATCATGAATCTACTTTGGTATGATATCTACGTATCATGAATCTACTTTGGTGTGATATCTACGTATCACGAATCTACTTTGGTATGATATATACGTATCATGAATCTACTTTGGTATGATATCTACGTATCATAAATCTACTTTGGTATGATATATATGTATCACGACTCTACTTTGGTATTATATCTACGTATCAAGAATCTACTTTGGTATTATATCTACGTATCATGAATCTACTTTGGTATGATATCTACGTATCATGAATCTACTTTGGTATGATATCTACGTATCATGAATCTACTTTGGTACGATATCTACGTATCATGAATCTACTTTGGTATGATATCTACGTATAATAAATCTATTTTTGTACGATATCTACGTATCATGAATCTACTTTGGTATGATATCTACGTATTATGAATCTACTTTGGTATGATATCTACGTATTATGAATCTACTTTGGTATGATATCTACGTGTTATGAATCTACTTTGGTATGATATCTACGTATTATGAATCTACTTTTGTACGATATCTACGTATCATGAATCTACTTTGGTATGATATCTACGTATCATGAATCTACTTTGGTATGATATCTACGTATCATGAATCTACTTTGGCATGATATCTACGTATCATGAATCTACTTTGGTATGATATCTACGTATTATGAATCTACTTTGGCATGATATCTACGTATCATGAATCTACTTTGGTATGATATCTACGTATTATGAATCTACTTTGGTATGATATCTACGTATCATGAATCTACTTTGGTATGATATCTACGTACCATGAATCTACTTTGGTATGATATCTACGTATCATGAATCTACTTTGGTATGATATCTACGTATCATGAATCTACTTTGGTATGATATCTACGTATTATGAATCTACTTTGGTATGATATCTACGTATCATGAATCTACTTTGGTATGATATCTACGTATTATGAATCTACTTTGGCATGATATCTACGTATCATGAATCTACTTTGGTATGATATCTACGTATTATGAATCTACTTTGGTATGATATCTACGTATCATGAATCTACTTTGGTATGATATCTACGTATTATGAATCTACTTTGGTATGATATCTACGTATCATGAATCTACTTTGGTATGATATCTACGTATTATGAATCTACTTTGGTATGATATCTACGTATAATGAATCTACTTTGGTATGATATCTACGTATAATGAATCTACTTTGGTATGATATCTACGTATACTGAATCTACTTAGGTATGATATCTACGTATTATGAATCTACTTTGGTATTATATCTACATAATTATGAATCTACTTTGGTATGATATCTACGTATTATGAATCTACTTTGGTATGAGTTCTACACTTTGTTATGCAATCTACACTTCATATTGCAATCAACATGGTGTAAGAGCTAGGAAAACACTTCTAATTGGTTTCGAAAGAATGTGTGATTACCGAGCTTGGAACCCTAACCCTAACCCTAACCCTAACTATAACCCCTTACACTAACGTCTAAAGTAGAGACCGTGTGACACTTCAGTCAATTATTCAACGATTTTTCTCCTTTTTAGCTATCAAGCCAAAGTAGCTCCAATATTACATTTTTATTCTTATTGTTTATATTTAGAATGTTCAATTTTGGGAGTGGCGTCCAACGATGTACTTAGCATTGATTGTCTGAAATAGAGAGGCATTTATTGAAAGTAATTTTATAGTCTTTAGCAATTTTTTTACATCAAATAATTTTTATAATTAAAAGTGAACGTACGTGTGTTCGGCTCGCTTCAATAATCACGTATGCAAATTTATTTTTTATGCGAGCAGAAAAGATTAATCTTGATCTTAATCTTCATAATAACTGATAATGATGAGAAAAGATTAATCTTGATCTTAATCTTCATAATAACTGATAATGATGAGAAAAGATTAATCTTGATCTTAATCTTTATAATAACTGATAATGATGAGAAAAGATTAATCTTGATCCTTATCTTTATAATAACTGATAATGATGAGAAAAGATTAATCTTGATCTTAATCTTTATAATAACTGATAATGATGAGAAAAGATTAATCTTGATCCTTATCTTTATAATAACTGATAATGATGAGAAAAGATTAATCTTGATCTTAATCTTTATAATAACTGATAATGATTAGAAAAGATTAATCTTGATCTTAATCTTTATAATAACTGATAATGATAAGAAAAGATTAATCTTGATCTCAATCTTTATAATAACTGATAATGATGAGAAAAGATTAATCTTGATCTTAATCTTTATAATAACTGATAGTGATGAGAAAAGATTAATCTTGATCTTAATCTTTATAATAACTGATAATGATGAGAAAAGATTAATCTTGATCTTAATCTTTATAATAACTGATAATGATGAGAAATGATTAATCTTGATCTTAATCTTTATAATAACTGATAATGATGAGAGAAGATTAATCTTGATCTTAATCTTTATAATAACTGATAATGATGAGAAAAGATTAATCTTGATCTTAATCTTTATAATAACTGATAATGATGAGAAAAGATTAATCTTGAACTTAATCTTTATAATAACTGATAATGATGAGAAAAGATTAATCTTGATCTTAATCTTTATAATAACTGATAGTGATGAGAAAAGATTAATCTTGATCTTAATCTTTATAATAACTGATAATGATGAGAACAGATTAATCTTAATCTTAATCTTTATAATAACTGATAATGATGAGAAAAGATTAATCTTGATCTCAATCTTTATAATAACTGATAATGATGTGAAAAGATTAATCTTGATCTTAATCTTTATAATAACTGATAATGATGAGAAAAGATTAATCTTGATCTTAATCTTTATAATAACTGATAATGATGAGAAAAGATTAATCTTGAACTTAATCTTTATAATAACTGATAATGATGAGAAAAGATTAATCTTGAACTTAATCTTTATAATAACTGATAATTATGAGAAAAGATTAATCTTGATCTTAATCTTTATAATAACTGATAATGATGAGAAAAGATTAATCTTGATCTTAATCTTTATAATAACTGATAATGATGAGAAAAGATTAATCTTGAATGTACTCTTTATAATAACTGATAATGATGAGAAAAGATTAATCTTGAACGCAATCTTTATAATAACTGATAATGATGAGAAAGGATTAATTTTGATCTTAATCTTTATAATAACTGATAATGATGAGAAAAGATTAATCTTGAACTTAATCTTTATAATAACTGATAATGATTAGAAAAGATTAATCTTGATCTTAATCTTTATAATAACTGATAATGATGAGAAAAGATTAATCTTGATCTTAATCTTTATAATAACTGATAATGATTAGAAAAGATTAATCTTGATCTTAATCTTTATAATAACTGATAATGATGAGAAAAGATTAATCTTGATCTTAATCTTTATAATAACTGATAATGATGAGAAAAGATTAATCTTGAACTTAATCTTTATAATAACTGATAATGATGAGAAAAGATTAATCTTGATCTTAATCTTTATAATAACTGATAATGATGAGAAAAGATTAATCTTGATCTTAATCTTTATAATAACTGATAATGATGAGAAAAGATTAATCTTGATCTTAATCTTTATACTAACTGATAATGATGAGAAAAGATTAATCGTGATCTTAATCTTCATAATAACTGATAATGATGAGAAAAGTTAATCTTGATCTTAATCTTTATAATAACTGATAATGATGAGAAAAGATTAATCTTGATCTTAATCTTTATAATAACTGATAATGATGAGAGAAGATTAATCTTGATCTTAATCTTTATAATAACTGATAATGATGAGAGAAGATTAATCTTGATCTTAATCTTTATAATAACTGATAATGATGAGAAAAGATTAATCTTGATCTTAATCTTTATAATAAGTGATAATGATGAGAAAAGTTAATCTTGATCTTAATCTTTATAATAACTGATAATGATGAGAAAAGATTAATCTTGATCTTAATCTTTATAATAACTGATAATGATGAGAAAAGATTAATCTTGATCTTAATCTTTATAATAACTGATAATGATGAGAAAAGATTAATCTTGATCTTAATCTTTATAATAACTGATAATGATGAGAAAAGATTAATCTTGATTTTAATCTTTATAATAACTGATAATGATGAGAAAAGATTAATCGTGATCTTAATCTTCATAATAACTGATAATGATGAGAAAAGTTAATCTTGATCTTAATCTTTATAATAACTGATAATGATGAGAAAAGATTAATCTTGATCTTAATCTTTATAATAACTGATAATGATGAGAAAAGATTAATCTTGATCTTAATCTTTATAATAACTGATAATGATGAGAGAAGATTAATCTTGATCTTAATCTTTATAATAACTGATAATGATGAGAAAAGATTAATCGTGATCTTAATCTTCATAATAACTGATAATGATGAGAAAAGTTAATCTTGATCTTAATCTTTATAATAACTGATAATGATGAGAAAAGATTAATCTTGATCTTAATCTTTATAATAACTGATAATGATGAGAAAAGATTAATCTTGATCTTAATCTTTATAATAACTGATAATGATGAGAAAAGATTAATCTTGATCTTAATCTTTATAATAACTGATAATGATGAGTGAAGATTAATCTTGATCTTAATCTTTATAATAACTGATAATGATGAGTGAAGATTAATCTTGATCTTAATCTTTATAATAACTGATAATGATGAGAAAAGATTAATCTTGATCCTCATCTTTATAATAACTGATAATGATGAGAAAAGATTAATCTTGATTTTAATCTTTATAATAACTGATAATAATGAGAAAAGATTAATCTTGATCTTAATCTTTATAATAACTGATTATTATGAGAAAAGATTAATCTTGATCTTAATCTTTATAATAACTGATAATGATGAGAAAAGATTAATCTTGATCTTAATCTTTATAATAACTGATAATGATGAGAAAAGATTAATCTTGATCTTAATCTTTATAATAACTGATAATGATGAGAGAAGATTAATCTTGATCTTAATCTTTATAATAACTGATAATGATGAGAAAAGATTAATCTTGAACTTAATCTTCATAATAACTGATAATGATGAGAAAAGATTAATCTTGATCTTAATCTTTATAATAACTGATAATGATGAGAAAAGATTAATCTTGATCTTAATCTTTATAATAACTGATAATGATGAGAAAAGATTAATCTTGATCTTAATCTTTATAATAACTGATAATGATGAGAAAAGATTAATCTTGATCTTAATCTTTATAATAACTGATAATGATGAGAAAAGATTAATCTTGATCTTAATCTTTATAATAACTGATAATGATGAGAAAAGATTAATCTTGATCTTAATCTTTATAATAACTGATAATGATGATAGAAGATTAATCTTGATCTTAATCTTTATAATAACTGATAATGATTAGAAAAGATTAATCTTGATCTTAATCTTTATAATAACTGATAATGATGAGAAAAGATTAATCTTGAATGTACTCTTTATAATAACTGATAATGATGAGAAAAGATTAATCTTGAACGCAATCTTTATAATAACTGATAATGATGAGAAAGGATTAATTTTGATCTTAATCTTTATAATAACGGATAATGATGAGAAAAGATTAATCTTGAACTTAATCTTTATAATAACTGATAATGATTAGAAAAGATTAATCTTGATCTTAATCTTTATAATAACTGATAATGATGAGAAAAGATTAATCTTGATCTTAATCTTTATAATAACTGATAATGATGAGAGAAGATTAATCTTGATCTTAATCTTTATAATAACTGATAATGATGAGAAAAGATTAATCGTGATCTTAATCTTCATAATAACTGATAATGATGAGAAAAGTTAATCTTGATCTTAATCTTTATAATAACTGATAATGATGAGAAAAGATTAATCTTGATCTTAATCTTTATAATAACTGATAATGATGAGAAAAGATTAATCTTGATCTTAATCTTTATAATAACTGATAATGATGAGAGAAGATTAATCTTGATCTTAATCTTTATAATAACTGATAATGATGAGAAAAGATTAATCGTGATCTTAATCTTCATAATAACTGATAATGATGAGAAAAGTTAATCTTGATCTTAATCTTTATAATAACTGATAATGATGAGAAAAGATTAATCTTGATCTTAATCTTTATAATAACTGATAATGATGAGAAAAGATTAATCTTGATCTTAATCTTTATAATAACTGATAATGATGAGAAAAGATTAATCTTGATCTTAATCTTTATAATAACTGATAATGATGAGTGAAGATTAATCTTGATCTTAATCTTTATAATAACTGATAATGATGAGTGAAGATTAATCTTGATCTTAATCTTTATAATAACTGATAATGATGAGAAAAGATTAATCTTGATCCTCATCTTTATAATAACTGATAATGATGAGAAAAGATTAATCTTGATTTTAATCTTTATAATAACTGATAATAATGAGAAAAGATTAATCTTGATCTTAATCTTTATAATAACTGATTATTATGAGAAAAGATTAATCTTGATCTTAATCTTTATAATAACTGATAATGATGAGAAAAGATTAATCTTGATCTTAATCTTTATAATAACTGATAATGATGAGAAAAGATTAATCTTGATCTTAATCTTTATAATAACTGATAATGATGAGAGAAGATTAATCTTGATCTTAATCTTTATAATAACTGATAATGATGAGAAAAGATTAATCTTGAACTTAATCTTCATAATAACTGATAATGATGAGAAAAGATTAATCTTGATCTTAATCTTTATAATAACTGATAATGATGAGAAAAGATTAATCTTGATCTTAATCTTTATAATAACTGATAATGATGAGAAAAGATTAATCTTGATCTTAATCTTTATAATAACTGATAATGATGAGAAAAGATTAATCTTGATCTTAATCTTTATAATAACTGATAATGATGAGAAAAGATTAATCTTGATCTTAATCTTTATAATAACTGATAATGATGAGAAAAGATTAATCTTGATCTTAATCTTTATAATAACTGATAATGATGATAGAAGATTAATCTTGATCTTAATCTTTATAATAACTGATAATGATTAGAAAAGATTAATCTTGATCTTAATCTTTATAATAACTGATAATGATGAGAAAAGATTAATCTTGAATGTACTCTTTATAATAACTGATAATGATGAGAAAAGATTAATCTTGAACGCAATCTTTATAATAACTGATAATGATGAGAAAGGATTAATTTTGATCTTAATCTTTATAATAACGGATAATGATGAGAAAAGATTAATCTTGAACTTAATCTTTATAATAACTGATAATGATTAGAAAAGATTAATCTTGATCTTAATCTTTATAATAACTGATAATGATGAGAAAAGATTAATCTTGATCTTAATCTTTATAATAACTGATAATGATGAGAGAAGATTAATCTTGATCTTAATCTTTATAATAACTGATAATGATGAGAAAAGATTAATCGTGATCTTAATCTTCATAATAACTGATAATGATGAGAAAAGTTAATCTTGATCTTAATCTTTATAATAACTGATAATGATGAGAAAAGATTAATCTTGATCTTAATCTTTATAATAACTGATAATGATGAGAAAAGATTAATCTTGATCTTAATCTTTATAATAACTGATAATGATGAGAAAAGATTAATCTTGATCTTAATCTTTATAATAACTGATAATGATGAGTGAAGATTAATCTTGATCTTAATCTTTATAATAACTGATAATGATGAGTGAAGATTAATCTTGATCTTAATCTTTATAATAACTGATAATGATGAGAAAAGATTAATCTTGATCTTAATCTTTATAATAACTGATAATGATGAGAAAAGATTAATCTTGATTTTAATCTTTATAATAACTGATAATGATGAGAAAAGATTAATCTTGATCTTAATCTTTATAATAACTGATAATGATGAGAAAAGATTAATCTTGATCTTAATCTTTATAATAACTGATAATGATGAGAAAAGATTAATCTTGATCTTAATCTTTATAATAACTGATAATGATGAGAAAAGATTAATCTTGATCTTAATCTTTATAATAACTGATAATGATGAGAGAAGATTAATCTTGATCTTAATCTTTATAATAACTGATAATGATGAGAAAAGATTAATCTTGAACTTAATCTTCATAATAATTGATAATGATGAGAAAAGATTAATCTTGATCTTAATCTTTATAATAACTGATAATGATGAGAAAAGATTAATCTTGATCTTAATCTTTATAATAACTGATAATGATGAGAAAAGATTAATCTTGATCTTAATCTTTATAATAACTGATAATGATGAGAAAAGATTAATCTTGATCTTAATCTTTATAATAACTGATAATGATGAGAAAAGATTAATCTTGATCTTAATCTTTATAATAACTGATAATGATGAGAGAAGATTAATCTTGATCTTAATCTTTATAATAACTGATAATGGTGAGAGAAGATTAATCTTGATCTTAATCTTTATAATAACTGATAATGATGAGAAAAGATAATCTTGATCTTAATCTTTATAATAACTGATAATGATGAGAAAAGATTAATCTTGATCTTAATCTTTATAATAACTGATAATGATGAGAAAAGATTAATCTTGATCTTAATCTTCATAATAACTGATAATGATGAGAAAAGATTAATCTTGATCTTAATCTTTATAATAACTGATAATGATGAGAAAAGATTAATCTTGATCTTAATCTTTATAATAACTGATAATGATGAGAAATGATTAATCTTGATCTTAATCTTTATAATAACTGATAATGATGAGAAAAGATTAATCTTGATCTTAATCTTTATAATAACTGATAATGATGAGAAAAGATTAATCTTGATCTTAATCTTTATAATAACTGATAATGCTGAGAAAAGATTAATCTTGATCTTAATCTTTATAATAACTGATAATGATGAGAAAAGATTAATCTTGATTTTAATCTTTATAATAACTGATAATGATGAGAAAAGATTAATCTTGATCTTAATCTTTATAATAACTGATAATGATGAGAAAAGATTAATCTTGATCTTAATCTTTATAATAACTGATAATGATGAGAAAAGATTAATCTTGATCTTAATCTTTATAATAACTGATAATGATGAGAAAAGATTAATCTTGATCTTAATCTTTATAATAACTGATAATGATGAGAGAAGATAAATCTTGATCTCAATCTTTATAATAACTGATAATGATGAGAAAAGATTAATCTTGTATCTTAATCTTTATAATAACTGATAATGATGAGAAAAGATTAATCTTGATCTTAATCTTTATAATAACTGATAATGATGAGTGAAGATTAATCTTGATCTTAATCTTTATAATAACTGATAATGATGAGTGAAGATTAATCTTGATCTTAATCTTTATAATAACTGATAATGATGAGAAAAGATTAATCTTGATCTTAATCTTTATAATAACTGATAATGATGAGAAAAGATTAATCTTGATTTTAATCTTTATAATAACTGATAATGATGAGAAAAGATTAATCTTGATCTTAATCTTTATAATAACTGATAATGATGAGAAAAGATTAATCTTGATCTTAATCTTTATAATAACTGATAATGATGAGAAAAGATTAATCTTGATCTTAATCTTTATAATAACTGATAATGATGAGAAAAGATTAATCTTGATCTTAATCTTTATAATAACTGATAATGATGAGAGAAGATTAATCTTGATCTTAATCTTTATAATAACTGATAATGATGAGAAAAGATTAATCTTGAACTTAATCTTCATAATAATTGATAATGATGAGAAAAGATTAATCTTGATCTTAATCTTTATAATAACTGATAATGATGAGAAAAGATTAATCTTGATCTTAATCTTTATAATAACTGATAATGATGAGAAAAGATTAATCTTGATCTTAATCTTTATAATAACTGATAATGATGAGAAAAGATTAATCTTGATCTTAATCTTTATAATAACTGATAATGATGAGAAAAGATTAATCTAGATCTTAATCTTTATAATAACTGATAATGATGAGAGAAGATTAATCTTGATCTTAATCTTTATAATAACTGATAATGGTGAGAGAAGATTAATCTTGATCTTAATCTTTATAATAACTGATAATGATGAGAAAAGATAATCTTGATCTTAATCTTTATAATAACTGATAATGATGAGAAAAGATTAATCTTGATCTTAATCTTTATAATAACTGATAATGATGAGAAAAGATTAATCTTGATCTTAATCTTCATAATAACTGATAATGATGAGAAAAGATTAATCTTGATCTTAATCTTAATAATAACTGATAATGATGAGAAAAGATTAATCTAGATCTTAATCTTTATAATAACTGATAATGATGAGAAATGATTAATCTTGATCTTAATCTTTATAATAACTGATAATGATGAGAAAAGATTAATCTTGATCTTAATCTTTATAATAACTGATAATGATGAGAAAAGATTAATCTTGATCTTAATCTTTATAATAACTGATAATGCTGAGAAAAGATTAATCTTGATCTTAATCTTTATAATAACTGATAATGATGAGAAAAGATTAATCTTGATTTTAATCTTTATAATAACTGATAATGATGAGAAAAGATTAATCTTGATCTTAATCTTTATAATAACTGATAATGATGAGAAAAGATTAATCTTGATCTTAATCTTTATAATAACTGATAATGATGAGAAAAGATTAATCTTGATCTTAATCTTTATAATAACTGATAATGATGAGAAAAGATTAATCTTGATCTTAATCTTTATAATAACTGATAATGATGAGAAAAGATTAATCTTGATCTTAATCTTTATAATAACTGATAATGATGAGAAAAGATTAATCTTTAACTTAATCTTCATAATAACTGATAATGATGAGAAAAGATTAATCTTGATCTTAATCTTTATAATAACTGATAATGATGAGAAAAGATTAATCTAGATCTTAATCTTTATAATAACTGATAATGATGAGAAATGATTAATCTTGATCTTAATCTTTATAATAACTGATAATGATGAGAAAAGATTAATCTTGATCTTAATCTTTATAATAACTGATAATGATGAGAAAAGATTAATCTTGATCTTAATCTTTATAATAACTGATAATGATGAGAAAAGATTAATCTTGATCTTAATCTTTATAATAACTGATAATGATGAGAAAAGATTAATCTTGATCTTAATCTTTATAATAACTGATAATGATGAGAAAAGATTAATCTTGATCTTAATCTTTATAATAACTGATAATGATGAGAGAAGATTAATCTTGATCTTAATCTTTATAATAACTGATAATGATGAGAGAAGATTAATCTTGATTTTAATCTTTATAATAACTGATAATGATGAGAAAAGATAATCTTGATCTTAATCTTTATAATAACTGATAATGATGAGAAAAGATTAATCTTGATCTTAATCTTTATAATAACTGATAATGATGAGAAAAGATTAATCTTGATCTTAATCTTCATAATAACTGATAATGATGAGAAAAGATTAATCTTGATCTTAATCATTATAATAACTGATAATGATGAGAAAAGATATATCTAGATCTTAATCTTTATAATAACTGATAATGATGAGAAAAGATTAATCTTGATCTTAATCTTTATAATAACTGATAATGATGAGAAAAGATTAATCTAGATCTTAATCTTTATAATAACTGATAATGATGAGAAAAGATTAATCTAGATCTTAATCTTTATAATAACTGATAATGATGGAAAATGATTAATCTTGATCTTAATCTTTATAATAACTGATAATGATGAGAAAAGATTAATCTTGATCTTAATCTTTATAATAACTGATAATGATGAGAAAAGATTAATCTTGATCTTAATCTTTATAATAACTGATAATGATGAGAAAAGATTAATCTTGATTTTAATCTTTATAATAACTGATAATGATGAGAAAAGATTAATCTTGATCTTAATCTTTATAATAACTGATAATGATGAGAAAAGATTAATCTTGATCTTAATCTTCATAATAACTGATAATGATGAGAAAAGATTAATCTTGATCTTAATCTTTATAATAACTGATAATGATGAGAAAAGATTAATCTAGATCTTAATCTTTATAATAACTGATAATGATGAGAAAAGATTAATCTTGATCTTAATCTTTATAATAACTGATAATGATGAGAAAAGATTAATCTAGATCTTAATCATTATAATAACTGATAATGATGAGAAAAAATTAATCTTGATCTCAATCTTTCTAATAACTGATAATGATGAGAAACGATTAATCTTGATCTTAATCTTTATAATAACTGATAATGATGAGAAAAAATTAATCTTGATCTTAATCTTTATAATAACTGATAATGATGAAAAATGATTAATCTTGATCTTAATCTTTATAGTAACTGATAATGATGAGAAAAGATTAATCTTGATCTTAATCTTTATAATAACTGATAATGATGAGAAAAGATTAATCTTGATCTTAATCTTTATAATAACTGATAATGATGAGAAAAGATTAATCTTGATCTTAATCTTTATAATAACTGATAATGATGAGAAAAGATTAATCATTCATGCACATTTGACTTTTACTGGTGTTAAAAGGACGGATCTCCCGAGGAAGGAGCGGGTGAGCCTGATCCGAAAAAGAACGAAGTTTGGAAGGAGAGTCACAGGTGGGGAACAGCGACAACAAGCAACGGCCATTGTTGAACATCTCAGACAGACGATGGAACACATGATGCCATGATGGACCAACTTGTACTGACCAAGATGTGATGGACTGTAATTTTTAATATTTTATTTTACTTCAGTTGAAGTTCTCACAAATCAAGGGACTAATTCCTGGTGCAAACACTGGATCTCTATACATGGGCGTCGTCAGAATTTTTAACAGGGGAGGGGACACACAGTTTTTGGCGATATCCAAATATTCCTAAGATGCGCCCATTTAAACTACGCGTTTTCCGATGAAATTGCTATCTCTATCTTTATAATGTTTAATGGCTTTATAATGTTTAATGGCTTTATAATGTTTAATGGCTTTAATGTATCTTTATAATGTTTAATGGCTTCACTGTATTGTCCGTGACATAAACAAAATAACACTCTATTTGTCATTCGTTCATTCGGTAAAAGCCAAGTACATTCCAGGGGTGAAGGGGGGGGGGTCATCAGCCCGGCATTCCCCCCCCCCCCCCGCTGGCGACGACCATGTTTCTATATGATCTCTAAATCAATAAACCAATTATGATTATGGATTGACTTTTTTTCTTTAATCAGTGGAATGCCACCAATCAATATATATTCCCTAAACTCGGAAACATAACTTTATTGAGCTTGTAATCTGAAATAATTCAGAACAGTATAATAAGGGATATATGCCTGAAAAATATATATTCTTTATATAAACCCATATATATATATATATGTATGTATGTATGTATGTATGTATATGTGTGTGTGTGTGTGTGTGTGTGTATGTGCGTACGTGCGTGCGTGCGCGTTTCATCGTCCTGGAATCATCAGTGTGGAAGATAACGGTTCAGCCGGTCGCACGATTCGAACCCTTAGACACGAGTCAGCTTTGAGTTATTTTCCAGCGTTATATCCAAACGGAAACTATATTCCGCTGAATACCATTTTTTTTTTGGGGGGGGGGGATTCTTTTCAAAATCCAAAATCTTCGATGTATTTTGACGGAACGTTTCGCCCATTGATAAACCACCAATATCTATCTATCTATCTATCTATCTATCTATCTATCTATCTATCTATCTATCTATTTATCTATCTATCTATCTATCTATCTATCTATCTATATATATATATATATATATGATAATTTTATTTACACAGACATATATATATATATACATACATATACTTATATATATATATATATATATATATATATATATATATATATATAAACATACATATACTTATATATATATACATACATATACTTATATATATATATATATATATATATATATATATACATACATATACTTATATATATATATATATATACATATACTTATATATATATATATATATACATACATATACTTATATATAAATATACATACATATACTTATATATATATATATATATATATATATATACTTATACATATATATATATACATATACTTATACATATATATATACATATACTTATATATATATATATATACACATATACTTATATATATATATATAATTATATATATACATATGTGTGTGTATATATATATGCATATATATATGTGTATATATATATGCATATATATATGTGTGTATATATATATGTATCTATATATATACATATACTTATATATATATATATATATATATATATATATATATATATATATATATATATATATATGTATGTGTGTGTGTGTGTGTGAGAGATTGATTATTAAAAGGAAAATGTCAAATAGACGGTTTAGCAAAGCAATAAAAAGAAATGAAGGCAGATGTCATTTTAAATATTATTATTCTAACCTCTCACCCGGCGTAGAAAGGTACTTCAACGCGTATATAATAACACGAACATCGGCGCAGCGCCAATCCAAACGATTAGATTAGATCTTCCCCGCGAAACAATTTCTCCCTCTCTCGCTACATAGCCACACCCACATACATACAAACACACACACACACACAAACACACACACCCACACCCAAACACACACACACAGTAATGTATGTATGTGTGTGTGTATTCAGTTTATGGGGGTTTATGATGATGTTTGGACCGAGTCCGCCATTAATCTGTGAATATATCTAATTAAAAAAGACGCGAGGTTCGGAATGGCGTCCTCTACGCGTCCGATCTACGCGATACCCACCATCTGTTTATCGTATGCTACTTTATGCCGACGACATTTATGGTACACTAAGTGTCCCTTTTCGAAAAAAAACAACAATATATCTATCTATCTATCTATCTATCTATCTATCTATCTATCTATCTATCTATCTATCTATATATATATATCTATATATGAGAATGGTAGTTTGCTTGAAGCATTGCTGGGTATAGTAGTAGTAAGTTTTTGAAAGGCTGTGGGCAATGCAATTCCGGGTAAGATGCAAGTTGAAAGGAAAGGAACAAAAACAATAAAAATAAATCGAGTACGATATAAGACTTACTATTTATTTTTCCTTTTTTTTCCTTTTTTTCTTACATAACAGCAAGAGTGTTTTAGCTGTTCGTGTGATGTCCGGGTGATTAAAAATCACTATTTGATATTTCGGGAAAAGACATCCCTTTTTCAAAAATAATTAGACCAGAAGAATAATAATATTTTATTCTTCTCCGACTGTGTAGAGAATAATACAAAACAAAATGGCTGCCAGATATAGACCGCAGCAAAAAAAAAAAAACAAAAAAAAACAGTTTCACAGGGAATATAAATTAAGTTAAGTTTTATTTTAATATTATGTTAAATATATGATTGGTGTTTAGAATATTAGTGTAATGTTGGTTAGGTGTATGGTGTTCGATAAACTGTTAGTTTTGATAATATATATATATCATTTTTTTATTTTTATTTTTTTTTTATATTTGAATATTTACTTTGTTTTATCTTCGTATTTTTATTTTGTTTATCTTTCTATCGTAATTTAAGAATTTTAATATAAATTAAAGTAATTAGTCTCATATTTTAAATATTCTAGATCTATCTACTTATCGATTTCGATTATCATCTATTAAAGAAGTGTTATTAATTACTAATTGTGAGTTTCGTCAAATTAGATTAACGAATTAACTTATTAACTTGATATATTTATTATAAGATAAAGGGGAGTAACTCTGGATTTTTTAAAATATTTTTTTTATAATTAATTTTTTAATTTTTTTTTTTTTTTTAAATTTATTTTTTTTTGTTTTTGGTGGAGATCTGTATAATAATATTAGTATATATATACAACATATATACACATAATGCATATATACATATATATATACATATCTATGTATTATTGTTTGTTTAATTAAACAAACAATAATACATATATATATGTATATATATATAGATGTATATATGTATGTATATACATATATATATGTGGATGTGTATTTGTATTTGTAAATATATATGTATATATGTATGTATATATATGTATATATGTATATATGTATGTATATATATGTATATAAGTATATATACATGTATGTGTATTTGTATTTGTAAATATATATGTATATATGTATGTATATATATACATATATATATACATACATATATATATATATATATATATATATATATGTATATAAGTATGTATACATGTATGTGGATGTGTATTTATATTTGTAAATACATATATATATATATGTCTGTATATATATATATATGTGTCTGTATATATATAAGTATGTATACATGTATGTTGATATGTATTTGTATTTGTAAATATATATGTATATATATATATATATATGTATATATATATGTAAGTATCTAGAATGAAAGTCAGTTCTAGGAGCGTATCAAAACAAGGTGCTTCCTGGTGGAGCAGGCGATTTATTTCTGTTGGGTAGAAAACAAGTGTCCGATTGCTGGCGGTGAAAGGAGGGGTCGAGCTGTTAAATGTAAAAGCGACGTTTTCCCCATTGCAACACGTGTTCAAGATCGGAGAGGGAATCAGTAAGATCTTGATCACTAATGCTCTTCGGAGTGTTGCCATAGAGAGTTGTTTTATTTTCTACAGAGATATAAAAGAAATCATCACAGGATCTGATTTGAAAGATCGATAATGAAAATCAAGAAGTTGGTTGATACCAGAATAGGTTTATGTCGATTAGGGTTAATGTTAATGTTAGGGTTATGGTTTGGGTTAATGTTAGGGTTAAGGTTTGGGTTGGGTTAATATTAGGGTTAATGTTAGGGTTTGGGTTAATGTTAGAATTAGGGTTGCGTTAATGTTAGGGTTAATGTTAGGGTTTGGGTTAATGTTAGGGTTTGGGTTAATGTTAGGGTTAATGTTAGGTTAGGGTTGGGTTAATGTTAGGGTTAATGTTAGGGTTAGGGTTAATGTTAGGGTTAATGTTAGGGTTTCGTTAATGTTAGGGTTAATGTTAGGGTTTGGGTTAATGTTAGGGTTTGGTTAATGTTAGGGTTTGGTTAATGTTAGGGTTAATGTTAAGGTTAGGGTTAATGTTATGGTTAGCGTTAGGGTTATGGTTTGGGTTTAGGTCGCTGTGGTTAACCTGTTAGTAGCCAGATGTCAGTAAGGTAGTCTGCTATATACGGCATAATCCCGCTGACCCACCGGTTCCCGTTAGATCACCGAAGATAAGCAACGTTGAGCCTGGTCAGTATCAGATGAGTGACCATTTGGGAATACCAGGTGATGTATGTAGGAGGACGTTGACACCTTCCTGCAAGAATTGCAAAACCTAACGTCGTCATCGTGTTAAACATGCGACTGGAGACCGCGTGTGAATGTAATATTCCCTAGAAACTTCCTACTTTGAAGGAGACCAGCTCAACCCGGCCAGGGTGAATGCTGCACCAGGCACCAGGTACCTGAGCGAAATTTGTGTTGTATACCCGACCGGACACGAACACGGAACACCGAGCGTCTTCGTCCTCCGTGTACACCATTTACCTAACGTCGCCATGTCCCTTAACCGGGATATACATGTGACAGTGGACCGCTTGTGCATTTGATACGCCCATGCAGCTTCAGCCGTCGGACAAGCCGGTAAAACCCGCCGTACCAGGTATTTACAGAGGAGCTAGGAAAATGCAGGTGGTTCCATTGCCCCGAGGGAGAGTGTGGGAACAGATTAAATACTAGATAGAGAATTAGCCTCAACACATACCCCCACATTTCACTTCTAGACTTTTACAGCTTTTATCCACCAAAGATCTTCTGTGGAAACCTTCCCGGTCAATTAATGTATTTGCTTCCCGCCGTGAAGAATTACCGTTTCGCGCCACTCGAGCTCAGCGAAGATCCATTGATAAGTGATTTGTTTGTTTTAAACAAAAGATCCGATTACACTAGCGTCCAGGCATTTCCCGTCTTTTTTTCGATCGTCTTTCCACATTCATAAAGTTGTAGTGGTCGCACTTTTAAAATACGTTTGTGGTGTCGTTGTATATTAGTCCCCTGTGATCATCTTTTAATAGTTTGTTTCGATTCCCACGTGTTGACCATCTCTCTACTTTTATATTCTTTATCATCATTAGAAGCACATGTTTGTTTTTGTTTTTTTAATTATGTACGATGTTGTGGCCACTTATTTCGTCTTTTGAAGAGCAACACTTCAGACATTATTAAACCTTCCTTAAACTAAATTTAAACAAACATACATTACACTCTAAGCGAATAACGTGCCCAAACGAGTGTGACACGTGACTTCACATTTCCGAAGCAAATGACAACAGAAGCTGAAGAGAGCCGGATGGCTAAGTCCTTCTGTGCTTGAAACCGACGGTACGAATGTTGTACTTCTTTTTCTGTACCAAAATAAATAATATATATATATATATATATATATATATATATATATATATATATATATATATATATATATATATAAAGACAGGCTTCATTAAAATCCACGGAGTTCTGATTTTTTGAGATTTTCTTGGTTAGTCGTTCGACTCTTCGAGCGATTTTACGATCGTGTGGTAGTAGCTGGTGCAGTATAGCACCCATCGTTATGGTTTCGGTCAAATCTCGAGCGCTTTCGGACGTCTCGTCCATCTTCAGGAGGTTGATTTTAGCTAATATGGGTCTTTTTTCCGCTTCCATTTTTATAGCTATTTTCCTTCTTCATTCTTTAATTTATTTATGTTTTATTGATTTACATATGTATATATATATATTATAATTATATATGCTATCCAGCGTTGCTAAATTTAAATCGTCAACGACTTCCTGGAACAATGCGAAAACGTTCTGTGCACGTTTCTCCGCTGTCTTTTTGAAATTCACTTCTTTCTCCAGCTTTTTTGTTCATTTGCTTTTGACACCTGAAGATGATTCGACAGAAAATCGAAAACGTTCGTAAAACATGTGAAACCTATGGAACATTTATTATTTAAAAAAAAAAAGTATAATTAAACAGACGAATTCTGTTATTTTTATAACAATGTTTGCATAAATGATAAAATGCTGCCTTAATACACACACAACATATATATATATCTATATATATATTACACATTATATGTTTATATATATATATATATATATTACACATTATATGTTTATATATATATATTACAAATTATATGTTTATATATATATATATATATATATATATATATTACACAGTATATATATATATATATATATATATATATATAGAGAGAGAGAGAGAGAGAGAGAGAAATTAGGCAAAACAATGTAATTCATATATATATATATATATGATATACGATAGAAGAGGCATACACATGTATATATATATATATATATATATATATATATATATATATATATATATATATATATGTTAGGGATAATTATTATGATCCATACAAACATTATTTGGCTACACATTTGCAAACACATTTCGGTCGGACTCATAATTAGGCAAACATTTATAGCTCTAACCGAAACTTGTCTGCAAATATGTAGCCAAATTATGTTTGTATAAATTAAGAGTCTAATACTTAATAAACAGCTCTATTTATTATCGAGCACTTTTATATAAACACAGTAAGTACTTACTGAGTGTCGTAAAAAATCATATATGTAAAAGCTCTATTTGATATTTAGCACTCTTTATAGGCCTGGTTGAAATTGGGGAAGGCGGTCAAAAAAAATTTTTTTTTTTTCTTAACTAAAAAATATTTCTATGACTGGTAATATAAAAAAATTGAGGGGGGTACAAAAATTTTTTTTTCTTTCTTTTTAAACTACAAGTCTTTCTATTTATGGGCGAGGGTACAACAAAAATCGGGGTAGGATCGAATTTTTTTTCCTTTATTTTCAACTAAAAATAATCTTGGTCATAAACACAGAAAATCAATGTCTAACCACCACAGAAATATGACTGGGGCTCCATTGGCTTACGCGTGAGCCTTCATTTCTGATGCGGCAGCCTAGCAAAAATATGCGACCGGAGGGAGCATATATTTGCTAGTATATATAATGTATATATATATACATTATATATATATATACATTATATATATACATTATATATATATATATACAATATATATATATATATATATACATTATATATACATTATATACATATACACATTATATATATATACATTATATATATATATACATTATATATATATATATATACATTATATATATATACATTATATATATATATATATACATTATATATATATATATACATTATATATATACATTATATATATATTATATATATATACATTATATATATTTTATATATACATTATATATATATATATACATTATATACATATTATATATATATACATTATATATATATATATATATATACATTATATATATATATACATTATATATATACATTATATATATATTATATATATACATATATTATATATATACATTATATATATATATATACATTATATACATATTATATATATACATTATATATATATATATATATTTTTTTTTTTGATTTTATTCCATTAGTTGCGACAAAACAAGTTTTGTTTCATTGGTGCAAATAGCGACCAACTCATCGGGCGGGCGAAGGAATTCAAATGGCATAAATTTTAACTTCAACTTTAACGGGAAATTGAACATTGAAAATACATTGGAGGGGGAGGGGGGCAGAGTTGGGGCTTTGTCTATAACGGTGACATGGGACATGAGAGGGGAGGGGGGAGGACCCCAACAAGTCGTGTTTCAAATTATTACGTGGGAGGTTTTTCACGTGTCTGTGCTGTGATGATCTCAATTTCGGCCGGGGTGGGAGGAAGGGAGATGGAGCGACGGCCAGAGTGAGTTAAATTTAAAATGAGAATAAAATTATGATTATAACCGTCATTCCTATTTTATTTTAATTCTAATAAGTAATTATCATGTGGATAAAAATGTTTGATAATTTTAATTTAAGGTATTAATTGCTACTTTTGCATTTTATTTATTTTATTTTAATGTTTTGTTTATTATTTGTAGTGAATTTTGTTGTGATTATATATATATATATTTTTTTTAAAATTGTGATTATATTATACCGAGATCAATACTAGTGGAATCATTTTATAAGAGAAGTTTTCTGGTGTTACCAGTTTTATCATTAACAAAACCGATTATGACAATGATAACGCCTGCCAATCATACCTACGATAGTCGCAGTGATAACAGCCTTAATAAAAGCCTTAATAAAAGCCTTAATAAAAATAAAAATAAAGATAAATATAAATAAAATTAGAATAAAAATAGAAATAACAAGTTTGTAAGAATATTAATGATAATAACAATAATAATAATAATAATAATAATAATAATAATAATAATAATAATAATAATAATAATAATATATATATATATATATATATATATATATATATAGTCATCTACATACAGACTGTATCACAGCTCTTCGGTGCGGCTAGACCAGCTAGTGCCTCAAGCCGAGATTGAAACTAAACCGTCGAGCTGACAGTCGATGCCTCCACCCATACGACACTGACTGAATGTAAGTGAGTGATATCTCAATGTAAACATTGTCAAGTACCAGTAGCTCGAATTAGTTTTTCTCAATGGAGCTATGCCTTAAAGCTAATGGTAGTTGGCGATATGCTTAGAAATAAGCTCTACCCAAGAAAGGGAGCTTTATATAGTCATCCACATACATATACTTTATAACAGCTCTTCCGTGAGGCCACACCAGCTAGTGCCTCAAGCCGGAATTGAAACTCAACCATCGAGCTGACAGTCGGCGCCTCTCTATATATATATTGCATTTAAAGAAGTGTCCAATTTTCTTACGTCATTTCTGGTTTCTATTACAGCATCTAAATACATAAAACGAGAATCTCCTACTAAACATAACACTAAAACGTGTCTGCTCTCTCTCTCTCACTCTCTCTCTCTCTCTCTCTCTCTCTCTCTATCTCTCTCTCTCTCTATCTATCTATCTATCTATCTATCTATCTATTTATCTATCTATCTATCTTTCTCTCTCTCTCTCTATCTCTCTATCTATCTATCTCTCTCTCGCTATCTATCTATCTATCTCTCTCTATCTATCTATCTATCTATCTATCTCTATCTTTTCCTTCTTTCTCTCTCTCTCTCTCTCTCTCTCTCTCTCTCTATCTATCTATCTATCTATCTATCTATCTATCCATCTCTGTAAATACGTAAAACGAGAATCTCCCACCAGCTAAACATAACACTGAAACGTGTATGCCCCCCCTCTCCCTCTCCCCCTCTCTCTCTCTCTCTCTCTCTCTCTCTCTCCCTCTTACTTTCTTCGTGAGGCAAGCACCTGTTCTGATTAAACTTGAGGCGAAAACGAAAGTTGTCCCGTCTGCGTTTGTTTGTTTTTTAATTTTTGTCGCTGCACATTTTCTTTTTAATCTTTTCCACGTGTTTCTTTTTTCTTTCCTTTTTTTTTGTTGCTATTTTCTATTTTGTATTTTCTTTTTTATTATTATTTTTTTTTTTTTTTCGCAACCATTTAATGTTAATTCATTACACAGTCGCAGAGTGAATCTAATCGTTCAAAAAGATGTCAGACACGAACAGTTACGTTTCAAAACGTATCTATAAAACGGATTGGGAACGTCTTCATTTCAGATTGCTTCACCTTTTGGTCGAGATCAAAGTGTAGTATCTGTTCCGATGGATACTGCACCCCATACACTGGTATTGTCTTGGCCTTCGGGGCTTGCTTTACGCCTGTCTATGGGTCTGTCCTGTGCAGTTCTAGGAGGTCCACCCTCCCAGGCTTTGCCTCCCCTCTTTGAGGAGGAGTAAGTTTATTGCTTACTGTCTGAGGCGCCCCTACCGGGGAATGCCGACGGGGCTGCTCAGGTAATTTTTTAAAGTCCCTAAGTACTCTTCCTCTAGAGTGCTGACTTCTCAACTCCCACTTTCCGACCTTGTGTCACATTCTGCTCCGTGGAAAGTCGATAAATAGGGATTGCCTCACGCGTCTCTACGTCTGTCTGTCCGCCGGTCTCTCGCTCAGCCCGGCTGTCTGTCTCTTTCTCGCACTTGCTTTGGAAATAACCTATCCATCGCGTTAAACGCGCTGATTAATTGAACGCATCTTAGTTTAAATACGTCCAAGCATTTTTTTATTAAGAAGCCCTGCCCGTTCGTGGGTCTGTCATCCCTAAGTTTGACATGAAATTTCGGCAGTCTGTCACGCTTAAGTCTGAAATAGAATTTTTGGCAGTCTGTCACAGTGAAGTTTGTAAATAGAATGATCGGCTGTCTGTCACAGTTAAGTTTGAAATATAGGTACTTCTATCGATCTTGACCCAGTTTTCGCGAGTTTCTTGTCGGAAGCGTTCGGCTACTCTACGCAAACGCCCGAGAGATGACGAGCCGATTTGTACCAGACGACAATTTTGATACGGTGCTGCTTCCTGTGATTGTAAGTTATATTTTCAAGAAATTTTCTAAAAGAAACAACAACAAAAAAAAACTAGCAAAACAGAGCGAAATTACTGTTATCAAATAAATATTTTTTGTTATTTTGATACGTTGCTGCGTCCTATAATTTTTAGTTATAGTTGCAAGAAAATTTTTAAACAACAAAACAAATAAAACAAGCAAAACAGAGCGAAATTACTGTTATCAAATAAATATGTTTAATCCTAACCCTGAACCCCTAATCCTAACCTCTAACCCTAACCCTAACTCTAAACCCTAACTCTAAACCCTAACCCTAAACCTAACCCTAAACCCTAACTCTAAACCCTAACCCTACACCCTAACTCTAAACCCTAACCCTAAACCCTAACCCTAACTCTAAACCCTAACCCTAAACCCTAACTCTAAACCCTAAACCCTAACCCTAAACCCTAACTCTAAACCCTAACTTTAAACCCTAACCCTAACCCCTAACCCTAAACCCTTACCCTAAACCCTAACCCTAAACCCTAACCCTAACAACAAAAAAAAAAACAAGCAAAACATTATAATCATAGGACGCAACAGCGTATCAAAATTGTCGTCTGGTACAAATCGACTCGTCAACTCTTGGGCGTTTGCGTAGGATAGCCGAACGCTTCCGACAAGAAACTCGCGAAAACTGGGTCAAGATCGATATAAGTACCGAAATAGAAATTTTCGGTAGTCTGTCGCGTGTAAGTTTAAAATAGAATTTTCGCCAGTCTGTCACGCTTAAGTTTGTAAAAGTATTTTCGGCAATCGGTCACGCTTAAGTTTCAAATCACATTTTGTCAGTCTGTCAAGCTTAAGTTTGAACAAGCATTTCCATTGCTAAACTCGTGTATTGAATCGACGCACCTTATTTTTTAAATTCGTCCTAGTCTGTTTATAAGAGGCTTTGACCATCGGCCTGTTACATTTATGATTGAAGTAGCATTTACGTCGGTCTGTCAAGTTTAATATGCGAGGACGCATCTCTAGAAACTTTTTTCGAACGCCGGTTCTTGAGATATTGATTATTGGTACGCCGATCTGTCACACTTAGGTTTGAAATAGTATTTTCACTAATAAACGCGCAGTTTGAATAGATGTATCTTAATTATATTTGTTTCTGTTTTGCTCCCTCTTCCTCCCTCTCTCTCTCTCTCTCTCTCTCTCTCATAGTTTCTTGGTAGTTAGCGACGCGGATATTGGAATTAGTTCTTCCCTCTGTCACGCTAACAATGCTCCATTATTTACGCAATAATATCAATAATTTTTAGAAATGCTTGGGTTGCTGGTGGACCGAGTTCGATGATTTAAAATTCGAAACCTGCACAGAAACCAGCTGACAATGGTGGTGCAATTGTTACCGGCGAACACTATTGGTTCAGTGTATCGTGTTCGAATCCCGTAGGGGCTATTATATCACCTACCCCAATTCCCCTGAGAAAGCTATTACTAAAACAACGAGTTCAAATAGTAAGGAGAATCACTTCGAAATAATAGATATGTCCATGATATGTGTGTGCATACATTACATACTTGGTGGAGAGAGTTGGTTGTGTTCTGGAGTCCTTAAATCATGAGTTTTCAAAGAAAATCTTCTTCTCAGAGGACCATTATTGCAATGACATTACTGCAGGTAATAAAATTAAACTTTGAAAATATATAAAAATATATATATAAAAAATACATAAAAGTATATAAAACATCAAATATATCAGCCCAAAACAAACCTTTTTGCTAAACTTATACAGTTCATCCAAGTCATAAAGTTTAAAACAGCTTCAAGTATAATATCAAAGAGGTTGATTAAAAAACAATCCAGGTGGTGAATAGTAGTCCAAAAAACTCTAATAAAATTTGATTTTCACCTTATTTTATTCTTTCAATTCATCCAGTGCTATATATATATATATATATATATATATATATATAAGAAAATATAAAAGTGCAACTTACACATGTATATTAAAGAATATTAATTTATTAGAAACAGAGTAAAAAATAAATATGCAAATTAGCAATACCTAAAGTGTTTTATGAGTATTTTCCGATTACTATATATACGTTTATGTAGTATAATTAAATTGAATAGACACTAGCTGTTTTGATGTTAATATAGTTAAGATAAGTGGTAAAAGTTTCGCATTTATTCATTTAGTTATGTTACTTTATTAATATAGTTAGGATAAGTGGAAATGTTAATTTAGTTATGTCAATTTATTAATATAGTTAGGATAAGTGGAAATGTTACTTTAGTTATGTCAATTTATTAATATAGTTAGGATAAGTGGAAATGTTAATTTAGTTATGTCAATTTATTAATATAGTTAGGATAAGTGGAAATGTTAATTTAGTTATGTCAATTTATTAATATAGTTAGGATAAGTGGAAATGTTAATTTAGTTATGTCAATTTATTAATATAGTTAGGATAAGTGGAAATGTTAATTTAGTTATGTCAATTAATTAATATGGTTAGGATAAGTGGAAAAAAGGTTTCGCATTTATTCATTTAGATATAAGTAGATCGATATGTTTAGCAGAGTTTTGGAGTCAGATGTTTTGGAGGAATCAGAGTCGGACTCGTAAAAATTCTAAGTATTTAATACCCAAAGAATCAACTGGCAGTCTAAATATTGGAAGACTTTAAAATAAGGAGTCGGAGTCGGATATTTTAAAATTTTAAAAGTCGGAGTCGGACTTTTAAAAATGCTTGATGTCTGGATCGGGATTTTTGGAATTGTCTGAGTCGGAATTGTGATTTTTAGAATGTTAGGAGTCGGAGTTGAGATTTTTAGAATGTTAGGAGTCGGAGTTGTGAATTTTAGAATGTTAGGAGTCGGAGTTGTGATTTTTAGAATGTCAGGAGTCGGAGTTCTGATTTTTAGAATGTTAGGATTTGGAGTTGGGATGTTTGGAATTCTAGGAGTCGGAGTCTTAATTCTTGGAATTCTAGGAGTCGGAGTCTTAATTCTTGGAATTCTAAGAGTCGGAGTCTTAATTCTTGGAATTCTAAGAGTCGGAGTCTTAATTCTTGGAATTCTTGGAGCGGAGTCTTTATTCTTAGAATTCTAGGAGTCGGAGACTGAATTCTTGGAATTCTAGGAGTTTTAGTCTTAATTCTTGGAATTCTAGGAGTCGTAGTCTGAAAATTTGGAATTTTAGGAGTCAGAGTCTAAATTCTTCCAATCTAGGAGTCGGAATCTTAATTCTGAGAATTCTAAGAGTCGGAATCTTAATTCTGTGAATTCTAGGAGTCGGTATCTTAACTCTGGAAATTATAGGAGTCAGAGTCTGAATTCTTGGAATTCTAAGAATTGGAGACTTAATTCTTGGAATTCTAAGATTCGGAGTCTGAATTCTTGGAGTCCTAGGGGTTGGAGTCGGGATTTTTGCAATCCAAGGAGTCGGAGTCGGGACTTTTGGAATCCAAGGAGTCGGAGTCGAATAATTCAGAATTGTAGGATTCGGAATATTTTGGAATCTTAGGGAAACGGAGCAGAACTATTTTGGAATCCTAGGAGACGGAGCCGGAATATTTCGGAAACCTAGGCCGCGGAATCAGACGTCGTCTTTTCCGACTCCGCAATCCTGATGTTTAGGATATCAAATTACCGATTTACTAAGCAAATTAAAACCAACAAAATCCCATAAGTGGTAACGAAAGGAACCATTTTTTCTTTCCATTTTTTTTTTATTATTAAAGAATTCCCCCGAGGAAGTTGGTATCAAGTGGAATCTCCTAAAAGCCGAGATTAACTTTAAGTCTTTTTTTTTTTTTTACTTTTAAATCACTTTAATGGAACCTTGATATTTTTGGTTCGTCTGCCACACAGACGGCGACGTGTGGGTGCGAATCAAAATCAGTTGATGGATCAGGATCAAAAACGGAATAAGGATTCGAGACACAAGGTTTAGTATTGATTTACTCCTCTCCAGGAGTTAGGCACAAGGCCATTTTTATCTTACTCCCACAAGTAAGATGTGACTCAAGGTCGGGTCGGGAAAGTGGGATTAGATAAGCCAGCGCTCGAGAGGTGAGCACTCTGGCCATTTAAAAATTGCCTGGTCAGCCCCGTCGGTATTCCCCGGTAGGGGCGCCTCAGATAGTAAGCAATAAACTTACTCCTCCCCAAAGAGGGGAGGCAAAGCCTGGGAGGGTGGACCTCCTAGAACTGCACAGGACAGACCCATTGACCGGCGTAAGTCAAGCCCCGAAGGACAAGACAATACCAGTATTGGATGCAGTATCCATCGGAACAGATACTACACTTTGATCTTAGCCAAAAGGCCAAGATGTTTAGTAGCATATAAAGATATGTATCTGAGTCCAGTAATCATTACTAATACCGACATAAATTATTTTTAAAAAAATGCCGTTCGCCAAAAAAACTATTTTAGGTACTGATATCGATCCTGACCCAGTTTTCGTGAGGTTCGACTCTGAAGCGATTTGTACCAGACGACAATTTTGATACGGTGCTGCGTCCTATGATAATAATGTTTTGCATGTTTTGTTTTTTTTAGTGTTAGGGTTTAGGGTTAGGGTTAAAAATATTTATTTGATTACAGTAACTTCGCTCTGTTTTGCTTGTTTTATTTGTTTTGTTGTTTAAAAAATTTCTTGCAAATATAACTAAAAATTATAGGACGCAGCAACGTATCAAAATTAAAAAAAATATTTATTTGATAACAGTAACTTCGCTTTTTTTTGCTTGTTTTTTTTTATTTGTTTCTTTTAGAAAATTTCTTGAAAATATAACTTACAATCACAGGACGCAGCACCGTATCAAAATTGTCGTCTGGTACCATTCGGCTCGTCAACACTCGGGCGTTTTCGTAGGACAGCCGAACGCTTCCGAGTCGAACCTCACAAAAACTGGGCCAGGATCGATATCAGTACCCTATTTTGTTTTACCTTTTTATTTCTGACCTATTTGCGTTGAAAAATTAATATTTAATATTTAAACAACATTTTAAGCGAATTTACTGTACGATAAATATTGGAAAGTCTGTAAAACGCGTTCAACCATTTTGGATCTGAGGAAAGGAAATAGTACATAACCGGAGCAGAAGCAAATAAGCATAGTCTTATTTAATGACATGCAGATGCAGGCAATGATCCGTGTGTAGGGGGCATGGGGGGGGGGGCTCATTTTCTGTTTTTTTTTATTTACAACATAGAAGTTAAAGGGCTACTTGTTAAACATCAAGTCAGTCCTCCTAATTTTGTTATGGAAATCGCTCCCGACAAGGCGTGAAGCCACTTGATGTAAAGAGCTAACAAGAACGAACTATATTTATCGCTAAGACGGAAGATGCCCATTAGCGTTAGTCGTGAAAAGACCAAGGCTATAGGTAGGAGGAAAACAGTCAGCAGGAAGAGAGTTCCACATTCTTGCGGTTCTTAGAAATTGATGGAGACCACTTGACGAACGAGTCAAATGAGCTGGAATAAAAGAAGTTTGTTATAAAATATATGATTATCATAAATATGTTTATCATATATGTATAATATATATTCATCATATATAATAAATGATTATATATATATATATATATATATATATATATATTTATATAATATATGTTTATATATATATTTGTATGATATATGTTAAGATATATATATATACATATATATATAATATATGTTTAAAATACATATATATATAATATATGTTTAAAATACATATATATACTATGTTTAAAATACACACATATATATAATGTTAATAATATATATACATATATATATATATGTCGCATGATGGCGTAGGGGTTAGCATCGCCGACTGTCAGCTCGACGGTTGCGTTTCGATCCCGGCTTGAGACACTAACTGTCTAGCCGCTCTGATGGATGACTATATATATATATATATATATATATATATATATATATATATATGTGTGTGTGTGCGTGTGTTTATAATATATATATATATATATATATATCTTTATAGTAGATATATATATATATTTATATTTATAATATACATATGTTTATAATGTATATATACATATCTTTATTAACATATATACATATATATATATGTGCGTTTGCGTCGCCTTGAACTGTCTCATATATCTTTAACCTTTATCTTCTGCATTTTCTTTTTCTGTTTTTGTTCTCTAATGTCATTTATCTTAAATAATACTTTATCTTCTGAAATTTAGACTTTGGTAATACTCTTACAAACTTATCTCTATGTATTCCTCTGATCATAAGAATTCCATTCTTTGAAAAGCCATAGTTTTAGGAAGGAAAAATAAATCTCTTGTGTGCAACAACGGAAGACGTAATAGATTCTGTAATTTTGCAATTTTTATTGTCGGTTTTTAATTGTCTAATATATATATATATATATATATATATATATATATATATATATATATATATATATATATATATATATAGATATATATATATATAGATATATATGTTTATAATGTATATATTATATATATATGTTTATTATGTATATATATATTATATATATATGTTTAAAATATATATATATGTTTCAGAATATATCCATATATATATGTTTAAGAATATATATATATATATATATATATATGTTTAGAAGAAAATGTGTATAATATATATATTTATAATATATAATATATATATATATGTTTATTATATATACATATAATATATATATATTTTATTATATATACATATAATACATATATATATATTTATTATATATATATAATATATATGTGTTTATATTATATATATGTTTATATAATATATATATATATATATATATATGTTTATATTATATATATTTTGTCATATAATATATATGTATATATATATGTGTATATTATATATATATATATATACATATGTATATTATATATACATATGCATATAATATATATATATGTTTATAATATATATATATATATATATATATATATATATATATATGTGTGTGTGTTTATAATATATATATATATATATATATATATATATATGTTTATAATATATATTTCTATAATATATATAATATACGTTTATAATACATATATGTCTGTTTATAATATAAATATTTGTTTACAATTCGTATATAATATATTTATACGCATATCTTGTAACTCTACTAAGATCTACTTATGCTTAAATGAACCATTTTCCCCCAAATCTGTTCATTCAAGCGTTATCCGAAATACTTAGCGAGAGTTGGAGATTGTCCCGCTCGGAACGAAGGCTTAACGTATTAGTCATGCTTTTACATTTTTAAGAGTCGTGTTTTCCGACTTTTAAGCGTCCTCACATGAATAGCTACTCCCAAAACCATAAAGCAACAGTAGTCTTACGTCCCAATCTACTTTCTAACAACGAATAACTGTAAAAAAAAAGTATAGTTTTTATTTTAATTTTATATGCATATACATTATTAATGGAAATAAAAATAGTAAAAAAAACGTACACGATTGACCTATGCACCACTTCAACCTTCCTCATATATTGTTAACTTCGAGAACACATGTATGTCGTCCCTTTTTTTCGTCTGATTACTATGTAAACGCCTTGTCTACTGTTCTGTCGTCTATATGATAATGCGCTAAGGCATTTCATGTTCGTGCGTACGTTATCACCATTCACACACATTTAAAAAAATGAGGTCGTCCAATGGGCAAAGATTTTGACTAATGATTTTTTATGGAAATGACTCTAAAACAATTTGATATAACTAGATAAAAAAAAACTCACTTCAAGGTCAAAAACTAGCCAACGATAAGTGTTAGATGGATATATTTCGACCCAGAAAACAGCAATTCTTCCCCCTTTGTCAAAAACATCATTGAATGTGAGGACTAAAATACAAAATAAGGGATGCGAAGGTCACGAGTCTTCCGGAAATAAAACCAAGTTAGTCACTTACTACTCTCCTTATTAATCTGATGTCGCTATGGTAAACAATTCCTACTTTACCCATTTTAAAATCAATTCTTCCAAAATCAAATTATGTCACAATTTTAAATGCATTTCAAAAAGTTACATTCGTTTCATTGATTTCAAGTATATTTAGCTGACGATTATCTTTACAGGGTACATCCATTGTTTTTTTTTTTTTAATTGCTACAATTATAACTAAATAAATACATATAAACGATACATATTCGTTTTATTTATTTAAAGAATATTTATGATGGCGTGATAATTACTCATTTGAAAATCATGACAATTATTTCTTTTCTTAATCGTATTGAACCTGACAAACATTCATTATTTCAAAAGGAATATCATGATTAACAGATGGCTGTTGAAACAGCGTGACATATCCACGGGGTCCGCTAGGTACTTTATATTCTATTCCTCCCTGCTATCCGGCGTGATAATTACTTATTTGAAAATCAGCTGCTTCTATCACAACTCAAAAGGTGTCTATTTTTTGCTTCGCCTGAAACAGTCAACAGATATGTCGGCATTCTCCAGTAGGGGCGCCTCAGGCGACAAGCAATACACCAATATTACTCTCGAAGGAGGAGGTAATTCTGGGGGATAATGGACAAAACCAAATAGAACGATACCTCATTCCAACAAGGAAGTATGAAAAAAGTGAGTTTGCAAAGCCAGTTAAGTTTTTTTTTCAAATAAAAAGACAAAATCTAAAACTAGTCTCTGTTCTGCTTTCTCTCTCTCTCTCACTCTCTCTCCCTCGCTCTCTTTCTCTCTCTCCCTCTCTCTTTCACACACACTCTCTCTCTTTCCCTCTCTCTCTCTTTCCCTCTCTCTCTCTCTTCCCCCCTCTGTTTCTCTATCTGTCTCTCTCTCTCTCTCTGTCCCTCTCTCTTTCACTCACTCTCTCTCTCTTTCCCTCTCTCTCTCTTTCCCTCTCTCTCTTTCCCTCTCTCTCTCTCTCTCTCACACGCACCCTATCTCTCTTTTTCACTCCCTCTCTCTCTCCCTCTATCTCTTTCCCCCTCTGTCTGTCTGTCTATCTGTCTGTCTCTCTGTCTCTCTCTCTCTCTCCCTCGTTCTCTTTCACACACACTCTATCTCCCTCTTTCACTCACTCTCTCTCTCTTTCCCTCTCTCTCTCCATCTGTCTGTCTCTCTATCGCTCTCTCTCTCTTTCACACACTCTCTCTCTCTCTTTCACTCACTCTCTCTCTTCCCCCTCTCTCTCTTTCCCTCTCTCTCTCACACACTCTATCTCTCTTTTTCACTCACTCTCTCTCTCTCTTTCCCCTCTGTCTGTCTGTCTGTCTCTCACTCTCTCTCTCCCTCGTTCTCTTTCACACTCTCTCTCTCTTTCCCTCTTTCTCTCTCTCTTTCCCCCTCTGTCTCTCTATCTGTCTGTTTCTCTCTCTCTGTCTTTCTTTCGCTCTGTCTCTCTTTCGCTCTGTCTCTCTTTCACACACACATTCTCTCTCTCTCTTTCACTCTCTCTCTCTCTAACACACTATATCTCTCTTTTTCACTTACGCTCTCTCTCCCTCTCTTTCTTTCCCTCTCTCTCTCTTTCTTTCCCCCTCTGTCTGTCTGCCTGTCTCTCTCTATCTCTGTCTGTATGTCTCTCTCTCTGTCTCTCTCTCTTTCGTGACGGGTTTAGTAGTAGAACGAACATTTTCTCGCTGTCTGTATTCATAAAATAAAGAGGGGAGGAGGACGGGGAGTTGGTTTAAATGAAAGCGACCTCGGAGAGAAAGTGATTATCTTACCTTTCCTTAACACACACATACGCACGCACACACACACACACACCCCACACACACACGAGCGCACACGCACACGCACACATATACGCACACGCACGCACACACACACACAGATCGAAAGAATAACAGAAGAGAAAATGATTGTATGAAAAAAAAAGCAGGTGGTCAAACAACACACACAGTCAGAGAGGTTGAAAGTGATAGATACAAACGTCGTAATAGATGCGTCACTTGATCAGTTAATTGCAAATTATGACTGCATAGACGAATTAAAAACAAACAAAATTCGAACATAACGGAATATTGTACCCATGGGATATTTTAGCATGAATATTGTGTGATAAACAAATATGAGAAAACGCTTTAGAGAACCAAACGTTGATTAACTCGGCTTTAGTGTGATAACAGATGTTTATTGCGGTGAGCGATCAAATAACCGAATCGCTCACACCAATAAACATCGGGCTTTCTTTATCAAAAGATTACTAATAACTGGAACAAGTTTTTAACGTATGTTTTTTTTAACCCTTCTATGGGATGTTAGACACAAGGTTAGGTGTGGTTTTGAGAAGCCAATGTACTAATTGAAGTGCACTATGGCCGACAAAAAATGCCTAAGCAGCCCCGTCAATAACCCCTGTAGGTGCGCCTTAATTGCTTCTTTCCAAGAACTGTAGGCTTGTGGAACTCACTTCCTGCTGACTGTTTTCCTCCTACCTACAGCGTTTGTCATTTCAAGAATAACGTCACTAGGCATCTCCTGTCTTTGCGTTAATCATCTTTCGTTCTTGTTAGCTCCTTACATCAAGTTGCTGGAACGATTTCCATAATATAAACAAAAAATACAAACAACTAACTCCTTCTCAGAGAAGGTAAAGCCTGGGAAGTTGGCCCCCCTAGGATTGAACAGAACCATACCTCGACAAAAACAAAGCCTCAAGAGTGAAAACCAATACGACTTGTATCTTTAATGTACACACAAGTACAGAGATTTTTAGGAAGTTCCGATCTCATGAAGGAAGAAAACCTTGCAATTTGGCTAACTTTGAATCCTCAGACCAACAAAAGTTGATTTGAATTGGAAGCGCGTTGCGTAAGCGCAGCTAGAAGTATGGAAGGCTGCCAGGATAGATATATAGAAACAATACTATAATTTGCCACCACCTCTACATAGCTCCACATTAAAAAAAATAATCGCATCGACATCAGTTGGTACCACAGAAAATGGGCGTAGAGGGTCTGGAAGGGGATGGGCAGATTGATTTTGGGGAACATTATCCAGACCCCAAGAAGGGAACGACGAGCACTATAATCTTGAGGAAAACTTAATGATGAACAGCTGTTGAGAGAATGCAACCATATTTTTAATGGTGAGTGAAAAAAAGGGGAGAGTACTGAACATCTGGGGAGAGGTGTTGTCACTCAGAATCCAGGGACATCACCTGTTTTTTTTTCGGTGAGCGATAACCGGTAATGATTTGTGTGAGAACTCCTAGTGAGTTAATTATAATAATAATAATTAGGACGAACCCATGAAAGGCGAGTCTATTTGGGTAAATATATAAGAAAATATTATAACCTGACACCCCCCAAGATGAAACGTAGTGCCTACAATATCGGTAGGTACCACGTATAGTCTAGGGACATAGAAAAACCGAGGAGGGACAGCACCTTTGATTCGATTTCCAGAGAAAACTATCAATTGTTATTAAACAAGAAACGGCTGTTGAAAGGATATCAAGTGAATTACAATAATAATCTAATGGAATAATAATTGAATATTCTGGAAACCTGTGGTGAGATACTGTCACTCGGATTCCAGGGAATTTAATCGTTTTTTTTATTAGTGAGAAATCATTAGTAATTTAGCTTTGAGCAAAGTGCAGTATCTGTTCTGATACAACACTTCATCTTTTCTGTGTTGGGTTAGTGAAGAAGAAGTCCTTCTAGACGGAAGCATTTTTGTTTCTTTTTGTCTCAATCCAGAGCGCTCCTTTTTAGGGAGCTGGATGTCCCTCCCCCGTATCAAAAACCAACTTTGTGTCTAACTCTGGCAAGTAATAAGGGGCTGTTTGAAAACTCCAAGTGAAGAAGAAGAAGAAGAAGAAGAAGAAAGATAAAAAGAAAATCAGAAAGACAGAGCAATGAGGTATGCTATATGAAAGAAAGGGAAAGAAGAGGAAGAGGGGTACAAAAAAGATGGAATGTGTCTGTGGTAGGAGGAGGAGGCGAGAAGATGAGGATGCTGACGCGACGGCATTTTGGTGAGAGAGGGAGAGGTGAAGCTCTTTGGAAAGCATGGCTGATATTTGTCAAGACGCCGTTTCGTTTTCTTCACCTCCTCTCCCCCCCCCCCCCCGTTATGGCTGGGAGATGTAGACATGGCGTCGCCAAGGCAGCCAGTCCGGACTCCAAGCTGCTCAGACGTTGAACGATGCGAAAGGAGAAATGGCGTCGTGCGTTCAGTAATCTCCAGACCTGCGTTCGCGAGATGGAGAGACAACACGGAAGAAAGGGCGATAAGACCAAAGAGGGATTGATCAACTGAAAGATAGCAATCCGGGCATATATATATATATATATATATATATATATATATATATATATATATATATATATATATATATATATAGTAGAATACACGTTTTAGGTCGGGTATAAGCAATAAATATAACATTACTTTTGAATTTTAATGTTTTTCTTTCTTTGGTGCGTATGGTAAGTTTATATATATATATATATATATATATATATATATATATATATACATGTATTCTAGGGTGCATTATGTATTCTAGGGTGCATTATATTCTAGGTAACGTCGGCAGACATATATATATATATATATATATATATATATATATATATATATAAAATAAAATTGGTTCGTTCAGTTTTAAAGCATTGCTGGGACAGTATTATAAATTGAAAATATAAGCCATTATCAATGCAAGATTAATTTATTATTTTATATATATATATATATATATATATATATATATATATATATATATAAATATTTGTTGTTTATTATCTACGGACGTATACGTTTCATCTTTTTTCAATCAAGACTCTTCAGCGTAGAAGTTTGACTATTCACTACTGGTCACACGATTCGAAACCCTGGATTATAAGTATTTTTCAACTCCAACCCAACGTCTTAAACCTCGCGGCCAATATCTGAACGGCTGATAAACAGTGGTAGATTAAATACATTTATAAGCGGCGATGACATCGCAGGCATTCTACTTATATTAAGGAATGATGCATTATAAAGCAAATGACGTCACGCTGTATTTGCACTACGACTAAAGTGCTCTACTAATAATTAAGGACCGACAAATATGAAAATATTTGTTGTTGTTTATTATCTACGGACGTATACGTTTCATCTTTTTTCAATCAAGACTCTTCAGCGTAGAAGTTTGACTATTCACTACTGGTCACACGATTCGAAACCCTGGATTATAAGTATTTTTCAACTCAACCCAACGTCTTAAACCACGATATAAATATATATAGATGCCAACAGAAGCTGAAGAGAGCCGGATGGCTAAGTCCTTCCGTGCTTGAAACCGACGGTACGAATGTTGCACTAATTTTTCTGTACAAATATATATATATATATATATATATATATATATATATATATATATATATATATATATATATATATATGCCTCCGTTACATAAAATACATAATGTACCCTGTTGCCTTAAATACATATTCCATAATTCATAATGATAAGTTCAATAAGTTTAGGATTTGACCAAGCACATGAATATTATTGACGGTCATGCCCGCATATCGACCTTTGAACATGTATTGCTTAATCTAATTTTAAATTTAGTGTAGATCATGTTTTTTCTCTAAACTTTTTATATATAACTTATTTTAAATGATTTTCGGGAGGCTCAGAGTTTGGGTGATGACACCCTCTAACTGATAAAGTTTACAAAAGAATAAATAATAATGTGCCCATGTTACTCGCCGTGTTGCCGAGAATATACATTCCAAAATTCATCATGATCGGTTCATTAGTTTAGTAATGTAGGAATATATCCTGTACAACGAAATACACACACACACATTATATATATATATATATATATATATATATATATATATATATATATAAATATTTGTTATTGTTTATTATCTATGTACGTATACGTTTCGTCCTTAATAATCGGGACTCATCAGCATAGAGATATGACTATTCACTATCGGTCATGCTATTCTAAATATTTTGCAACTCAAATCCTGTCGCCTGAACGACTAGGCCCACGTTGAACAGCGAATAAACAGTGATAATTTTAACATTTTATGCTGCGGCTTGACGTCATAGAGCGTTCGACTTTTTTTTTAATGAAAGGAACGCTGATTTAAAGCTAGCGACCTCATGCTGTGTTAATACTACACTTACAGTGCTCTTCTAGACGGGGTTTTCTAGGAGCTACAAATAATAAATATTTGTTATTGTTTATTATCTATGCACGTATACGTTTCGTCCTTAATAATCGGGACTCATCAGCATAGAGATATGACTATTCACTACCGGTCATGCGATTCGAAACCCCGGATTACGAGTATTTTGCAACTCAAATCCCGACGCCTGAACCACTGGGCGCAGTTGAACAGCGAATAAACGGTGATAATTTTAACACTTTATGCGGCGGGTTGACGTCATAGAGCGTTCGACTTTTTTTTTTAATGAAAGGAACGATGCATTTAAAGCTAGCGATGTCAGGAAACATCGATGTCTGTAGGTAATAAATAATTAATATTTATTTATAAATATTATATATATATAATATTTATAATTAAATATTAATTATTTATTAAATAAATATTAATTATTTATTACCTACAGACATCTATGTTTCATGCTTACGCAATCTTCAGTGCAGGAAACTAATTCCCGACGGTCGACGGGCGCGAACTCCGATCACAAATCGCCACTGATTCGCAGTCAGGAGAGTTACCAGTTGATCACCAGAAATTAGCTTAAAGATATATATATAGTAAGTTATGAAAATATATTTATGGCAATTAAGCTACACAGAGGCTCCTGCGTTTCATCCCCGGTGGGGATCGGCAGGCTAAAATGCATGGAGTTAGTTTTGCCGGGTGTTTTTATATACACAACTAGCTAGTTAACCAATCAGATTCTTTGGTGTTCTCTTAGCCAATCGTTGGGTTTCTCACGAACAAAGGTTCGGTTAGTGTTACTTCTTATTTCCTATTCTATTGTTCTGTTTTCTATATGCTGATTCATCCTGGTGTCTGTGTTGTTGTCTTAGCCAATCGTTGGGCTTCTCATAAGCAAAGGTTCGGTTTATTTTACCTACTATTTTCTATTCTATTGTTCTGTTTTCTATAGAGTGGCTTATCCCTGTTTCTTTGCTGTGTCAATATAATGGGTGACCTTATTTTAACACTTGGTTCCTTGTATTTCTATTTTAGGTTTTAGTTTTTAAGTTTTGGTTTAGTTTTTTATACTTAGAGAAAAGATGTAACTGCAGAATTCGTCTGTTAAATTATACTTTTTAAATTATAATTTTTCTGATTGTCTTTTTTGTATTAAAATCAAAAAAATAATAATAAATGTTCCAATGGTTTCACGAACGTTTTCGATTCTTCATCGAATCATCCTCAGGTATCAAAAGCAAATAAAGAAAAAAACTGAAGAAAGAAGAGAATTTAAAAAAAAAAGACGACACAAAGTTATCTCCCTTATAGATTTTTATTTTTAGCTGATTATTTCGAGATCTTTCCTTTTATCAGTCGTCTGGTCCAACAAGTTCAAACATTGTTCTTAGATAGGAAGGTGAAAAAGAGAGAAAACTCTCTTGAAAAAGGGTTTTTACCCTTGTGAATTTTGTGACTGAATTTTTTAGTGACTTTTTCATTATATTGCGATCAGCATATATTAGTATATTTCTTTTTAATTTTTGTTTGGGCGTTTGAGGTTTCGGTGACTTTTTATCTTTTATGATTTTTTAAATCTTTTGACTTTTAAATATCGTTGATTATTTACTTATTTTCCACTGCAGCGAAATGTGCAGCAAAGTGTGCAGCGAAATGTGCAGCAAAATGTCTGTTCACGATTACGGTGACGAGTTGTTGGCTTACCTGTCCGCCATCTTTAATTCGAAAGTTTTCTCGTCTATCACGCTGCAAACAAGTAAAACTGTCCATAGCCAAACCACAGGACCACACAAATAGATTCACACATCTTATTGACTTCTCCGGAAACGGCAATCCCTGTGAACCGTAGTCTGTTTTAAGTATCTGGAGTCAATGGAGAGGGGGGCGCCCGCCAACGGATTAGACACAAGCCGATGGGTGACAGATGTCAGACGCGGGCGAAATCCCCAAATAAAAAGACTGAGCTCACCAGAAAACGGAAGTCACCTGACTCATGTCGTCACCCTCTCCTTTTCACGGTGGCCAGTGGGCAACTCGCGCTCCATCCTTCATATTATTCAACAGGTTGTTTAAGCCAGGGCTCTTGGGGAGTTGCACTCTGTCTAAGCGGAACACTAGCCACGAACGAACCAGTCGATATTCCTCGGTAGTGGCGCCTCAATCGATCGCTAATAAACCGCCTCATCAAAAAGAGGAGGTAACGCCTTGGAACGGGTCGTGCACCTTATAAGACCGACATGGACTATACCTCATGCCGACAAAGAAGAGTCCGATGCTGCTACGGCAGTCTCGAGGTTGTCAGATCGATTGCCTAGGACGGATTCTCGGTTTGGTATAAGATACAGTCCCTCCTCCTCGCCCAGCGGGACAAAACAGTTACATAGATTTTACGAGCTTTCCAAATTAATTAATCAGGTCAAGATTAAATCCCGGTTTTTAATCCCACAACCAGTGTTTGTATGCAGAACAGTCTCAGTAGATTTAAAAATATTGAGAGTTCAACATTCAAACTATTCGGCCTAACATTCACAGGTAACATGAATTGGAACACATACATTGAAGACATTGCCAAGGCTGCTGCAAAGAAGGTGGGCTTCCTCTACGGTGCTAGTAAACTCCTCACACTTGACATTATCCTGTATCTCTACAAAGCCACCATCCGCCAATGTATGGAGTATTGTTACCACATATTGGCTGGGACATCATCCACTAGTCTCTCTCTCTCTTAGACAAGGTCCCCTCACTATCCACCAAGCTTCTTTCCTCGGACTGCCAGCCTCTGGAACTTCCTCCCTGCTCCCCGTTTCACCGATTGTACCGACATGCAAAGGTTTAAAACTAATGTAAACAGACATCTCGCTGCACAACTCCTAGCTTAGGATGGCCCCCTAAAGCCTAAACCCTAATTCTCAGTAGCCTCTTACGTCTACAGTGGTGACCTGCCTTGTTTGGCGTGACATATCTAAAAAAAACATGAAACTGGCATTAGCAGAAACTGTTTCACAGCTGATTTCGATTGAACCGGAGAAGATCCGTTTTCTTAATCAGGATCTCTGGACATTGGGATCGCCTTCCAAGTGGTGTAGTAAATGCGCCAATGACGTAGACATTCAAGGCGAATTTAGACAGATGCTAGGCCACTGTATCCTCTTTTGTTTAAATGTCAGCCCCAACCCTAACCAAGGCCGGCGGGACAGTTATAAAAGTGTGTGTGTGTGTGTGGGGGGGAGCTCTTATAAAAAGTGTGGGGGGGGGCGGCCCACATTGCGCCCAGAATGCCAAATATGGGAATAAATTCAATATCTTGACTAAAAAATGATCGTCCGATACTGGTTGAGAGCTCGTTAGAAGCGGAATGAAATTCTCTTGGTGATAGAAAAAGAAAAGTTTCACGTGTTTTGCTTCGGTGTGTCGATTTTTTGGAGAAGAAAATGAAAGTCCGTAAATATACCTATAGAATAGGGACCTTTACCAAAAGCTCACCCATTTCGCTTGGTTTTCGCCAAATTTTAGATAAAATTGATTGTTGGTCTTATATTGTAATGATGACAATATAAGACCAACACTCAATTACTAGATAAGCTAATTAGATAAAATTAAACACATACATATCAACTTAATTATTGATGACCGTAAAAGTGGGGAGGGGGCAAGTCAAAAAGTGAGGGGGATTGAGCCCCCCCCCTGTCCTCCTGTCCCCCGGTGCCGCCGTCCATGCAAACCCTTAGATGGCCACAGAAGCATGTTTGCTTTCTTTGTTTCCAAATTTATTGGATTGAAAATTGAATTGTGTCTACCTTTCTCACGCGATTATGCAAGAAAATTGCTCTTTTAACTATCATTCCATGTATAAGAGATTGAAACGCAACGCAACCATAACGGGGGACCCGTGCGTGTGTCAATTGAAGACATTGTAAACGTCGACAGGAAACCGCGTCGCTGGCCGTCAATGGCGTCCCGTTCCATTCCTAGGTGAAATAGTGCAAGCGACAGATATTTTAGGCCTTATATCTTTATCGACATCACAATTTCTGCTGAATGTTTCGTAAGGGTATATCGCCTATACCCTGATCTAAAAAGTAACAAAAATGATTTATATAGTATAAACCCAAAAGGATAAAACGAGTCATAAAAAAATAAGGTAAATTTATAGAAGTGCACCTTTCGTATTTCGACCCCTAAAAAAAAAAAGGTTTCTACTTTTTGGGGCAACAAATATCCGCGGATATTTGTTGAGGCTGTTTACATGTAATTTTCCCAAAAAGTGGAAACTTTTTTTTTTAGGGGTCGAAATACGAGAGGTGAGATTCGGTGGCCAAGAAATGCGTGATCACTTTACGTATTACTTATATAGGAAAGTGATCCCCCATTTCTCCTAACATCTAAAATAATAAAAATTTTCAACATTTTTTTTATCATAGCGGATATTAGTTGAGGCTGTTTACATGTAATTTGCCCAAAAAAGTAGAAACTTTTTTTTTAGGGGTCGAAATACGAAAGGTGAGATTCGGTGGCCAAGAAATGGGTGCTCACTTTACGTATAACTAATATAGGAAAGTGATCCCCCTCCTAAAATCTAAAATAATAAAAAATTTCATTATTTTTTTTCATAGCGGATATTTGTTGAGGCTGTTTACATGTAATTTGCCCCCAAAAAGTAGAAACTTTTTTTTTTAGGGGTCGAAATACGAAAGGTAGTATTCGGTGGCCAAGAAATGGGTGCTCACTTTACGTATAACTTATATAGGAAAGTGATCCCCCTCCTAAAATCTAAAAGTATAACATTTTTCATAATTGTTTTTCATAGCGGATATTTGTTGAGGCTGTTTACATGTAATTTGCCCCAAAAAGTAGAACTTTTTTTTTTAGGGGTCGAAATACGAGAGGTGAGATTCGGTGGCCAAGAAGTGGGTGCTCACTTTACGTATAACTTATATAGGAAAGTCATCCCCCCTCCTAAAATAATAAAAATTTTCATAATTTTTTTTCATAGCGGATATTTGTTGAGGCTGTTTACATGTAATTTGCCCCCAAAAGTTGAAACTTTTTTTTTTTAGGGGTCGAAATACGAAAGGTGCACTTCTATAAATTTACCAAAAATAATAATAGAATGAAGGGCCGCTTATATCCTTGACATTTTCGACCGATAGGCCCCGTTCTTCTTCAGAAGATCAATGGAACACCCCTTATCGAAGGGTTAGGGTTAGGGTTGGTCCATTGTAAGCAGTCACAAAGTATAGAATCGTCTACTTTATATTCTTGGCAATAGATATTAAAGTAATTCTTTGTCTGGTCGGTGTTAATTACCTATCGGTACATTCCAATCTCTTTTACATTTGATTTACTTTTAACTATTGTGAGTTTAAAATAATTTTTTTATCCCCCTCCCACGGCGGTAAGATGTGACACAAGGTTGGAAAGTGGGATTGGAAAGCCAACGCCCTAGAAGTAGAGCACTCTGGTCTACAAAAAATGCCTAGGCAGCCCCGTCGGGATTTCCTGGTAGGGGCGCCTCAGGCGATTAGCAATAAACAAACCCCGTTCTCAAAGAGGGGAGGTAAAGCTTGGGAGGGTGAACCTCCTAGAAGTGCACAGGACACACCCTAAGACCGGCGGAATAAAGACCCAAAGGCCAAGACTGTACCGGTCAAAGGGGTGTAGCATCCATTGGAACAGATACTACACTCTGATCTTAGTCAAAATGTCGAAACGTTTTTATTTTATTTATCTTAAAAATTTACATCAAGAATACATAAGATAAGAATTATAAAAAGATGTGGTACAAGGCCAATATGGATATGGGGGGTAGGGGGTCGTCCACTTGTCTATGCCCTAAAACTAGTTCCAATCACCACAATACCACATTCACTCTATGGACTACGCTACTTAAAATATCCCGGGTGGTTTGATGATTTTTATTTACAAAAAATATATACAATGTTTATGATGGGGAGTGGGAGAACAAAGAAGCCATAAAAAAAATGCTTAAAAAATAAAAGCCGAAAAGATTTTATCGACATCCTGAATCACAATTGTATGTTTCTGGTGGAGTTAATTTTTGTTTTTTCAAATTAGATATATATTTTTTTAATTAATGGATGAAACAACGGACAGGAGATGCATATTGGTTTTAGTCTTGTAAGGCCAAGGCTTATAGGTAGGAGGAAAACAGTCAGCAGGAATAGAGTTTCACCAGCCTGCTGTTCTTGGAAAGCTACTGGAAAAGGAAGCTGTATTACAATGAGGTATCAAAACAGCGAATTGATGAAGACCACTGGACCAACGAATAAAAACGAGCTGGAACAAAGGAAGCGGGGAATAGATCAGACAATTCTGAAGAAAACATGCCATGATAGCATTTATAGAAACTATTCTTTCTTTCTCCAATAAATTATTTTTCAAAACATTTGTTATGGTCTTCTAATCTAATCCTTACTCGCAGCCACCTGGACTTAGGGTTAGTGGCAACATTTTTTTGTTAACAGCCCTTAAATGTTAGAATGACTCGGAACTGGGGGATCATGGATAATCTTGTCCGTCTGCTTAGTAGCCGGAAAGATACCATGTTTAATTTCCGTAAACTTTTAAAAGATGAATATATGTGTACATTCGTATTGTACATTTTTATTTTAGTCGGCCATGTTTCTCCCAGCAGATAACCATACATATTTTTTACATTCTATACATACTGACTATTTCCAAGTAATATACTTGTGTTTATAACTTTTTTATTCTCTTAAATCATCCTGAGGAAGTCTTTTCTTGATGAAGACGAAACGTTGATGACTTTACTGAAAATTAAGTTTCTCCTTCTTTCAGTCACATTACGTTTGAAATACTATTTACATTTTTATCATATGTATATATATATATATATATATATATATATATATATATATGTATATATATATGTGTATGTGCATCTAATCCTTACTGGCAGCCACTCGGATTTAGGGTTAGTGGCAACATTTTTTTGTTAACAACCCTTAAATGTTAGAATGACCCGGAACGGGGGATCATGGATAATCTTATTCGTCTGCTTAGTAGCGGGAAAGATACTATGTTTGGTTTCCGTAAACTTTTAAAAGATGGATATATGTGTATATGTATGTCTATGTATGTATGTATGTGTATGTGCATCTAATCCTTACTGGCAGCCACTGGGACTTAGGGTTAGTGGCAACATTTTTTTGTTAACAGCCCTTAAATGTTAGAATGACCCGGAATGGGGGATCATGGATAATCTTATTCGTCTGCTTAGTAGCGGGAAAGATACCATGTTTGGTTTCCGTAAACTTTAAAAAGATGAATATATGTGTATATGTATGTCTATGTATGTATGTGTATGTGCATGTGTTTGCTTAGTGTGTATTGTTTTATTTTGTGATGAGTTTATGTGCATCGGAGTTTGTGTCGGCCATTTGTGTTTGCTGCAAGTTGAGAGAAAACTGCTCACTTTTTTTTTGTTTTCATTCTCTCAATCTCACTGTTGTATAGGGTTAGGGTTCTTTGTACAACTTTTCAAAAATACAATAGGAAATAATTACTGTAAATTTATATTCTTCTCAAGAATTATTAAAGTAATTCCTTGTCTGGTAGTTGTCAATTCCACTATCACTCTATTCCGAATTTCAGTTTCTTTTATAATTAAAATATCCTAAATCACAATTGTATTTGTTTCTGGTAGAGCTTTAGGATTAGTTTTTTTTTCCTCCTTAAATTAGACACGAGGACATATATGTCTATCTGTTTTCTTTTTTTCCATTTTACTTCAGTCGAAGTTCTCAGAAATCAAGGGGACCCCTTACTGGTCGAATATTCCATGAATGGTGTGCTTTAACACTTAAAAGTTTAGTTAGTAAAGAAGTTAATAATATTAATTTTCCTCTCCCCAATTGACCAGTTAACTATGTTATAGTATATCTTTATTAAAGCAAGGAATATAAACGTTAGTGACATTTTTTTGGGGGGGGGGGGGGTGGAATGAAATTGAAAAGTGTAAAAACGAGAGGGAAAAAAGATAATTGCATAAATCTACTAAGCCGGCTTTCGTCCACACTCATCAGAGTATAAACGTGGAAATAATTCAAGCATTACGACTAAAAACTTAAAAAAGTAGAATAAAGACCAGTGACAAGTTTAAGAAAACAAAAATTGGGGGGGGGGGTTACAAGTAGATCACATTAAGTCCTAGAAGCCACTCCCTTTTTTTTACAAAGGGAGGATTTGAATGACTTGATATATATAGCTTTTTTTTGCTTTTTTTTTTCTCTTCTCGTGTTTACAATTTTCAAGTTAATTCCACACACCCCAAAAATGTCACAAACGTCTATATGCCGTAATAACATTTTGTACCACTAAAAATTTATTTATATATCTTTGTGGTCTCTCGGTCTTATCGGATTCCAGAACAAGAATTCATCTAGTCTGGTGGAGTATCCAGCTAAATGCTGTTATCTGAGGTAGCATTACTAGGAGAAGGTGCGCCATTCCTCGTATGAGCAAGTGTATAGTCGTGCTGAGGGGATCTTATTTGTGCTTCGAATACTATGTAATTTTAAATTTTGGGTCAGGGTTTGCTGGCAGGGTAAAGTATCCTCATGTCAGGACAACCTGACAAACCCTTGTACAGAGAGGCCAAAGACACTCGATGATGGTGTCTAGTAGGTAATTCAAACTCTTATCTGTCTATATGCATCGACATGTGTTTGTTTGGTGTGCATTTTTGTATTTCGTGACGAGTGCACAATTTCCGCATGTTGCAGAATATTGATTACTAATTTGCTGTTATGTTTCTGCTGTCTTTTGGTATTTGGGTATTTGTTAACATTGGACTTGAAAACGATCATCATGTGGTCAACTAGGAAGCAGCCCCGTGGTATTGTATTCCACATACAGGAAATTTTTTGGGTAACAAACTTTGTTCATGGAAGTTCCGTTTTGTTTTAAGTACACAGAGGATGACGGAAATATTCCTTACAGTGGTTGTAGCTAGATGAGTTCTTTTGTTGCGAATGTTTAATAGAGGAACTCAGTTGAGCACATACAATGAAAAAAAAACAAATAAATCTGGTGCACTAGTCACTCCCTCTTAGACAAGGTCCAAAAAAGAGTTTCAAATCTGATAGGCCCCTCACTATCCACCAAGCTCCAGCCCCTGTCCCATCGTCACAATGTTGTATCCTTGTGCTTGTTTTACAAGTACTTCAATGGAATGTGCTCCGATGAACTTGCTGCTCTAGTGCCCCCTCGACGTAAATACACTCGACCAACCCGACAATTAGCTAAATCCCATCCATTCACTGTAGAGGTCCCCAGATGCCGGAGAGCCTTCTACTCTAATAGCTTCTTTCCTCAAGCTGCCGGCCTTTGGATCGCCCTCCCGGCTCCCTGTTTCCCCGACTGTACCGACATGCATAAATTCTAAACTAAAGTGAATAAGCATCTCGCTGCACAGCTCCCAATTTAGGATCACCACTAATTCTCAGTAGCCTCTTACGTCTACAATGGCAACTTGCCTTTTTAGTAATATATATATATATATATATATATATATATATATACATATATATATGTCAACCCTTTTCGGGTTATTTAATGCCAAATCCGGTCATTTTGGTTAAATTTTTTATATTTCAAGTTCTTTCTATCGTCAAATGTTTATTCATTGTGTTTGGTTTGGTTGTTTTGTTTTACGGCATATCAACCCTTTTCGGGTTATTTAATGCCGAATCTGGCTGTTTTGGTTAAAGTTTTTATGCTTCAAGTTATTTATATCTGCCGGCCTTTGGAACTCGCTCCCTGCTCCCTGTTTCCTCGACTGTACCGACATGCAGAAATTTAAAACTAATGTCAACAAACATCTCGCTGCACAGCTCCCAATTTACGATGATCCCTAAATTTTTACCCTAATTCTAAGTAGCCCTTACGTCTACAGTTGCAAGTTGCCTTGTTTAGGGTGAACTCAGTTTAAAAATAAAAAAAGGGTATTTATTTACCTCCTCTCCAGGAGGTTAGGCACAGGGCCAGTTTTATCTTACTCCCACAAGTAAGATGTGACCCAAGGTCGGGTCGGGAAAGTGGGGTTTGAAAAGCCAGCACCCGAGAAAGTGAGCATTATAAATTGCCTGGCCAGCTCCGTCGGCATTCCCCGATAGGGGCGCCTCAGGCAGTAAGCAATAAACTTACTCATCCCCAAAAGTGGACCGACCCATAGACCGGCGTAAATCAAGCCCCGAATGCCAAGACAATACCAGTTTATGGGGTGTAGTATCCATCGGAACAGATACTACACTTTGATCTTAGCCAAAAGGCCAAGAGAGAAAAAAATAAAGAGTATTGATTTACTCCTCTCCAGGAGTTAGGCACAAGGCCAGTTTTTATCTTACTCACACAAGTTAGATGTGACCCAAGGTCGGGTCGGGAAAGTGGGGTTTCAAAATTGCCTGGGCAGCCCCGTCGGCATTCCCCGGTAGGGGCGCCTCAGGCAGTAAGCAATAAACTTACTCCTCCCCAAAGAGAAGAGGCGAAGCCTGGAAGGTGGACCTCCCAGAACTGTACAGGACAGACCCATTGACCGGCGTAAATCAAGCTCCGAAGGCCAAGACAATACCAGTCTATGGGGTGCAGTATCCATCGGAACAGATACTACACTTTGATCTTAGCCAAAAGGAGTAGCAACGTCTCTTCTGGGGGAAAAAGGGTTGTAGGGAAGACGACGTCGCCCACTAGATTTCGAAGTCGGTTCTCTACTCTGTCAAGTTCGTTAACTTAAAATTCCGATTTAATATTTTTAAAGAATTTTAAAAACACCGCTTCCATCGTTATGGCGTTTTTGCGACCTTGTCTGGGCTTGAGTATTTGTCAGTTTTGGAAAGCTTGTCAGTGATTGATGATGGAGTGACCCAGGGTTCAAACTTGAGACACAATATTAATAAAATGAAACATAATCTCTTATTTTCATGCTTATCAAGTATTTGGGGGATTACGTAGACATTTCAACCTCTCTCCTTCTTGCGTGTATGCGTGAGAAAATATATGCACTCGCAGATGTATATATATAATATATATATATATATATATATATATATATATATATATGTTATAGAAAATTCAGATGAACATAGTACCTCAGGTTTCAATATGGGGTAGTGAACCTAGGCGAAAGATACTGGCTTTCTTGAGTTTTAATTATTTTGATCAAAATATGCCATAGGTAAACCAGTGAATGGTTTATGATTTAAACTCAAGTAAACCCAGTATCTTTTGCCTGGGCTCGCTCTCCCAGCTTGAAACCCAGGGTACCATGTTGAGCTGAAATTCTGTGAAATTATGAATAAATAAATAAATAAATGTCACGCTTTTATTGTTAAATAATTGCGCACTGTAACGGATTTCTTTTTACACAACGAAACTAAGATATTATCAGGCGTACGATCGTTTCCGAGACTTTTCGGAAATGTTTTATTTTTCATTATATTTTCGATGGTACTTCGTCAGCGCCTTTTATAACATCACATACGGAAGTCTCTTGAAAAAACCTCAGATTTCAGTACTAAAAGATAATATCAGTGAAAGGATTTTAGAAATATAAAAAAAAACAGAAAATTTAATTACAAATAAAAGATTCAAAATATTCACCATATAGGATGAATCAAGTAAGAAGAATATGTA
>OY744534.1:10212326-10217326 GCA_963556195.1 Sepiola atlantica | reverse complement strand
AATAAACTAACCCCTTATCAGAAAGAACGTAGAACCTGGGAGGGTGGGCTTCCTAGGACTGAACATGGATACGTTTTTCTTTGCGTTTTAACTTGTTTTAAAGTGTTTTATACTTCAAATAAAAAGATAGGTTTGGAAACCATGTTAGAATGAAAAAAAAAAAGAAAACAAGAAAAGAAAATGTCCACCGGAATAAGCGAAGTCTCAATAATCGCCCTAAAATCGGAAATTAAACAATAATACAGCTAATAACTGTCAGCAATCGGGCGATAATTTTATGTTCAACCGAACTGTACATATTGTTAGCTGTATTTTTGTTTAATTTCAGATTTTAGTGCGATTATCTAGGCATCGACTGGTTGTGTTCGAACCTACTTTTTTGATTTTAAGTATAAAACGATTTAAAATAAGTTTACATATTGAAAATAATTTCCAGGTAGGTAGAAGAGTAACTTATCTTGCCTTTGGTAACATTTATTTGTTGACTATTTGTTTTGTTTTTCACCCCTTTTTTTTTGTTTTATTGGCTCTTGTAATAAATGCCCTTAATAATTAATGTATATGAAGAAAGAAAAGGTAGACCGTGGATTTGAGACCATTTTTCGATTGGGTCGGTTTTAGCATCCCAAATTCACTTTTTAATTTGGTGCCCGAAAAATTCGGCAACAGAAAATTCGGCAACAGAAATTTTGGCAAAGTAAGAAAATTCGGCAATTATGGAATACATATCGATTGAAAATAGATTTTATAACCGTTCTTGCGGCGGGGGGGGGGGATTTAATTGTAAATAAGACTACTCCCTCCCCCTAATAAATAACACTTTTTTTATTATCTTTTTGATACTTGTGCAGTTTACAGACCGGGCTATTTTTTTTTAGATAAGATTTTAAAGTTAAATTCAATTTTTACGATATAGTTGTAAATAAGGGCTACCAACCCCCCCCCCAATAATATTTACAAATAAATATTTTAGAATATTTGCTGTTGTTTTAAAGCAAATAAAATCGATTTTTTTAAATGTTTGTTCTAAGAATACGGTTCTTGTATTATTTTTTCAATTATTTTTTCAATTATTTTTTCAATTATTTTTTCAATTATTTTTTCAATTATTATATTAATAAAAAAATAATTATAAATTAAAATTATATTACGAGATTAAATCCATCATAAGTTATTTCAGTTTCTTCGTAAACAAGTCAGCCATTTTAATCTTTTGTTAATAGTTGAAAAAAATATCAATTACTTCGTGACTGTTCGAAATTTGAAAAGGAATTTGGAAGTATTTAAACTGTCGAATAGAAAGTCATTTAAACTGACTTTAAAATTCTTATAAAATCGTCATGTATTAAAAAAAAAAAATTGTTTTCCTAGTCATGAAATAAATTCAGTGTTCTAATCTTTGGTGGCCATGTTGCCTGAAAATAGTTTGAACTAAAAACTTTTTACTACATTTTTCTTACAGTAAATATTTAAAAAAAAAAAGGGTGAAAAGGTTGAAAGTAATAGATAGAAACTCAGTAAGAAATGAGTAGGCTTAGAAGTTAATTGCAAATTACAGCTCATTAGAACAATTAAAATTGTTATTTTTATTTTTCATTGCCTAAAAATAGTTTTAACTAAATACTTTATTTACTATATTTTTTTCTTTTCGTTAGAATAAAAAAAAAAAGAAAAAATGTTCACCAGATCAGGCAAGACCTCGATAATCGCGCTAAAATCTGAAATTAAACAAAAATACAGCTAATTAATGTTACAAATCGGGAAATAATTTTATGTTCAACCGAACTGTGCATATTATTACCTGTATTTTTGTTTAATTTCCGATTTTAGGGCGATTATCGAGGCCTCGCTTGTTCTTGTGGACATTCTAACGTGGTATTCGAACCTACCTTTGTATTTTAAGTATAAAACGTTTTAAAATAAGTATACATACCGAAAACATTTCCAAGTAGCTAGAAGAGTAACTTATCTTGCCTTTGGTAACATTTATTTGTTGCCTATTTGAGTACTGGTTCGTCTTTTTCCATAGTCCGTTTTTCACAACTTTTTACTGACCATTTTTTTTTCTTTTTTCGGGGTACACTTACCTATCAGGCTGCTAGAGAATTCCGGGGTTTTTAGAAATAAATTTAAATATTTTACATTTTAGGAGGGGGGATCAGTTTCCAATGTAAATTCAACGTAGACTGATCCCCCTCTTTTTGACTTCAATTTAAAAAAAAATCTTTTTCGGTGTACAATGACATATCATGTCGATAGAGAATTCCGGGTTTTGGCGAATATTTTTTTTAATATTTGAGATTTTAGGAGGGGGATCAGTTTTGACCATGTTGCATGTGTTGTTTGTTCTTACGGGATCAACCCCGGAATTCTCTAGCAGCCTGATACACCGAAAAAGATTTTGAAAAAAAATTGAGATGGTCAAAAAGAGGGGGATCAGTCTACGTTGAATTTACATTAGAAACTGATCCCCCCTCCTAAAATGTAAAATATTTGAAATTTTTTTTCTAAAAACCCCGGAATTCTCTAGCAGCCTGATAGATAAGTGTACACCGAAAAAAGAAAAAAAAATGGTCAGTAAAAAGTTGTGAAAAACGGACTATGGAAAAAGACGAACAAGTACCCCTATTTATTTTGTTTTTCACCCTTTATTGTTTTGTTGCCTCTTGTAATAAATGTCCTTGATAATTAATTTGCATGCAGAAAAGAACGTAGACCGTGGATTTGAGACCATTTTTCGATTGGGTAGATTTACAGCGTCACAAATTTACTTTTTAATGTGGTACCGTGCTACTACAGGAGCACCCCATCTCAAAAATGTTTGCGTAATCGCTGACAAAGAAGCAAAAAAACAAACAACCAATCAAGCAACATCATTAGTTTAAGTAGTATGTATATATATAGAGATAGATTAGTTTGTGAACGGAAAAAATAGTCCGTTTTTATTCTTTATGTTTGCATAACCGTAATTAATTCTTAAACGTAAACAACTTGTTTTTGTAATTCCATAGGTGTGGTTTCAAAATCGAAGGGCCAAGTTTCGCCGAAATGAGCGCAACTCCCTTGCACAGCGGAACAATCTTTACGGAGGACATCATCCCGACAGTTCCACGCCCATCGAACAACCGATCACTCCGCGACCGGCACCAATGAACACAGACTACCTGTCGTGGACCACGCCCCCTTACAACCCAGTCAACACGTCGTCCAGCTGCGCCCTCGTTAACCACTCCTACCCACCACAGCACAACATCGGCTCAAGTATCGCCTGTTTACGACTCAAGGCGCAAGAATACAACAACGTCATGCAACATCCGGGCTACGGGCCTCCCAATCAATTACCACAATAGTAGAGTCAGTCTACGGCCTTATCTAAAACGTGTACATCCTATTTGCTGCTATATTCGTCATTTTATATAAAAAAAAACAAAACACAACGAACAAACAGACTCTTTTATTATAAGTAATTATAATAATATAAATATTATTATTATCAACATTTATATATATATATATAAAAAACACAATGACATGCGAAGGATATCTATTTGGAAATGAAACTAGACTAGCCGATGAAACAATATATTTAATATATACCTGTGTAAAAGGATATATAATTTATTTTTTGAATACATCCCGGGGTATTATAAGCGCAACAAAATACGTTTTAATTGATACAGCCATCATTCTCAGTGCAGCATTTTTCCCATTGACAATATTGCTGATATAATCCGTCCAAAAGAAACTTTTAAAATTCCACAAAACATAAATATATATATATATATATATATATTTATATATATATATATATATATAGGGAGTGCCTATGAAATTAAAATTTCAGACGAAATGGAAAATTAGTTTATGAAAGAGTTGATAAGCAAGCGATATTCTAGTAGAAATAAGAACACGAACGCATCATTAAAACTGAAACAAAATATTTCGGTCGAATCGTTCGATCATATTCATTTGGTAAAATTCGTTTTATTAGCTTTATTAAACAGAAGTAAACATTTTATACAGTGAAGCATATATATGCCGAACTATCTTGGTTAAACTTTAATGATGTGCGTGTGTGCCTTTATTTCTACTAATATGTTGACATTCTTATCCACTATACCCTGAACTAATGTTTATATATATATATATATATATATATATATATATATATATATATATATATATATATATACATATATATGTAAATTATATATATTTCTCCAATCAGAAATAACACCACACACCGGAAGCCTTAAACTCGAGTTTCGCACTCCTCTGGGCTCTTCAAGAGGACACATACGAATCCAGGGGTTGAGGCGGATACTCTATCACATAACACTCTTCTGCCAGCCACAAAACACTCCCCAAACCATCACAGATCACGCAATCTACCGTGAACGGCCGGCTGTGGGGATCTACCTACTCCCCTAAACCGGGAGGGTGGGAATGTAGCTATCCAACTACAGAGACCCCAAGCCGATGTCTTCACACTCACAAGGCCGAAGCGATCCAGCAAAATGACCCAGCGAGAAGCAAACTGAATATCAAATTAAAAGCGAGATATTATGTAACGATTTCTTCCACAACCAGACATAACACATCAACACACACACACACACACACACACACACACACACACACACACACACACACACACACACACACACACACACACACACACACACACACCGCGAAAGCCACAGACCAGAAACACTAGAGTCGAGTAAAAAGTATATATATATATATATATATATATATATATATATATATATATATATATATATATATATATATATATATATCACTTTTAATTCAAGATATATATTAGGATAAATTATTTATTTATACAGATATTTTGGCTACATATGTGAACACATGTTTCAGCTACGACCATATTCAAGGTCCAGACTCATCAGGAACACATGAAGACACATGTTTGTATGAATAAAAATTTAAACTAAAATGTAGCTTTACTTGTTATCGAGCACAACACTGAAATT
>OY744534.1:10192326-10204826 GCA_963556195.1 Sepiola atlantica | reverse complement strand
TAATACTACACTTACAGTGCTCTTCTAGACGTGTTTTTCTAGGAGCTACAAATATATATATATATATATATATATATATATATATATATATATATATATATATATATATATATATATATATAATGATAATAACTTTCTTTAAATTCACACAAAAGTTAGGGTAGTAGTGTATACACTACCAGAGCTCAAAATATAATATAATAATTAAGTAAAAGTTCCGAATTTGTTTTAAAAAACATCTTAATCCAAACAATTGTTTCTACCCATTTCAAAACATGTATTCACCTGATTATAAAAATCTAGATATTTTCACAAAGGCTTCATCAGTGTATTTTTTACCACCACAATTATGCTCCTACCCCGTAAATTGATTGTGGTAATAAAAATATTCACTAATGAAGCTTTTTTTTTTAAATACCATGATTTTATTACGTGTCTGTTTTGAAATCGGCAGAAACAATTGTTTTAAATTAAAATGTTTGGGAACATTTACTAAATTATATATATATATATATATATATATATATATATATATATATATATATATATATATATATAATATTTATAAATAAATATTTAATTATTTATACCTACAGACGCTAGCGTTTCAAGCTTATTGCTCTCATCAGTGCAGGGAAGTAACAATTTCAGACGGTCGGGAGGCGTGAACCTGGTTCACAGAGTAAGCCATATCCACCCGGCCCACGGAAACTGTCACGTAATTTAGGGAAATTAAGATCTATATGTACCTGGAAGTGGGCACAGATAGAAGACTAGTCGAGAGTGTTCGACGAGCGTATTCGGAACTTTGCATTAGAGCTTTTTGACAGTCTATTTTTAACTTCCCCCAGAGTGCTCAACTTTAATTTCTTAAAGGGGCTTAGTTTAACATATATATATATATATATATATATATATATATATATATATATATATATATATATATATATATGTTAGTATTTAATATTTTCAAAACATATTCAATAGGATTTCACATATTCAAGCCAAGTTCCGGAAATAAATATTCTAACGCGTCTTCTGCATGTACACACGTTTCTGAAAATACAACTTTATTTAGTATTAAAATGATTTTTTGAAAAATTTGTTTCAAATGAAGAATTGTTCTACTTAGCATGTTTAAACTTTGGTTTGAATATTTTATCAACTCAAATATTCTTGAAATGACAACAATTATGGAAATACTAATCCAATACTGCTGAGAAAATGAAAAGGGAAAGTAAATCAAAATAGTGGATTTGGGTAATTAAAGTAATTACATATTTTTTAGGGTTTCTTGATATGTATAAATCTACGTAGATCCTTGCGACCGCCGAGCCTGGAGTGGAAGACCCCGATCAAAATTGACAGGCAGCCTCTATCCTCTTACGAAAGACTAATCAAGGCCTGTTAAAAAAAATACGGATGAAGGAGAAGAAGATATGAAAGGGATTAAAACATGAAATTTTGAACCCGAAGGTTGTAATACAAAGTGCTTTAGTGATGACCCTTTTGTAAGACGTTGAACGAACCGCCCTTTTTCGTATAATACGTTGTTTTTATTATATAGAATTAAAAAGAAAATTCAATTGCTAAAAATGTGTGGTCTTGAACAGCCATCACACTAGGATAAGCACAAAATGCCTGAGCAGCCCCGTCGGTATTTCTCGGTAGGGACGCCTCAGGCGATTAGCAAGCAACTAATCTCTTACCAGAAAGAAGGTAAAGCATGGGAGGTGTATTTCTTAGGACTAAACAGAACTATCAGCAACAAATCCACTGTCGGATGATGAAAATAGATTCGCTCAAATTGATTGAGGTAATTGGTGACTGTATAGGCTCAATCTTAATGTACATTCTTTTTCATTTGTTTTTGTAAATATTTTCTCAAACACTCACAAGGAAAACTGCTTTGTATTTTTAATACGAGAACACCGCGGACTGAAGACCTTGGTGTGCCGGGTTCTAATCCAGTTCGTTCCACAGAAACACTTTCATCAAAACCCACAGATGACCCTGTGTCTAACCTCCTGGTAAATAAAATACAAGAACAACAAAGAAATTGTAATTTAAAACAAGAAATAATTAAAAAAATGGTGCTTGTGCATATCAACCCTGACAATGAAATATTTAAAGAATGTATAAACTTTATCATGTACTTACGTGTTAGCTGAAAATAAGATTGTACAGAAAAAATTATGCAAATTCATCCAGTAGTTATTAAATTATAAGAAAAAGAAAAAAAAAATGATTTTACGTACATTTTGACATTTTTGTAAACAATGGAGACCCCAAAACCCGAAATCGTGAACATATGAGTTATCGTCCTTGACCACTGGAAAATGGTGGAAATATCTACCGAGTGATAAAATCGTTTTTTATTTATAATTAAATAAATACTGGATGAATTTGCATAATCTTTGGTGTACAGTCTTTTTTTTCATCTACCACGTAAGTACATAAGAAAGTTTATACATTTCTGTAGCTATTTTATTTTTAAGAGCGGTCTAACATGTCAGGGTTGATATGCACAAGCACCAAAAAAAAAATATTTAACGGTTCGACACAAAGTGAAATTATTCCAACACATGCATATTATCTATCACATCTTTTTTTTTTATTTAATACCTTCAAATGTTTTATTTTTATTTTTCGGAAACAATTTCGTAAATTGCTACCATTTTGATCGCGTTACGCTCCGTTAATTAGGCAAAGCCGAACTTTTTTCTATAAGAAAAGTTCACGTAACGAATTCGAACTTAGAGTTACCTCCCTTAGTTTTAGGGGGGGGGGTGGAGTGGAGGTTCTATATCGGCCATTCAAAATGGCGCCTTTTTTTCAAGTTGTTTTTCTTCTCGTTATAGTTAATTGTTTTTGATATTTTTCTTTTACTAGTTCATGATTTGAAGTAAAAAAAAAAAAATGGGCAAGTTTACAAAATCACTTCTGTTTTCCATTTGCTTTTCGAGCGTCGCAAACAGCCTCCAGGACGTGATGGTGGTTAAGTGGATATCGACACGGACTGAAGACCTGGGTGTTCTAAGTTCGAAACCAGTCGGTTCCACGGTGCCACTTTCACTTAGGGATGTTGGTAACCTTCTCGTGGTCCCTCCCGTAAGTACCCGATGTCTTTCCAGAAAGATTTCTAATTAGAAAACAATCGGGAAACTAATGCCAACACCAGAATCATCTGATTCACACGAAAGAAGAAGAAGCCTCGTGGTTAGTATTGACTATCAAAGTTGGTATTCAATTCTTTCCCACTGCAGGTATATATGACACAAGGTCGGAATGTGGGGGAAGAGTCAAGCCAGCGCCCCTAAAGAAGGAGCACTCTGGCCTAGCAAAAATAGCCTGGGCAGCCCCGTCGGCATTATCCGGCAGCAAGCGATAAACTTACTCCAACCCAAAGAGGTAAGGCCTGGGAGGGTGCCCCTCCTAGAACTGCACAGAACAAACCAACAGACAAGCAGAAGGCCAAGACGATACCGGTATATAGGGTTCAGCATCCATCGGAACAGATACAACACTCTGATCCCAGACCGAAGGCCAACTGGGAACCAGAGTGTTTGACTATCGAAGTTAATAAAGAGCTTGTTTTCGTCCTCATTAGATGCCCCCATTAAGTCTAGAGAGACAATGGATACCCCCTGTAAGTTTGGGAGTCTATTGTGAAACAAGGGTTGCGCAATCACAGCCGCACTTGAGTCCAGTGGCAAGGAAAAGTCCAGAACGACTTCCGTAATAGACAGAGAGACCTCCCACATACAACACACGGTATTTCCAGATAGTCACTCATCTGGTACTAACCAGGCTGAACGTGGCTTAACTTAACGGAAACTCACCTGTCAACATGATTAAGCCATATTTCGTCTTCATTAGACTAAATTACATAGTAATCGTCAAAGTAGTGATAGATTGAATCACGAGTTATCTTCTCTTGTAAACGAAGCATAAAAACAGATATATATATATATATTAACATAGTTCACCCCAAACAAGGCAGGACGCCACTGTAGACGTAAGGGGCTACTGAGAAAAAAGAAGAGGGGAGAAGATAGGGGGCAGTCAACCTAGACTGGGATCTGCGACGCGAGATGTCTGTTTACATTAGTTTTAAACTTCTGCTTGTCTGTACTCTCGGGGAAACAGGGGCAGGGAGGGAGTTCCAGAGGCCAGCAACACGAGGAAAGAAGCTATTTGAGTAGAAAGCTCTCCGACATCTGGGGACCTCCACAGTGAATGAATGAGATTTAGTTGATTGTCGAGTTGGTCTAGTGAATTTTCGTCGAGGGGGCACCAGAGTAGCCAGTTAATCGGAGCATAATCCATTGAAGTATTTGTAAAACAAGCACAAGGATGCTACATTGCGGCGATGGGACAGGGACTGGAGCTTGGTTATTAGGTTTGCGATTCTTTTTTGGACCTTGTCAAGGAGGGAGAGACTAGTAGATGATGCACCAGCCCAGATGTGACAACAATACTCCATCCATGGGCGAATGGTGGCTTTGTAGAAATACAGGATAATGTCAGCTGTGAAAAGTTTACTAGCACGGTAGAGGGAGCCAACCTTCTTTGCGGCAGCCTTGGCAATATCTTCGATGTATTTGTTCAAATTCATGTTACCTGTGAAGGTTAGGCCGAAGAGTTTTAATGATGTACTCTCAGGTAGGGTGTTATTAGCCATGACAATCGGTGGTTGGAGAGGTTCTTTGTAGTTATTGAAGGAAAGGAGCTTTGTCTTAGCGGCATTAAAAGTTACCAACCATTTGTGACCCCAATCCACTACAGCCTGGAGATCATTTTCTAAGGATTCAGCCAATGCCTCGGATATGATCGCGTCGGCTTTGCCAATATATATATATATATATATATATATATATATATATATATATATATGGACACATCTCATCACCTCCACACATCTATACATTTACATACGATCCAAAACAAATCAACAGGCTTAGATAACCATACATACATACATACATACATACATACATACATACATACATACACACATACATACATACATACATACATACATACATACATACATACATACCCATATATAAATACCACCACAGACGTATTAATACACACATATACACACCAACATATATATATACCACATACATCTCCATCATCCCAGTAATTATAGGAGCAACAGGACTAATAAAACAAAATTCGAAAGCTATCTGGTGAGTATACCCGGTGAACCTAGTGCAAGAGAATTACAAACAATTACATTTAAAGGGACGGTTAGAATCTTAAAAAATCTCTGGGTTTGAGTGTCTGAAACAGCCGGTGAATGTCCGGCTTTACGTTCTCTTTTTAAAAAGAGGTTTGTTTCTTTCTGAGGTGTCCGTGTCGAGGAATGCCGATCGAACTGCTCAGATATTTTTGTACGCCAAAGTTTGTTTTTTCAAGACCTCACCTGTTTGGTTAAACAGTAGCATTTTTTAGCAGCTTTCAATTTGTAAGCTGCTTCGGCTATTTCCGGTGATGACACCGGTTTCTCCGTCAGTACTCGAGACTGACTCCGTAAGTACTGAAATCATCTGAGTGAATTGTTTGTACAGATACTCCATATCAGAGTGAACCTGGGAGTAGCGAAAACTAAGAGGTGACTACCCCCATCCCCATAGCTCCAAAATTGGGGCATCACCACTGGAGGCACTTTGTTTCATACCCAAGTCAGTTGGGGGGGGGGGTGATATTGAGTAGTTGATAGGGTTGGGAAATAAGGTAGGCAAGAAAAAGAAAACGTAAAAAGGTCTTTGAAATATAGATTTCGAGGTAGTGGTGAGGGGTTGGTATGAACCCCTTGTCCCAAAAAAACCGAGGTAGTTTATTATCTGGTACACATTTTTATCTAAACTATATATGGGACCCAAACAGGTATTACTATTGCGTGTCAGAGTTGAACTCGTGGTCTCGTAACTTCCAAATTAGGGCCTCATCATCGGATACACTTTAAGATTAAAACGTAGGACCCTATGTTCTGGGGTGTCAAAACTACAAGTGTATAATTGAACCGTGCCCGGCATTCATGGCCTCCGTTAGATTTTGAGAGACAATGGATAACCCCTGAAAGGGTGACTGTGGGTGTAAATTGTGAAGCAAGGGTTGCGCAATCCGCTACAACACCTCTGCTAAATCGGCACTGCTTGAATCACGTGGCAATGAGAGGTCCAGGACGACTGGAAACAATGCCAAGAAAAACAGAGAGCACTTACAGCACCTGGTATTCCCAAATGGTCACCCATTTTAGTACTGACCAGGCTCAACGGTGCTTAACTTCGGTGATCTAACGGGAATCGTGAACCGGTGTTTTATTTATCTTCCTCCCACAAGGTAAGATGTGACACAAGGTCGGGAAAGTGGGATTTGAAAAACCAGCGCCCGAGAAGGTGAGCACTCTGGCCTACAAAAAATGCCTGGGCAGCCCCGTCGGCATTCCCCGGTAGGGACGCCTCAGGCAGTAAGCGATAAACTTACTCCACCCTAAAGAGGGGAGGCAACGCCTGGGAGGGTGGACCTCCTAGAACTGTACAGGACAAACCCACAAACCGGCGGAATCAAGACTCGAAGGCTAAGACGATACCGGGTTATAGGGTGTAGTATCCATCGGAACAGATACTACACTTTGATCTTGGCCAAGTCAAAGTAATTATACCGACATTACATATACTCCAAAGAGAGTTGATTTGTCGCACGGCCGATAACAGAAATCGGCACTTGTAATGAATGGGTATCCAGAGTATTACAGTGCTTACGGAGTTAGTCCTGAGTATTGACGGATAATCCCTTGTAAGTGATTGAAATGGCCAAACCAGTTTACGATTTACAAGCCCCTTTCTTTTCTTTTCTTTCTTTTAGGAAGTTTTTTCAAATGTATTTATTTATTCGAGAGGCGAAAATATGTTGGTTCTTCTGTATCATGGGGGACCGACGAAGTATTTATTTTAATTTTAGAACAATCAGCTGAAAAGGGAGATAATTCAAACCGTTTTGTTGTTGTTGTTGTTGTTGTTGTTGTTGTTGTTGTTGTACCCATAACCTATAAGGAAAGTCTAGAGAATTAGTAAGAAAATAAATTAATAAACGGGTACTTATGCAGTTTACGGACCGGGCTGAAATAATAACGTTATAATTTAGAAAGCCATTCTTAACATGGGGAGATGGGGGGGGGGGGCGTGATTAACTATTCTGTACTTTCACCTAACAATTTGATGAACAGAATAGTTAATCAACCACCCCACCCATCTCCCCGTGTTAAGAATGGATTTTTAAAATTATAACGTTATTGTTTCAGCCCGGTCGGTAAACTGCATAAGTACCCTTTTTTTTTTCAAAATTATTTTCTTACTAATTCTCTGGATTTTCCTATGAGTTATGCTTACAGCAACAAAAAAAAAACAATTTGAATTGTCTCCCCTTTCAGCTACTCTTTAAAATTAAAGATAAAAAATTCATCTGTCCAATACAGAAGCACCAACTATTTTTTAACCCTAACCCTAACCCTAACCCTAACCCTAACCCTATACCTAACTCAACCCTAACCCTAACCCTAACCCTAACCCTAACCCTAACCCTAACCTAATACTTCGTATTGCTGGTATTTATCTACTTTTCACAGCGGTAAGATGTGACACAAGGTCGGGAATAAGGGGATTTAAACCCCAGCGCCATAGAAGAAGAGCACTCTTGTCTACAAAACATGCCTCAGCAGCCCTGTCGGCATTCCCCGGAAAACTCAGGCGATTAGCAATAAATTAACCCCTTCTCAAAAAGTTGAGAAGGCAAAGCCTGGGAGTGTGGACCTCCTAGAACTGCACAGGACAATCCTTCAGACCGGCGGAATCAAGGCCCGAAGGCCAAGACGGTCCCGGTCTACGGAGTATAGTATCCATCCGAACAGGTACTACACTCTCATCTTTGTCAGATCCTTCGTATTGTTGTCTGCCTTTTTACATTTTCAGCTCTTAAACTGCTCCGCCTATTCTTTTTTTTTTGTACAATTTTTTTTTTTAAATTTATTTATTTTGTGGAAGGGCTTAATTATTTGTAACCCTAATTTTTAACATTAACCTAACCTTAACCCAACCCTTCGCATGCTTAATTTCGCTTGCCTTTTCACACCTATTTCGGGATTCCCCGTCAATACTCGCGACTGACTGCGTAAGTACTGAAATCCTCTGTATATAGATTTATTACAAGTTTTATTTATCTTCCTCCCACAAGGTAAGATGTGACACACGGTCGGGAAAGTGGGATTTGAAAAGCCAGCGCCCGAGTAGGTGAGCACTCTGGCCTACAAAAAATGCCTGGGCAGCCCCGTCGGCATTCCCCGGTAGGGGCGCTTCAGGCAGTAAGCGATAAACTTACTCCACCCCAAAGATAGGAGGCAAAGCCTGGGAGGGTGAACCTCCTAAAACTGCACAGGACAAACCCACAAACCGGCGGAATCAAGACCCGAAGGCCAAGACGATACCGGTCTACAGGGTGCAGTATCCATCGGAACAGATACTACACTTTGATCTTGAACCAAAATCAAGCGCCCTTGAAGTGCTGATTTTATTTATCTACCGCCCACAAGGTAAGATGTGACACAAGGTCGGGAAAGTGGGATTAGATAAGCCAGCGCTCGAGGTGAGCACTCTGGCCATAGTGCTGATTACAACGCAGAAGGGTAGCCCAGTCGATGGCTGAGAGTGGACCGACACCAAGGTGAGTTGTCGTGTGGTGATTTGCGTCAGGATGTCTAACGAGGTAACATCTGGGTGGCAACAGCGATTGGCGACAAGGAGAAGAGGTATACCCCAACTACGGGTGATTGATTGCGACGGTTGACAAGGCCGGTTTCAGATCAACATCGGTCTTCGGGAGAGAATAGGAAAAGGGCGTCGTTATCATTGGAAACAGCGTAAGAGTCGAACGGGGTGAAACCAAAGGCGATATTTTATTCATGAAATTGCTTGATTGATCATTCTTATTTCGATCATTTCTATCTATCTATCTATCTATCTATCTATCTATCTATCTATCTATCTATCTATCTATCTATCTATCTATCCCAGTCTGTTCAAATCTATCTATCTATCTATCTATCTATCTATCTATCTATCTATCTATCTATCTATCTATCTATCTATCTATCTATCTATCTATCTATCTATTCGATCATTTCTATCTATCTATCCGATCATTTCTATCTATCTATCTATCTATCTATCTATCTATCTATCTATCTATCTATCTATCTATCTATCTATCTATCTATCCGTTCATTTCTATCTATCTATCTATCTATTTATCTATCTATCTATCTATCTATCTATCTATCTATCTATCTATCTATCTATCTATCTATCTATCTATCTCAGTTACCTCTCTCAATTGTTCAGTATCTTTCTATGATTCAATAATTGTATACGTATGTTTCCACATATGACGTTTCTTTCTTTTCAACGTTATCGTCGTATTCTCACCCCTCTCTCTTTTCTGGCTCTTTTTCGTTTAATTTTGTTTTTACACACACATACACACACATACACACATATATATACTATATATATATATATATATATATATATATATATATATATATATATATATAGTAAGGTATGAAAATATATTTATGAAAATTACGGAACACAGAAGCGTTTGCGTCTCATTGTATAGGGAATCGCCAGGCTAAGAGATTATAAGGATGAAATGCGGACGCGTCTGTGTAGCTTAATTGCCATACATCTACTTTAATACCTTACTAGCTCTATTTACGTATTAAGCACTGTTGAAAAAGATATTTAAAATCTAGACGTAACATATATCTCCTTTTCATATTATACACGTATAATATGAAATTTGATATTTTGATATTATACACGTATTCATGAAATAATATATATATATATATATATATATATATATAAATATATATATATATATATATGTGTGTGTGTGTGTGTTTGTGCGTGTGTGTGTCACAAATAAAAGACAAAATAAATAAATCCGATGGTGAAAGCGAAAGAGTGACACTTTCGCTCTTCATAAAGCCCTCGTAACAGTTGGGCGAAACGTTGAAATGGACTCTTGAGTTCTAGATCTTCCTTTTTTCTATATCATCTCTTATGTATATATACACACACACACACACGCACACACATATATATATATACATATATATATATACATATATATATATATATATATATATATATATATATATATATATATATATATATATATATATATATATAATGAGATAAGTGTTAATACAGTAAGAAACGTCGTTGAAATGATAAACTGAGAAACCGGACAACTTGACCCGAGATTTTGTTAAATAAATAGAAATATTTATTGAATCATTTTTTTCATATAAATCCAAATTTTCCATTTTATAATCCCCTATTCATGGTAATACAGACACTATTTTTGCCCCTTTTTTCTCATGGTACGAAGTCTTTCGGTGCAGCCGAAGATCAACGATCTTCTGGTGTTATCAAAAAGACTTTTTTTTTTTTAATGCCCGATTCTCGCATTGGAGCGCGTGTGTACAATAATGAGATTAGTGTTACTACTACTTCTTCTTCGTGTTTATCCTCCTCCTCCTCCTCCTCCTCCTCCTCCTCCTCCTCCTCCTCCTCCTCCTCCTCCTCATTTTTCTTCTTTTTTTCTTCTTCTTTTTTCTTTTTTCTTCTTCTTCTTCTGCTTCTTCTTCTTCTACTTCTTTTTTTTCTCCTTCTTTTTTGTTCTTCTTTTGTATTCTTCATCATCATCTTTTTCTCCTTCTTCTTCTTGTTTCTTTTCTTCTTCTTCTTCTTCTTCTTTTTTTCTTCTTCTTCTTTTTCTTCTTTCTTTTCTATTTCTCTGTCCCCTTCTTATTCATGTTGTTGTTGTTCTTCTTCTTTTTTTTTCTTCTTCTTCTTCTTTTTTCTTCTTCTTTTTGTATATTTTCTTCGTTTTTTCATCTTCTTTTTCTACATTCTTCTTTTTTCTTCATCATCTTCTTCTTCTTAATCTATTTCTTCTCCTTCTCCTCTTTCTTATTCATCATCTTCTTCATCATCTCGCTGCATACGGAACAACTTCTTCACGATCATCATCATTATTTCCAGCTTCCTTTTCTTCTTCTTTTCGATCATCATCATCATCATCATCATCATCATCATCATCATCATCATCATCATCATCATCATCATCATCATCATCATCATCATCATCATCATCATCATCATCATCATCATCATCATCGCCGCTTTATTGTTTTCAGCTAATTTCTTTTTACAAGTGAATCTCGTCAACGACGTGGACGAATCGTGGGGATCGAGAAGAACGCACCGTTTGGATAATTTGTTTATTTTTTGTTGGGGGGGGGATGTCACCTCGTACTTGTTCGTGTTCCGGCCAGTTTGTATCGAACTCGCAGTCATCAATTTTAGTAAATTTAACAGAGAAACAACAAAACAAGGATAAAATAAACTACCCCAAACTCCCCCCCCCCCCAAAAAAAAACAATAAACACTGATGCTGAAAAAAAAATTCAACAATCCATCGATTCCGAACCAATAAATACCAGATGATTGTTTTTGTTGTTTGTACTTGTGACAATAATGTTGTTGATGATGATAATTGTGTGAGATGAGGCGACGCGATCAGTCAGTCGGTACATGTAAGGCGTACGACATTTGTTTGCCTGATAAGTGGGACATCTGAAAAAAGAAGCGAAAAAAGCGCATTCGGTCGCAAACCTTAACGTGTGTACATTCATTCATCACTTTGTCAGTTGTCAACAACTCCTCCGAAACAGTGACGCCATCGGCCACGAACAACACCCCCCCCCCCCCCCACTATCACCCCAGCCGGTGAACACATGTGAGATGCTGATATTGAACCTCATTTACAAAGGATGACGAGTCCCCCCCCATTAACAAAATCAGACCCCGACAAAAAAAGATGGGGTCAAAAAAGACAATCTCTGTCTTCGAGGTTGGTGTTGCTTTTATTTTGACATTTTCTTCTTCTTCTTCTTCTTCTTCTTCTTCTTCTTCTTCTTCTTCTTCTTCTTCTTCTTCTTCTTCTTCTTCTTCTTCTTCTTCTTCTTCTTCTTCCTTTCTTTCTTCTTCTTCTTCTTCTTCTTCTTTTTTTTCTCCTTCTTCTTCTTCTTCTTCTTCTTCTTCTTCTTCTTCTTCTTCTTCTTTCTTCTTCTTTTCTTTCTTTCTTCTTCATCATCTTCATCTTTTCTTTCTTTCTTTTTTCTTCTTTGTCATCTTCTTCCTCGTCTTCTTCTTTTTCTCTTTCTTTCTTCTTCATCTTTTTACTCTATTTCTTCCTTTCTTTCAGCTTCTTTTTGTTATCTTTCAACTTCTACATCTTCATCATCACTTTATTTTCTTTCAGCCTCTTATTCTTCTTTTTCATTATTTTGCTTCAGCTTCTTCGATTTCTAATCTTTCCACTGTCATCTTTTCATTCTACTTCACGCTCCTTTTTTTCTT
>OY744534.1:10174826-10187326 GCA_963556195.1 Sepiola atlantica | reverse complement strand
ACATACCCTCTCTTGAGCCTACGACTAACCCTATGTCTAGGTGGTAACGCCCCCTTCCAACAAACCCCTCCAAGCGAAACTAGAAAGGAAGAAGGTAGTTATCAGAAGGCAAGATAAAAATACTAAATTAAAAAAATATATATAAAAAAATATATAAAAAAATATTTAAAAAAAATAAAATAAAAAAAATAATAAAAATAAAATAAAAAAAATAAAAATATTAAAAAAATATTTAAAAAAAAAAGAATAAATAAAAATAAAAATAATAAAAATGAAATAAAAAAATAAAAAATATTAAAAAATATTTTTAAAAAATATCAAAATCAGAAAAAAACAAATTATAATAGAAAAAAGAAAAAAAAAGAAAGCAAACATTTGCACGGCGAAAAACAGACAAGACGAGTCGATAAAATATGGCAGCGTCTTTGGGAGTTAAAATATTCAATATGTCCAAAATTTAAAACTCTAAAGAATACGCGTAGATTCTGATCAATTTGTATTCCGCCGAAAAATGACGGGACTGGGCCTCTATTTTAATTTAAACTAAAATTAGCTCCAAACACTGCCGCATTAATCGTCAAGTAGCTTAATAGAGATATAGGATACTGGTAATGAGACGTTTTCTAGCCAGGTAAAGGGAGCCCAGCTTCTTTGCAGCAGCCTTGGCAGTATCTTCTATGTATTTATTCAAATTCATGTTACCTGTGAACGAGTAATATTACTATATGAGTAATATTACTATATCTATTGAGAGATAATACCACACACACACGCACACGCTCTCACACACCCACACACCCACACACAGACACGCACACACAGACACGCACGCACGCACACACAAACTACACATACCCCCTCACCACACAGGAACATTACATTTGACTTGGATAAAATATGGACAACGGTCGCGTTTGCGGAAATGTAGCAAAACCCAGGCTGGCAATTAATAATGTGGGCAATGATAAAAATAGAAAAAAAAAGTGCGTGTTATGAATAATAGAAAATAAAAGGGAGTGAAAAAGAAAAGATAAAACATGGATAGCTAAAGAAAGAAAAAAAAGAAAACACGTACAATAGCAATCAACTCGCTGTACTTACACAACGAACAACAAGTTTTTAGAGCTTTAAAAAATGACATTAAAATTTATAACACACTCATAGATTGGTCACCGGTTGTGTCACTTGTCTCGTTGATTAGCCAAAAATAAGCCAATCACTGCCATCCTTAGGAGTCACGTGAGTCAGCCTATATGAACTGAAACGCATGTTACACCAGTTGGTCAGGATCCAAGTGTAGTATCTGCAGCAGATAAATCAAGGCTGCACAGATTCGTGGAGGAGCCGGATTAACTACCAGGCATGGACCTCCCTCGCCGGGCCAAGATCAAAGTGTAGTATCTGTTCCGATGGATACTGTACCCTATAGTCCGGTATCGTCTTGGCCTTCGGGGCTTGATATGGGTTTGTCCTGTGCAGTTCTAGGAGGTCCACCCTTCCAGGCTTTGCCTTCTCACCCTGTGAGAAGGGGTTAGTTTATTGCTAATCGCCTGAGGCGCACCTACCGGGGAATGCCGACGGGGCTGCCCAGGCAATTTTTAAAGGTAATAGGTGCTCTTCCTTTAGAGGGCTGACTCATCAAACCCCCACTTTCTGACCTTGTGTCACATTTTACTTTGTGGGAGGTAGATAAATACCTTTTCCAGTTATTGTACCATTTCGGACGACGGTATGACTACATTGGGACAAAGCCTACATAACGCACTTGCAGGCAGTCACACCTCTTACCCTCCCACTATGGTTGACGTCCTTCTGGCTGCATTGCGACAGAAGACCAATACGCTAGTTCGTAGGCAAAAGCCATCCCTTCCACTGTCCCCCCCAAAAAAAAAACAGAATTGGATGCAATGACATTACATGAAAAAAAATGTCCTTAAGTTCTTGCGAAAGCACGTATTCGCAAAGAAAAAGAAGAGAAAAACAACCTTTCTCGTTCTATATATTTTCCATTTTCTGTTGTATATCATTCTTCATCACTCGCTTCAGTAAAATGATTAAATTAATATACACGGTTGTTTTTCATTCTCTCAAAAGGCTGTCGCTCACATTTCATCTTTCAGCGCTTATATCTGAGGAATATTCCGCCTGTCTCATGTGCGAGAATCGAACTATTCGTTCGGGGATAAAAATTCAAATGTTACTCAAATATAATATTGCAAATGTCGTTCTTTATTTATTAGACAACGCTAATGCCAAACCGGGGGGGGGGTAAAAGAAGCAAATAAAAAACAAAAAACTTTCATATGTCTAAAACACTCTAAGTGATTGAAGATATATGTCAAGATAAAAATATGAATTTTTTTGTCGAGTATTTTTTTACGCGATGCAGCATCGGACAAAAGGACGGACTTTTAGCGAATTATTAGTAAGACACGTATACACGATTATTAGTAAGACACGTATACACAATTATTAGTAAGACACGTATACACAATTATTAGTAAGACACGTATACACAATTATTAGTAAGACACGTATACACAATTATTAGTAAGACACGTATACACAATTATTAGTAAGACACGTATACACAATTATTAGTAAGACACGTATACACAATTATTAGTAAGACACGTATACACAATTATTAGTAAGACACGTATACACAATTATTAGTAAGACACGTATACACAATTATTAGTAAGACACGTATACACAATTATTAGTAAGACACGTATACACAATTATTAGTAAGACACGTATACACAATTATTAGTAAGACACGTATACACAATTATTAGTAAGACACGTATACACAATTATTAGTAAGACACGTATACACAATTATTAGTAAGACACGTATACACAATTATTAGTAAGACACGTATACACAATTATTAGTAAGACACGTATACACACTTATTAGTAAGACACGTATACACAATTATTAGTAAGACACGTATGCACAATTATTAGTAAGACACGTATACACAATTATTAGTAAGACACGTATACACAATTATTAGTAAGACACGTATACACAATTATTAGTAAGACACGTATACACAATTATTAGTAAGACACGTATACACAATTATTAGTAAGACACGTATACACAATTATTAGTAAGACACGTATACACAATTATTAGTAAGACACGTATACACAATTATTAGTAAGACACGTATACACAATTATTAGTAAGACACGTATACACAATTATTAGTAAGACACGTATACACAATTATTAGTAAGACACGTATACACAATTATTAGTAAGACACGTATACACAATTATTAGTAAGACACGTATACACAATTATTAGTAAGACACGTATACACAATTATTAGTAAGACACGTATACACAATTATTAGTAAGACACGTATACACAATTATTAGTAAGACACGTATACACAATTATTAGTAAGAAACGTATACACTATTATTAGTAAGACACGTATACACAATTATTAGTAAGACACGTATACACAATTATTAGTAAGACACGTATACACACTTATTAGTAAGACACGTATACACAATTATTAGTAAGACACGTATGCACAATTATTAGTAAGACACGTATACACAATTATTAGTAAGACACGTATACACAATTATTAGTAAGACACGTATACACAATTATTAGTAAGACACGTATACACAATTATTAGTAAGACACGTATACACAATTATTAGTAAGACACGTATACACAATTATTAGTAAGACACGTATACACAATTATTAGTAAGACACGTATACATAATTATTAGTAAGACACGTATACACAATTATTAGTAAGACACGTATACACACTTATTAGTAAGACACGTATACACAATTATTAGTAAGACATGTATACACAATTATTAGTAAGACACGTATACACACTTATTAGTAAGACACGTATACACAATTATTAGTAAGACACGTATACACAATTATTAGTAAGACACGTATACACAATTATTAGTAAGACACGTATACACAATTATTAGTAAGACACGTATACACAATTATTAGTAAGACACGTATACACAATTATTAGTAAGACACGTATACACAATTATTAGTAAGACACGTATACGCAATTATTAGTAAGACACGTATACACAATTATTAGTAAGACACGTATACACAATTATTAGTAAGACACGTATACACAATTATTAGTAAGACACGTATACACAATTATTAGTAAGACACGTATACACGATTATTAGTAAGACACGTATACACAATTATTAGTAAGACACGTATACACAATTATTAGTAAGACACGTATACACAATTATTAGTAAGACACGTATACACAATTATTAGTAAGACACGTATACACAATTATTAGTAAGACACGTATACACAATTATTAGTAAGACACGTATACACAATTATTAGTAAGACACGTATACACAATTATTAGTAAGACACGTATACACAATTATTAGTAAGACACGTATACACAATTATTAGTAAGACACGTATACACAATTATTAGTAAGACACGTATACACAATTATTAGTAAGACACGTATACACAATTATTAGTAAGACACGTATACACAATTATTAGTAAGACACGTATACACAATTATTAGTAAGACACGTATACACAATTATTAGTAAGACACGTATACACAATTATTAGTAAGACACGTATACACAATTATTAGTAAGACACGTATACACAATTATTAGTAAGACACGTATACACACTTATTAGTAAGACACGTATACACAATTATTAGTAAGACACGTATGCACAATTATTAGTAAGACACGTATACACAATTATTAGTAAGACACGTATACACAATTATTAGTAAGACACGTATACACAATTATTAGTAAGACACGTATACACAATTATTAGTAAGACACGTATACACAATTATTAGTAAGACACGTATACACAATTATTAGTAAGACACGTATACACAATTATTAGTAAGACACGTATACATAATTATTAGTAAGACACGTATACACAATTATTAGTAAGACACGTATACACACTTATTAGTAAGACACGTATACACAATTATTAGTAAGACATGTATACACAATTATTAGTAAGACACGTATACACACTTATTAGTAAGACACGTATACACAATTATTAGTAAGACACGTATACACAATTATTAGTAAGACACGTATACACAATTATTAGTAAGACACGTATACACAATTATTAGTAAGACACGTATACACAATTATTAGTAAGACACGTATACACAATTATTAGTAAGACACGTATACACAATTATTAGTAAGACACGTATACGCAATTATTAGTAAGACACGTATACACAATTATTAGTAAGACACGTATACACAATTATTAGTAAGACACGTATACACAATTATTAGTAAGACACGTATACACAATTATTAGTAAGACACGTATACACAATTATTAGTAAGACACGTATACACAATTATTAGTAAGACACGTATACACAATTATTAGTAAGACACGTATACACAATTATTAGTAAGACACGTATACACAATTATTAGTAAGACACGTATACACAATTATTAGTAAGACACGTATACACAATTATTAGTAAGACACGTATACACAATTATTAGTAAGACACGTATACACAATTATTAGTAAGACACGTATACACAATTATTAGTAAGACACGTATACACACTTATTAGTAAGACACGTATACACAATTATTAGTAAGACACGTATACACAATTATTAGTAAGACACGTATACACAATTATTAGTAAGACACGTATACACAATTATTAGTAAGACACGTATACACAATTATTAGTAAGACACGTATACACAATTATTAGTAAGACACGTATACACAATTATTAGTAAGACACGTATACACAATTATTAGTAAGACACGTATACACAATTATTAGTAAGACACGTATACACAATTATTAGTAAGACACGTATACACAATTATTAGTAAGACACGTATACACAATTATTAGTAAGACACGTATACACAATTATTAGTAAGACACGTATACACAATTATTAGTAAGACACGTATACACGCTTCGTCAAAAATTATCCTTCGTCAGTGTTCGCACCTACAATCCCATCTATACAAATAACGTCTGAATCAGCGAGGTTAAAAAAAATACGCTCACACACGCATGCACACCCACGCATGCACACACACGCATGCACATACACGCACAGGCACACACTAACACACTCACGCACACACATGAACATGCACGCATACACTAACATACGCACGTACACACATGCATTCATCCACATTAAAAGTGCCTGTTGAAAATGCCTATAGAAGTGCCTTACAGAAATGAGTTCAAAAAAAGGGTTGAACATGCTTTCATAATCTTTTCATAAACTTTTCGTATTGTTTTCGGGTCCGAGAAGATTAATTCACAAACGTTATGTAACAAATCCCCTTTGGTGCCGCGCCCCTTCTAAAGGTCCATGTAACACTAGTAAGTACAAATAATAATAATATAATAATAATAATAATAATAATAATAATAATAATAATAATAATAATAATAACTAGCGAGACCCGTGTAAATTACACGAAATGATGTTTTCAATACTAATTATATTGTTCCTAACCTATACATTACTTTGGAAATGCTTTAGATTAAATCAAATTTGGCTTCAAAGAGACACAACGAAACCGACGGCACCAACGGCGATCACGACCAGACGACGAAAGAATATGTACGGTAACTTTTTTGTGCATAACATTTTGGGTCCTAATCTGTAAAACTCGAAAGAACTAAAAAAAAACAGGAAGGAAAACTGCACCATGCTTTATTTGATATGCTTAACGAACAATGTTTAAAACGTTTAATTTGTTTAAATGAGATACAAGTTTTAATGTAAAATGGTTATTGAACTGTGTTTAATGAGTAAGAATTTAAAAGAGAACTATGTTTAAAATGCGTAATTTGAAATGTTTAAAAAGAAAAAGGTTTTAATACCGAGAAGTGGTTAAAAATTAATGTGTAATAGGTTGACAGTTTGAAAGCTTAAAATCGCCCTAAGGAAATGTGTATAAACGTGCCTGTTGAAAATGCCTGTAGAAGTGCCTTGCGGAAATGAGTTAAAAAAGGTTGAAAACGCTTTCATAATCTTTTCATGGACTTTTCGTATTGTTTTCGGTTCCGAGCAGATTTAATTCACAAGCGTTATGTAACACATCTCCCTTTTGGTGCCGCGCCCTTTTCGGTGTACTATGCAACAAATGCCTTTTGGTTGCCGTGACAAGTGCTCCCCACATGGGGGCGTTCGACCGGGGTCGCAACGGAAAGGAACAACGTTTGCGGTCTAAAATAAAAAGAAGAAAAGACGGGGAGACAGAAAGATAGATAGATAGATAGATAGATAGATAGATAGATAGATAGAGAGAGAGAGAGAGAGAGATAGATAGATAGATAGATAGATAGATAGATAGATAGATAGATAGAGAGATAGAGAGATAGAGAGATAGATAGATAGAGAGAGAGAGAGAGAGACAGCGCGAAAGAAAAGATGAGATCGTCAAAACACACACACACACACGTAAAAAAAAGAGAGAATAAAAAAAGGGTTGATGTGACGTTCGACTTTCATTGTGTCTGTGAACTGATGTAATGTTGAAAAAGACACCAGCACACGTACGCCTTGAAGAGAAAACAAAGAGTTCTGTAAGTTTAATCGTGTTAAAGGTAAAAAGGACGGTTTGCTTTTTTATAACGTTATCGGTGACTTTAAGCTAATGGATAGAATTCACGACAGTATTGGGGAAAAAGGTTGATATGCCGTTCAAATTGTATGAAAGAAAAAAGGTGGACCATTATTGTGATATAAGATGTGCAATAGAGAAAACTAAGGCGTCGAAATGGTTTAGTTAAAACACGGTTTGATTTTGAGGTAACAGAACTTTATAAAGAAAAAAAGGGGTCGATGTTTCACACTGAAATTATGATTTTTTTTTCACTCGAACACATGATACTTGTTTTACGATATTAAATGTATTTTGTTTTATTTCTTTTTGATGACGTGGGTAACGTGGATGCAAAAGAAAAAAAAGAGAGAGAAGAGAGAGAGAGGGAATGAGAGAAAGTAGGGAGCGAGTAGAGAGAAAGGGAGAGAATGAAACTAAAAAGTGAGTGAAAAAGCCAGCCCACCACTGCGAGAATGTTGCAGGCAGATGGAGGGAAAGAGGGAGAAGGTAAAAGTGAGAGAGAGTGAGAGACAAGCGAAGGGAGCTGAGATTTCCAGTCGGCGTGCTGCTGTGAGAATGTTGCAGACAAGTTTGTTCAGCATGGCCGTTCGGCGCTATCCGGGTCGGAGAAGACGGTATATCAACCCGTTCGCCGATGTTAAGGATTGTTTTCTTTGCTCTTTTGCTTGACTTGTGTTATATGTCATTGATCTTTTCTTTGGACAATGGTTGTGCGCGGACTTGTATTAGTTGTAAAAATTTAAAAGAAAAAAAATGTATTTTTTTTTTAGGAATTTTATGCATGTTAGCTGCTGTCTTTGTATTTTTTCTTTGGTTTGGATTGTGTTTAAAGGAGACGAAGAAAGAAAAAAGTAATTGTTTTTTGAGTTATAATTGTAATCTGTATAATTTGATAGATTTCCATTCGTTCCGTCGGTTCCATTTTTATTTTTTTTTAATTTTTGGTTTTTGAATGAATTTTGTTTCTGAGAGTAACCAAGACGGATAAGTTTTTTTTTCTCTTGAAGTTGGAAAAGTTATTTGAAAAAAACAAGAGGAAGAATAAAAAGACAGTTACTTAAGTTTGCGGTCAGCCACACAATAGATCCAGAATTGTAGGTTTGATTAGGGAATCTTTTTGGTCAGCGGCAGTGAGAATCGATTTGGGTCAGGTTTTGGAAACCCTTAGACAGGTTGATTTTTTGGGGAATATCCCAGTGTGCATCGTATGTACAGGTGTATAGGATAGAAAAGGGATCACCGAAGGTTCGCCGCATGGTCCCTTGAAAGGGCGGTCACGGGTGTTGACTTGGCAACATCGGACGGAGTTCGAACCGCATGCGTTAGAGTGCGAACGGGATAATGGCAGAGGTGTGGCCATTCTGTGGAGACCACGAAAGACGGTGGTCAGTGATTGGATTTTTGTGACCCAGGTGTCCGCGATTACATTGATTCATATGGTGTGAGTGGTGTTGAATTTTAAGTTTTAGGATGTGGTCCCATCTTTTGGATTTTGGATGTTGGCCGGCATGTCCGCGGAGATGACTCTCTCCCCCACTGAATAGTTAGAATCACGGGAAGGGTGCGAAGTGTATTGATGTTTGCTCCACATCAAGGGGTTTGGAGTTAATTGGGGGTGCAGGGCGACATACGTATGCGTGTCGGGGACGGATAAAACCTTGGAGGGGGTCGATTTAGAAATGTACCGTGTTGGTTATGCTTGGATATGATGATAGCAGGGTGGGCCTGGTTTGGTAACTCGATGCTTTCCGGGAGTGGTGTTTGAAGTAACCTGTTACCTTTTCACTGTACTGTATAGTTAGAACCATGTGATGGGAGCCACTATGTCAAAGGGGCTGGGAGTTAGAAGAACAGGTGATGATTCTCGGACATTCGCACCGGAGTGCTGAAGTGCGCAAAGCGTATGGTCCAGTTGTAGCAAGTGGTAGGGAAACGGTACCTTTTATAATTTTCGCGGGTTGACCAGATAATGACATGTTAAAAGGAGGGGTTTCTGTTTTTTGTTCCCCTATATCGCGGTAATACACTTAAATAGAAAATCGGTCGTATACTGATTTTTAGAAGGATGATATGTGTGTGAGATGGGTGCCCAGGTGTAGCATACGGCCAATATTTGGCAAAGGTCGTCCGATTATCAATTTTGATGGGATGGCCGGAGAGCCGACTAAGATCGTAAGATGACTTGTCTTACATCCCAGGATTAAAATCGTGTGATGCCGAGTGATTTCCGGCTGGATTCGGAGGATTGGGGCCCAGTTGTGTTTGGTTCCAGATCCTGACCAGTCCTAAGGATGGGCGGTTAGAGAAAAAAATCCAAGGATTGTTTTTTCTGATAAGAGAGGAAAGTGTGTTACATTAGGACGGGCCCTGTATTTTGAAAACGGGTAAAGTAGCTAGTATGAATTATGAACTGGGTGAAAGAAATAGGATGAAGTGCGAATTACGTGCATTGATAATTTGGGGCAAAAAAAAAAATGATTCATTCTGGGAATCATAACATACTGGATGTATCCTGGCCGAGATGAAACGCTCGGATCAAAAAGGTTAGACAAAAAGCGATATTGAGTTCTGTTATGACATTCGTTGAAGGGTCAACGGGCTCTGACGCCACAGATCCCTGATGAGAAATCAGCCATCTAGACAGTTCACCATGGAGGCGCGTCATGGACAGACGTCTATAAACTGAGCTCTGCAATGCACAGAGTTGGGGTGACATCGCCAGATATGGGCTAAGACGTAGAGTAAGATCCCAACGGCGGGACAAGAAAATAGCCGATTGCATCCGTCACATTTCCACAAAGCAGTATGAAAGAAGGAAAGGAGTTTGGATGAACGAATCGACGAATGGGAATCTCTCCGATTGAAGTGTGAAATAAACGAATGAAATCTCTCTCAAAAAGTCTTGTCTTCGAACGTTTATGTGTCCGTGCATGAGAACAGTTTAACCACAAGACAGATACACCACTACGATCACGAGCCAGCAACGGGAATGAGTGTGCAAGCAAATCCACGACCAATAGTGAGAGAAAATGTAAGGTAACTTTTTTGTGCATAACATTTTGGGTCCTAATCTGTAAAACGGAAAGAACTAACAATCGGAAGAAAAACAATGTTTAAAATGTTTAAAGTGCTTAAATGAGATACAATGTTTAATGAACTGTGTTTAATGAGTAAGAATTTAAAAGAGACTATGTTTAAAATGCGTAATTTGAAATGTTAAAAAAGAGAAATGTTTTAATAACGAGAAGCGGTTAAAAATGAATGTGTAATAGGTTGACAGTTTGAAGGCTTAAAATTCACCCTAAGGAAATGTGTATTAAAAGTGCTTGTTGAAAATGCCTATAGAAGTGCCTTGCGGGAAAGTGTTAGAAAAGGTTGAAAACGCTTCTAAACTTTCGTTATTGCTTTCTATTTTATTGGAGACGTTTGATAGACTTTCGTGGCTTTAATTTTTATGTGTGTCATGCAACACTACTACTACTACTACTACTACTACTACTACTACTACTACTACTACTACTACTACTACTACCACTACTACTGCTAAAATAATAATTAGAATAATGAAAACAATGGTAATAATGATAGTAATAATAATAATAATAAGAAGAAGAATGATAATAATAATAATATTAGTAATAATAATAATAACAATAATAATAAAAAGAGTGATAATAATAATAATAGTAAGAAACTAACGCAAATAGCTGGGCATGGCTAAGAAAAGGAAACTTGAACAGAGAAACGGAATCTTTACTGATGGCTGCACAGAACAATGCGATTAGGACAAACTACATTAAAGCTAAAATAGATAAAACCCAGGAAAACAATAAATGCAGACTGTGTGGACAAAGAGACGAAACAGTAAATCCTATAATAAGTGAATGTAGCAAACTTGCTCAAAAAGAATACAAGAACAGACATGATTGTGTTGGGAAAGTAATACACAGGGAACTGTGCAAACAATTGAATTTCGAATATGCAGACAAATGGTACAAACATACACCAGAAACAGTACTGGAAAACGAAAAACACAAAATCCTCTGGGATATGGATATACAAACAGATAAACTCATACAAGCAAGAAGACCTGATGTTATTTTAATAGACAAAAAGGAAAACTCTTGTAAAATCGTAGACTTCGCCGTTCCAGCAGACAACAGAGTGAAGATCGAAGACACGGAAAAACGAAGTAAATACACAGAACTAGCCAGAGAACTGAAAGGAATATGGAGCATGAAGAAAGTTAGTATAATACCAATAATCGTAGGAGCACTAGGAACAATCCCAAAAAACCTGGAGAAAAGACTGGGAGAAATTGGAATCAAAGGGACTATCGAAACCATACAAAGGACGGCAATGATCAAAACAGCTGCAATCTTAAGGAAAATCCTCGAATGCGGAAACTAACACACATAAGCTACAAAGGCTAACCAGTCACAAGGAATTTACAACGGAACAAACATGACCACACGAAAAACACCACAACAAGAGCCAGAAACAGCACTTAATAATCCCCCCCCCAATAAATTACACCGGCCTCAGCTATCACTACACAAAAATGAACCAAGTAACAGAAATTACAAGAAACGCCACCCACCTCCAAAAATTTAAAAAGAATTTAAAAAATTCTTTTTTTTAAATAAGGGAAAAGAGGAAGAGAAAGAAAAGGAATTGAAAGGAAAAAATTAAAAAGTAAAAAAAAATTATTTAATTTTTATTTATTTACTTAAAAAGATTTTTTTTTTTCTTTTAATTAATTAAATTTTTTTAATTTTATTC
>OY744534.1:10137326-10169826 GCA_963556195.1 Sepiola atlantica | reverse complement strand
AGAAAAAAAGAATGAAATAAGAAAAAAAACGAGTGACAGAATGAAGGAAAGAAAGAAAGAAGGAATAGCAGAATGAAGGAATTGAATGAATGAAGGAATTGAAAGAATTAAGGAATTGAAAGAATGAAGGAATAGCAGAATGAAGAATTGAAAGAATGAAGGAATAGCAGAATGAAAGAATTGAAAGAATGCATGAATGGAAAGAATGAAAGAATAGCAAGATGAAGGAATGGAAAGAATGAATGAATGAAAGAAAGATGGACCTGCAGAACAAAGGAATAAAAGAAAGAAGGAATAGCAGAATGAAGGAATAGCAGAATGAATGAAGGAAAGAAAGGCGTAGCAGAATGAATGTATGGAAAGAAAGAAGGAATAGCAGAATGAAAGCAGGAAAGAATGAAGGAATGGAAAGAATTAAGGAAGGAGAGAATTAAGGAATAGCAGAATGAAGGAATTGAAAGAAGAAATAGCAGAATGAAGGAATGTAGGAACAACAGAATGAAGGAATGGGAAGAATAAAGGAATATCAGAATGAAGGAACGAAAGAAAGAAGGAATAGCAGCATGAAGGAAGGAAAGAAAGAAGGAATAGCAGAATAAAGGAATGTAGGAACAGCAGAATGAAGGAATGGGAAGAATGAAGGAATAGCAGAATGAAGGAATGGAAAGTATGAAGGAATAGCAAAATAAAGATATGGAAAGAATGAACGAATAGCAGAATGAAGCAAAGAAAGAAAGAAGGAATAGCAGAATGAAGATATGGAAAGAATGAAAGAATAGCAGAATGAAGGAAAGAATGAAAGAATAGCAGAATGAAAGAAAAGAAAGAAGGAAGGATAAGCAGAATGAAGGAATGGAAAGAATGAAGGAATAGCAGAATGAAAGAAAGAAAGAAAGAAGGAATAGTAGAATGAAGGAAGGAAAGAAAGAAGGAATAGCAGAATGAATGTATGGAAAGAAAGAAGGAATAGCAGAATGAAGGAAGGAAATAAAGAAGGAATAGCAGAATGAAGGAATGGGAAGAATGAAGGAATAGCAGAATGAAAGAATGGAAAGTATGAAGGAATAGCAGAATGAAGATATGTCAAGAATGAAGGAATAGCATAATGAAGAAAAGAGAAAGAAATAATAGCAGAATGAAGGAATGTAGGAATAGCAGAATGGAGGAATGGGAAGAATGAACGAATAGCAGAATGAAGGTATAGAAAGAATGAAGGAATAGCAGAATGAAGGTATGGAAAGAATGAAGAAATAGCAGAATTTAGGAAGGAAAAAGGAAAAATGTGAGAATGAAAAAAAAAATAATGAAAGACAGAATAAAGAAAAAAAGGAATGTCAAAATAAAAGAGGAAAAGAAAAAGGAATAAAAGAATGAAAGAGAGAATGGAAGGGAAGAATGAAAAACCAAGTAAAAAGAAAGAATGACCAAATAAAAGAATGAAAGAAAAAAGAAAGAAAGCACGAACAACGGAATTAAAGAATGAATGAAAGAAAGAATGACTGAATGAAATTGAAAGAAAGAACGATCGCAAAATTGATGGAAAAGCAATCGCAGAAAGAAAGAAAGGACAATGTTAAGAACGTATGAACGAAAAACAATGAAAGAAAATAAAAAAAACAGAAGAAAACAAGAAAGAAAGAAAAAGCAACAGATTAAAATAACAGAAGAATGACAGAAATAAAAAAGAAGAAAAATAAAGCATGGGAAAACGAATGAAAAACAGAACAAGACCGAATGAAAGTAAATTAGAGAAATTAAGAAGAGCAGAAAGAAAAAAAGAAATGAAAAAAAGAAACAACGAATGGAAAAAAGAAATGAAAGAAAAAAACAACGAATGAAAAAAAGAAATGAAAGAAAAAAAGAAATGAAAAAAAAACGAATGAAAAAAAAAAGAAATGAAAGAAAAACCAACGAATGAAAAAAAAAATGAAAGAAAGAAACAACGAATTAAAAAAAGAAATGAAAGAAAGAAACAACGAATGAAAAAAAGAAATGAAAGAAAAAAACAACGAATGAAAAAAAAAATGAAAGAAAAACCAACGAATGAAAAAAAGAAATGAAAGAAAGAAACAACGAATGAAAAAAAGAAATGAAAGAAAAAAACAACGAATAAAATAAAAGAAGAATTACAAGATGAAAGAACTACACATAGAGAAAGGAGGAAAGAGTGCAAACGAGAGAAAGAATAAAAACGGCAGAAGGATAAAAAAGAAAAAAAAGAAAAAAGGAAAGACGGAACGGAAAAATTACAGAGAACAAAAAAAACGAAATCATGAAAAAAAAAGTACGAGAAAAAAAAAACAGAACAAAAACTAAATAAAACAAGGATTATAGAAAAAAAGAAATAAAACGAAAGATGCACATTTATAAAATAACAAAAGAACGAGAAAAAGAAGACAAGAAACAAAAAATGAAATTTAATAAATAAAAATAATATAGATAATACATTTTTAATCATGAATTTAATAATCGTAAATTTAATAATCATAAATTTAATCATAAATTTAATAATCATAAATTTAATCATAAATTTAATAATCATAAATTTAATCGTAAATTTAATCATTTTAGAATAAATTAATAAATTTGTAATTTTATAAATTTATAAATTTATAAATATATAGATTTATAAATTAATAAATGAACTCAACCACACACCATCTCTTATATTTCATTCACCCTTAACAATACCTATAAAACATTAACTCAAGTCTTCTTATTTAAAAAGAAAAACTAATCCTGAAGATGACTTAGAAAGTCGAAAGCGCTCGAAAAAAATGGTCGAATTGCCACCTGAAACCAGAAGGATAGCTCGACGGTTTGAGAACCTCACGAAGAAGATTTACAAACGAGACAGTTCCGTGACGTTCAACAACGCTTGCTTGGATATATATATATATATATATATATATATATATATATATATATATATATATAATTATTTATAGATAATAATTTCAAATCCACCCATAACCACATGAGTTTCATGCTAAACATGCAATCATCAGTATAGGAGGAGACAATTCCTACCGATCACGCGGCTCGAACCCAAATACCAAAGTCATATTTGACTCACTAGTTGGAACGCTGACCGATGTGTTCACCACAATTTTCCTAGAAATGGGAGAGTGAATTTATGTCTAAATGGCGAATTCAGCGGCCATTTAGCAAGCCGTCAAGAGGGCTCAACATGTAGGGATTAAATTATCGCATTACGCTATAAATAACAGCTTGTTGTTAACTTACTTGAAGCAATCTAGCGAGAAATTTGAATAATTATTTATAAATAATATTTTTCAAATTAGCACATATACACATGTGTTTCATGCCAAACATCAATATGGGAGGAGACAATCCCTGCCGATCACACACATCGAACCCCAATACGAAAGTCATATTTGACTCAGTAGTCGTAGCGGATCTGCAAATAATGTTATGGTATGAATTGACTTTTTGTTCGACAATTTACTTTCAAATTCTTTGTTGAAGAGTCACGAAGTAATTGAGTGTCGGCCCTATCCCAGAAATATGTGTCCGGGTTCTACAATTTATTCGCCTTCTTCATCCGGCCGTGACTGGATTCTAGCGTTGCCGATCGAAACAAAATGTTATATATATATACATATATATGTATATATATATATATATATATATATATATATATATATATATATAGTATAAATGTTTATTTATACAAATAGGTTGTTAAGAGTCAAGCGAAACATGTATGCACATATGTAACCAATAATGTTTGTATAAATAAAACTGTATACTAAAGAACAGATCTACTTGTAATTGAGCACATTTTATAAACATTGTAGTTTCAACGAATTTACATCTACAGAAACTAATACAATACGTGTACTATATATATATATATATATATATATATATATATATATATATAGTCTAAAATACTTGAATCCCCCCTTTTTTTAATTGATAAATTTTCCAACGAATGCTAAGTCTGCGATATATTGGATTTAGTTAGTTTCTCTGGGAATTTAAACTGCATTTTTAATTTTTTTAATTTAGTTTTAAATGATTCAAAGCTTCTTTAGAATATATATATATATATATACATACATATATATACATATATATATATATATACATACATATATATATATATATATATATATATATATAGTGTGTAAAATAGTTTTGAGTCATTTTAAACAAAAGAAAAAAAGAAGGAAAATGCAGTTTAAATTCCCAGAGAAACTAACTAAATCCAAGATGTCGCAGACTTAGCATTCGTTGTAAAATTCATAAAAAAAGGGGATTCAAGTATCTAACAGTGAAACAAAAACAGGGGACCTTAACTTAAGCTTGAAATATTAAAACGGGGATCATCAGCTGTTTACATTATATATATATATATATATATATATATATATATATATAAATGATAATTTATTTCATTTTGACTACAAAATTGATTTTGTTTCACGAGGGCAGTTTTTAGGAGCTCACGATCTTCAGGTCTCGAAATAACATTTCGAGACCTGAAGACCATGGGCTCCTAAAAACTGCTCTCGTGAAACAAAATCAATTTTGTAGTCAAAATGAAATGAATTATCATTTATATTTATACTAGCGGGGCTACCCGGCGTTGCTCGGGGTCATAAAAACATATATTTGAGGAAAGATCGTGTGTGTAACATCTTTATATTCAAACTTCTATGTCCGCCCCCTCTCTCTATAGCCGTCTCTTTATCTGCTACCTTTCTCTTCCCTGGTCGCCCCATTTCGCCGCTACTTTCTAATTTTGCCTTTTGCAAAAGCTGTTTCTTCCCCACCATTTCTCCTATTGCCCAGGGTGATAGTATGACATATTTCTATAAAAAGTAACACCTCTAGCTGCGCCTTCTATATAGGTACTTATCTCCACCCCGGTGTTCATACTATATACGTATCTATCATCACCCCGGTGCGCATACTATATACGTACCTATTGCCGCCCCAGTGCACATACTATATACGTACCTATCGCCGCCCCGGTGCAGATACTATTTAAGTACCTATCGCCGCCCCGTTGCGAATGCTAAATAGTACCTATCGTTGCCCCGGTGTGAATGCTAAATACATACCTATTGCGCCCCGGTGTGCATACTACATAAGTACCTATCGCTGCCCTAGTGCGAATAATTAATATGTACATATTGCCGCTTTGGTGTAAATGCTAAATACGTACCTATCGCCGGCCCAGTGCGAATGCTAAATACGTACCTATAACCGCCCTGGTGCGAATGCTAAATACGTACCTATAGCCGCCCCGGTGCGAATGCTAAATACGTACCTATCACCACCACGGTGCGAATGCGAAATACATACCTTTCGCCGCCCCGGTGCGCGTGCTATATATGTACTGATCGCCGACGCAGAGCGCATGCTATGTACGTACTTATTGCTGCCCATGTGTACATGCTATATACGTAGCTATCGCCACCCCTGAATTCTGAATACGTACATATCACCACCCTGGTGTGGAAGCTAAATACGTACATATCGCCGCCCCGGTGCAAATGCTACATACATACCTATCGCCGCCCCGGTGTGAATTCAAAATACGTACCTATCGCCGCCCCGGTGTGAATTCTAAATACGTACCTATTGCCGCCCCGGTGCGGAAGCTAAATACGTACATATCGCCACTCCGGTGCGAATGCTAAATACATACCTATCGCTTCCCCGGTGTGAATGCTAAATACATACCTATTGCCGCCCCGGTGTGGATGCTAAATACGTACCTATCGCCGCCCCGGTGTGAATTTTAAATATGTACCTTTAGCCGCCCCGGTGTGAATTTTAAATATGTACCTTTCGCCGCCCCTGTGCGCGTGCTATATACGTACCTATCGCCGCTCAGGTGCACGTGCTATATATGAACCGATCGCTGCCTCAGTGCGCATGCTAAATACATACCTATCACTGCCCCTGTGCGCATACTATATACGTACTTATTACTGCCCATGTGCACATGCTATATAAGTACCTATCACCACCGCTGAATGCTAAATAAGAACCAATCACCCCTTCGGTGTGGAAGCTAAATACGTACATATCGCCGACCCTAAATTTGGGCCTACCCCTAAAAAATTTGGCCTGACCCCTAAAATTTTCCCCGACTCCTAAATCTCTCCAGCACCTTATTTTTCACTCTCCCCCAACCATGATAAATATTTTGAGTTCAAAACCAAACAAAAAGAAAAAAATTTGGCCTGACCCCTAAAAAGTTCGACCTGACCCGTAAAATTTTCCCCGACCCCTAAATCTCTCTAGCCCCCTAATTTTTCAGTCTCCCCTCAACCATGAGAAATATTTTGACTTCAAAACAACAAAAAACAAAAAAATTTGGCCTGACCCCTAAAAAGTTCCACCTGACCCCTAAAATTTTCCCGACCCCTAAATCTCTCCAGCCCCCTAATTTTTCACTCTCCCCCAACCCTGAGAAATATTTTGACTTCAAAACCAAAAAAAAGAAAAAAATTTGGCCTAACCCCTAAAAAGTTCGTCCTGACCCCTAAAATTTTCCCCGACCCCTAAATCTCTCCAGCCCCCTAATTTTTCACTCTCCCCCAACCATGAGAAATATTTTGACTTCAAAACAAAAAAAAACAAAAAAATTTGGCCTGACCCCTAAAAAGTTCTGCCTGACCCCTAAAATTTTCCCCGACCGCTAAATCTCTCCAGCCCCCTAATTTTTCACTCTCCCCCAACCCTGAGAAATATTTTGACTTCAAAACAGAAAAAAAGAACAAAGTTTGTCCTGACCCCTAAAAAGTTCGTCCTGCCCCCTAAAATTTTCCCCGACCCTAAATCTCTCCAGCCCCCTTATTTTTCACTCTCCCCCAACCATGAGAAATATTTTGACTTCAAAACAAAAAAAAACAAAAAAATTTGGCCTGACCCCTAAAAAGTGCGTCCTGACCCCTAAAATTTTCCCCGACCCCTAAATCTCTCCAGCCCCCTAATTTTTCACTCTCCTCACACCATGAGAAATAATTTGACTTCAAAACAAAAAAAAACAAAAAAATTTGGCCTGACCCCTAAAAAGTTCGTCCTGACCCCTAAAATTTTCCCCCACCCCTAAATCTCTCCAGTCCCCTAATTTTTATCTCTCCCCCAACCATGAGAAATATTTTGAGTTCAAAACCAAAAAAAAAGAAAAAAATTTGGCCTGAGCCCTAAACAGTTCCGCCTGACCCCTAAAATTTTCCCCGACCCCTAAATCTCTCCAGCCCCCTAATTTTTCACTCTCCCCCAACCCTGAGAAATATTTTGACTTCAAAACCAAAAAAAAGAAAAAAATTTGGCCTGAATCCTAAAAAGTTCGTCCTGACCCCTAAAATTTTCCCCGACCCCTAAATCTCTCCAGCCCCCTAATTTTTCACTCTCCCCCAACCATGAGATATATTTTGACTTCAAAACAAAAAAAAACAAAAAAATTTGGCCTGACCCCTTAAAAGTTCGTCCTGACCCCTAAAATTTTCCCCGACCCCTAAATCTCTCCAGCCCCCTAATTTTTCACTCTCCCCCAACCATGAGATATATTTTGACTTCAAAACAAAAAAAAACAAAAAAATTTGGCCTGACCCCTTAAAAGTTCGTCCTGACCCCTAAAATTTTCCCCGACCCCTAAATCTCTCCATCCCCCTAATTTCTCACTCTCCCCTAACCCTGAGAAATATTTTCAGTTCAAAACCAAAAAAAAAAAAAAAATTTGGCCTGAATCCTAAAAAGTTCGTCCTGACCCCTAAAATTTTCCCCGACACCTAAATCTCTCCAGCCCCCTAATTTTTCACTCTCCCCCAACCATGAGATATATTTTGACTTCAAAACAAAAAAAAACAAAAAAATTTGGCCTGACCCCTTAAAAGTTCGTCCTGACCCCTAAAATTTTCCCCGACCCCTAAATCTCTCCAGCCCCCTAATTTTTCACTCTCCCCCAACCATGAGATATATTTTGACTTCAAAACAAAAAAAAACAAAAAAATTTGGCCTGACCCCTAAAAAGTTCGTCCTGACCCCTAAAATTTTCCCCGACCCCTAAATCTCTCCAGCCCCCTAATTGTTCACTCTCCCCCAACCCTGAGAAATATTTTGAGTTCAAAACCAAAAAAAAGTAAAAAATTTGGCCTGAACCCTAAAAAGTTCGTCCTGACCCCTAAAATTTTCACCGACCCCTAAATCTCTCCAGCCCCCTAATTTTCCACTCTCCCCCAACCCTGAGATATATTTTGACTTCAAAACAAAAAAAAAGAAAAAAATTTGGCCTGACCCCTATAAAGTTCACCCTGACCCCTAAAATTTTCCCCGACCCCTACATCTCTCTAGCCCCCTAATTTTTCACTCTCCCCCAACCATGAGATATATTTTGACTTCAAAACAAAAAAAACAAAAAAATTTGGCCTGACCCCTAAAAAGTTCTGCCTGACCCCTAAAATTTTCCCCGACCCCTAAATCTCTCCAGCCCCCTAATTTTTCACTCTCCCCCAACCCTGAGAAATATTTTGACTTCAAAACAGAAAAAAAGAACAAAGTTTGTCCTGACCCCTAAAAAGTTCGTCCTGCCCCCTAAAATTTTCCCCGACCCCTAAATCTCTCCAGCCCCCTTATTTTTCACTCTCCCCCAACCATGAGAAATATTTTGACTTCAAAACAAAAAAAAACAAAAAAATTTGGCCTGACCCCTAAAAAGTTCCGCCTGACCCCTAAAATTTTCCGCAACTCCTCAATCTCTCCAGCCCCCTAATTTTTCACTCTCCCCCAACCCTGAGAAATATTTTGACTTCAAAACCAAAAAAAAAGAAACAAATTTGGCCTGACCCCTAAAAAGTTCGTCCTGACCCCTAAAATTTTCCCCGACCCCTAAATCTCTCCAGCCCCCTAATTTTTCACTCTCCCCCAACCCTGAGAAATATTTTGACTTCAAAACCAAAAAAAACAAAAAAATTTGGCCTGAGCCCTAAACAGTTCCGCCTGACCCCTAAAATTTTCCCCGACCCCTAAATCTTTCCAGCCCCCTAATTTTTCACTCTCCCCCAACCCTGAGAAATATTTTGACTTCAAAACAAAAAAAAACAAAAAAATTTGGCCTGACCCCTAAAAAGTTCGTCCTGACCCCTAAAATTTTCCCCGACCCCTAAATCTCTCCAGCCCCCTAATTGTTCACTCTCCCCCAACCCTAAGAATTATTTTGAGTTCAAAACCAAAAAAAAAGGAAAAAATTTGGCCTGAACCCTAAAAAGTTGGTCCTGACCCCTAAAATTTTCCCCGAGTCCTAAATCTCTCCAGGCCCCTAATTTTTCACTCTCCCCCAACCATGAGAAATATTTTGAGTTCAAAACTAAAAAAAAAGAAAAAAATTTGGCCTGACCCCTAAAAAGTTCGTCTTGACCCCTAAAATTTTCCCCGACCCCTAAATCTCTCCAGCCCCCTAATTTTTTAATCTCCCCCAACTATGAGAAATATTTTGACTTCAAAACCAAAAAAAACAAAAAAATTTGGCCTGACCCCTAAAAAGTTCGTCCTGACCCCTAAAATTTTCCCCGACCCCTAAATCTCTCCAGCCCCCCAATTTTTCACTCTCCCCCAACCATGAGAAATATTTTCAGTTCAAAACCAAAAAAAACAAAAAAATTTGGCCTGACCCCTAAAAAGTTTCGCCTGACCCCTTAAAATTTTCCCCGACCCCTAAATCTCTCCAGCCCCCTAATTTTTCACTCTCCCCAACCATGAGAAATATTTTCAGTTCAAAACAAAAAAAAACAAAAAAATTTGGCCTGACCCCTAAAAAGTTCCGCTTGACCCCTAAAATTTTCCCCGACCCATAAATCTCTCCAGCCCCCTAATTTTTCACTCTCCCCCAACTATGAGAAATATTTTGACTTCAAAACCAAAAAAAACAAAAAAATTTGGCCTGACCCCTAAAAAGTTCGTTCTGACCCCTAAAATTTTCCCCGACCCCTAAATCTCTACAGCCCCTAATTTTTCACTCTCCCCCAACCATGAGAAATATTTTGACTTAAAAAAAAAAAAAAAAAAAAAAATTTGGCCTGACCCCTAAAGAGTTCGTCCTGACCCCTAAAATTTTCCCCGACCCCTAAATCTCTCCAGGCCCCTAATTTTTCACTCTCCCCCAACCCTGAGAAATATTTTCAGTTCAAAACCAAAAAAAAAAAAAAAAATTTGGCCTGACCCCTAAAAAGTTCGCCTTGACCCCTAAAATTTTCCCCGACCCCTAAATCTCTCCATCCCCCTAATTTTTCACTCTCCCCCAACCATGAGAAATATTTTCAGTTCAAAACCAAAAAAAACAAAAAAATTTGGCCTGACCTCTGAAAAGTTTCGCCTGACCCCTAAAATTTTCCCCGACCCCTAAATCTCTCCAGCCTCTAATTTTTCACTCTCCCCCAACCATGAGAAATATTTTCAGTTCAAAACAAAAAAAAACAAAAAAATTTGGCCTGACCCCTAACAAGTTCCGCCTCGCCCCTAAAATTTTCCCCGACCCCTAAATCTCTCCAGCCCCCTGATTTTTCACTTTTCCCCAACCCTTAGAAATATTTTCAGTTCAAAACCAAAAAAAAACAAAAAAATTTGGCCTGACCCCTAAAAAGTTCGTCCTGACCCCTAAAATTTTCCCCGACCCCTAAATCTCTCCAGCCCCCTAATTTTTCACTTTCACCCAACCCTGAGAAATATTTTGACTTAAAAACAAAAAAAAAACAAAAAAGTTTCGCCTGACCCCTAAAAAGTTCGTCCTGACCCCTAAAATTTTCCCGACCCCTAAATCTCTCCAGCCCCCTAATTTATCACTCTCCCCCAACCATGAGAAATATTTTGAGTTCAAAACCAAAAAAAACAAAAAAATTTAGCATGACCCCTAAAAAGTTCGTTCTGACCCCTAAAATTTTCCCCGACCCCTAAATCTCTCCAGCCCCCTAATTTTTCACTCTCCCCCAACATGAGAAATATTTTGAGTTCAAAACAAAAAAAAAAGAAAAAAATTTGGCCTGACCCCTAAAAAGTTCGTCCTGACCCCTAAAATTTTCCCCGACCCCTAAATCTCTCCAGGCCTTTAATTTTTCACTCTACCCTAACCCTGAGAAATATTTTCAGTTCAAAACCAAAAAAAAAAAGAAAAATTTGGCCTGACCCCTAAAAAGTTCGTCTTGACCCCTAAAATTTTCCATGACCCCTAAATCTCTCCAGCCCCCTAATTGTTCACTCTCCCCCAACCCTGAGAAATATTTTGAGTTCAAAACCAAAAAAAAGTAAAAAATTTGGCCTGAACCCTAAAAAGTTCGTCCTGACCCCTAAAATTTTCACCGACCCCTAAATCTCTCCAGCCCCCTAATTTTCCACTCTCCCCCAACCCTGAGATATATTTTGACTTCAAAACAAAAAAAAAGAAAAAAATTTGGCCTGACCCCTATAAAGTTCACCCTGACCCCTAAAATTTTCCCCGACCCCTACATCTCTCTAGCCCCCTAATTTTTCACTCTCCCCCAACCATGAGATATATTTTGACTTCAAAACAAAAAAAAACAAAAAAATTTGGCCTGACCCCTAAAAAGTGCGTCCTGACCCCTAAAATTTTCCCCGACCCCTAAATCTCTCCAGCCCCCTAATTTTTCACTCTCCTCACACCATGAGAAATAATTTGACTTCAAAACAAAAAAAAACAAAAAAATTTGGCCTGACCCCTAAAAAGTTCGTCCTGACCCCTAAAATTTTCCCCCACCCCTAAATCTCTCCAGTCCCCTAATTTTTATCTCTCCCCCAACCATGAGAAATATTTTGAGTTCAAAACCAAAAAAAAAGAAAAAAATTTGGCCTGACCCCTAAAAAGTTCCGCCTGACCCCTAAAATTTTCCCCGAGTCCTAAATCTCTCCAGGCCCCTAATTTTTCACTCTCCCCCAACCATGAGAAATATTTTCAGTTCAAAACAAAAAAAAAAGAAAAAAATTTGGCCTGACCCCTAAAAAGTTCGTCCTGACCCCTAAAATTTTCCCCGACCCCTAAATCTCTCCAGCCCCCTAATTTTTCACTCTCCCCCAACCATGAGAAATATTTTGACTTCAAAACCAAAAAAAACAAAAAAATTTGGCCTGACCCCTAAAAAGTTCGTTCTGACCCCTAAAATTTTCCCCGACCCCTAAATCTCTACAGCCCCTAATTTTTCACTCTCCCCCAACCATGAGAAATATTTTGACTTAAAAAAAAAAAAAAAAAAAAAAATTTGGCCTGACCCCTAAAGAGTTCGTCCTGACCCCTAAAATTTTCCCCGACCCCTAAATCTCTCCAGGCCCCTAATTTTTCACTCTCCCCCAACCCTGAGAAATATTTTCAGTTCAAAACCAAAAAAAAAAAAAAAATTTGGCCTGACCCCTAAAAAGTTCGCCTTGACCCCTAAAATTTTCCCCGACCCCTAAATCTCTCCATCCCCCTAATTTTTCACTCTCCCCCAACCATGAGAAATATTTTCAGTTCAAAACCAAAAAAAACAAAAAAATTTGGCCTGACCTCTGAAAAGTTTCGCCTGACCCCTAAAATTTTCCCCGACCCCTAAATCTCTCCAGCCTCTAATTTTTCACTCTCCCCCAACCATGAGAAATATTTTCAGTTCAAAACAAAAAAAAACAAAAAAATTTGGCCTGACCCCTAACAAGTTCCGCCTCGCCCCTAAAATTTTCCCCGACCCCTAAATCTCTCCAGCCCCCTGATTTTTCACTTTTCCCCAACCCTTAGAAATATTTTCAGTTCAAAACCAAAAAAAAACAAAAAAATTTGGCCTGACCCCTAAAAAGTTCGTCCTGACCCCTAAAATTTTCCCCGACCCCTAAATCTCTCCAGCCCCCTAATTTTTCACTTTCACCCAACCCTGAGAAATATTTTGACTTAAAAACAAAAAAAAAACAAAAAAGTTTCGCCTGACCCCTAAAAAGTTCGTCCTGACCCCTAAAATTTTCCCGACCCCTAAATCTCTCCAGCCCCCTAATTTATCACTCTCCCCCAACCATGAGAAATATTTTGAGTTCAAAACCAAAAAAAACAAAAAAATTTAGCATGACCCCTAAAAAGTTCGTTCTGACCCCTAAAATTTTCCCCGACCCCTAAATCTCTCCAGCCCCCTAATTTTTCACTCTCCCCCAACATGAGAAATATTTTGAGTTCAAAACAAAAAAAAAAGAAAAAAATTTGGCCTGACCCCTAAAAAGTTCGTCCTGACCCCTAAAATTTTCCCCGACCCCTAAATCTCTCCAGGCCTTTAATTTTTCACTCTACCCTAACCCTGAGAAATATTTTCAGTTCAAAACCAAAAAAAAAAAGAAAAATTTGGCCTGACCCCTAAAAAGTTCGTCTTGACCCCTAAAATTTTCCATGACCCCTAAATCTCTCCAGCCCCCTAATTGTTCACTCTCCCCCAACCCTGAGAAATATTTTGAGTTCAAAACCAAAAAAAAGTAAAAAATTTGGCCTGAACCCTAAAAAGTTCGTCCTGACCCCTAAAATTTTCACCGACCCCTAAATCTCTCCAGCCCCCTAATTTTCCACTCTCCCCCAACCCTGAGATATATTTTGACTTCAAAACAAAAAAAAAGAAAAAAATTTGGCCTGACCCCTATAAAGTTCACCCTGACCCCTAAAATTTTCCCCGACCCCTACATCTCTCTAGCCCCCTAATTTTTCACTCTCCCCCAACCATGAGATATATTTTGACTTCAAAACAAAAAAAAACAAAAAAATTTGGCCTGACCCCTAAAAAGTGCGTCCTGACCCCTAAAATTTTCCCCGACCCCTAAATCTCTCCAGCCCCCTAATTTTTCACTCTCCTCACACCATGAGAAATAATTTGACTTCAAAACAAAAAAAAACAAAAAAATTTGGCCTGACCCCTAAAAAGTTCGTCCTGACCCCTAAAATTTTCCCCCACCCCTAAATCTCTCCAGTCCCCTAATTTTTATCTCTCCCCCAACCATGAGAAATATTTTGAGTTCAAAACCAAAAAAAAAGAAAAAAATTTGGCCTGACCCCTAAAAAGTTCCGCCTGACCCCTAAAATTTTCCCCGAGTCCTAAATCTCTCCAGGCCCCTAATTTTTCACTCTCCCCCAACCATGAGAAATATTTTCAGTTCAAAACAAAAAAAAAAGAAAAAAATTTGGCCTGACCCCTAAAAAGTTCGTCCTGACCCCTAAAATTTTCCCCGACCCCTAAATCTCTCCAGGCCCCTTATTTTTCACTTTCACCCAACCCTGAGAAATATTTTCAGTTCAAAACCAAAAAAAAAAAAAAAAATTTGGCCTGACCCCTAAAAAGTTCGTCCTGACCCCTAAAATTTTCCCCGACCCCTAAATCTCTCCAGCCCCCTAATTTTTCACTCTCCCCCAACCATGAGAAATATTTTCAGTTCAAAACCAAAAAAAACAAAAAAATTTGGCCTGACCCCTAAAAAGTTTCGCCTGACCCCTAAAATTTTCCCCGACCCCTAAATCTCTCCAGCCCCCTAATTTTTCACTCTCCCCAACCATGAGAAATATTTTCAGTTCAAAACAAAAAAAAACAAAAAAATTTGGCCTGACCCCTAAAAAGTTCCGCCTGACCCCTAAAATTTTCCCCGACCCCTAAATCTTACCAGCCCCCTAATTTTTCACTCTCCCCCAACCATGAGAAATATTTTGACTTCAAAACCAAAAAAAACAAAAAAATTTGGCCTGACCCCTAAAAAGTTCGTTCTGACCCCTAAAATTTTCCCCCACCCCTAAATCTCTCAAGTCCCCCCAAAAAAAGAAAAAAATTTGGCCTGACCCCTAAAAAGTTGGTCCTGACCCCTAAAATTTTCCCCGAGTCCTAAATCTCTCCAGGCCCCTAATTTTTCACTCTCCCCCAACCATGAGAAATATTTTGAGTTCAAAACTAAAAAAAAAGAAAAAAATTTGGCCTGACCCCTGAAAAGTTCGTCTTGACCCCTAAAATTTTCCCCGACCCCTAAATCTCTCCAGCCCCCTAATTTTTTAATCTCCCCCAACCATGAGAAATATTTTGACTTCAAAACCAAAAAAAACAAAAAAATTTGGCCTGACCCCTAAAAAGTTCGTCCTGACCCCTAAAATTTTCCCCGACCCCTAAATCTCTCCAGCCCCCTAATTTTTCACTCTCCCCAACCATGAGAAATATTTTGACTTAAAAACAAAAAAAAACAAAAAAATTTGGCCTGACCCCTAAAAAGTTCCGCTTGACCCCTAAAATTTTCCCCGACCCCTAAATCTCTCCAGCCCCCTAATTTTTCACTCTCCCCCAACCATGAGAAATATTTTGACTTCAAAACCAAAAAAAACAAAAAAATTTGGCCTGACCCCTAAAAAGTTCGTTCTGACCCCTAAAATTTTCCCCGACCCCTATATCTCTCCAGCCCCTAATTTTTCACTCTCCCCCAACCATGAGAAATATTTTGACTTAAAAACAAAAAAAAAACAAAAAAATTTGGCCTGACCCCTAAAGAGTTCGTCCTGACCCCTAAAATTTTCCCCGACCCCTAAATCTCTCCAGGCCCCTAATTTTTCACTCTCCCCCAACCCTGAGAAATATTTTCAGTTCAAAACCAAAAAAAAAAAAAAAAATTTGGCCTGACCCCTAAAAAGTTCGCCTTGACCCCTAAAATTTTCCCCGACCCCTAAATCTCTCCAGCCCCCTAATTTTTCACTCTCCCCCAACCATGAGAAATATTTTCAGTTCAAAACCAAAAAAAACAAAAAAATTTGGCCTGACCTCTGAAAAGTTTCGCCTGACCCCTAAAATTTTCCCCGACCCCTAAATCTCTCCAGCCCCCTAATTTTTCACTCTCCCCCAACCATGAGAAATATTTTCAGTTCAAAACAAAAAAAAACAAAAAAATTTGGCCTGACCCCTAAAAAGTTCCGCCTCGCCCCTAAAATTTTCCCCGACCCCTAAATCTCTCCAGCCCCCTGATTTTTCACTTTTCCCCAACCCTGAGAAATATTTTCAGTTCAAAACCAAAAAAAAACAAAAAAATTTGGCCTGACCCCTAAAAAGTTCGTCCTGACCCCTAAAATTTTCCCCGACCCCTAAATCTCTCCAGCCCCCTAATTTTTCACTTTCACCCAACCCTGAGAAATATTTTGACTTAAAAACAAAAAAAAAACAAAAAAGTTTGGCCTGACCCCTAAAAAGTTCGTCCTGACCCCTAAAATTTTCCCGACCCCTAAATCTCTCCAGCCCCCTAATTTTTCACTCTCCCCCAACCATGAGAAATATTTTGAGTTCAAAACCAAAAAAAAACAAAAAATTTAGCATGACCCCTAAAAAGTTCGTTCTGACCCCTAAAATTTTCCCCGACCCCTAAATCTCTCCAGCCCCCTAATTTTTCACTCTCCCCCAACATGAGAAATATTTTGAGTTCAAAACAAAAAAAAAAGAAAAAAATTTGGCCTGACCCCTAAAAAGTTCGTCCTGACCCCTAAAATTTTCCCCGACCCCTAAATCTCTCCAGGCCTTTAATTTTTCACTCTACCCTAACCCTGAGAAATATTTTCAGTTCAAAACCAAAAAAAAAAAAAAAAATTTGGCCTGACCCCTAAAAAGTTCGTCTTGACCCCTAAAATTTTCCCCGACCCCTAAATCTCTCCAGCCCCCTAATTTTTCACTCTCCCCCAACCATGAGAAATATTTTCAGTTCAAAACAAAAAAAAACAAAAAAATTTGGCCTGACCCCTAAAAAGTTCGTTCTGACCCCTAAAATTTTCCCCGACCCCTAAATCTCTCCAGCCCCTAATTTTTCACTCTCCCCCAACCATGAGAAATATTTTGACTTAAAAACAAAAAAAAACAAAAAAATTTGGACTGACCCCTAAAAAGTTCGTCCTGACCCCTAAAATTTTCCCCGACCCCTAAATCTCTCCAGCCCCCTAATTTTTCACTTTTCCCCAACCCTGAGAAATATTTTCAGTTCAAAACCAAAAAAAAACAAAAAAATTTGGCCTGACCCTTAAAAGTTCGTCCTGACCCCTAAAATTTTCCCCGACCCCTAAATCTCTCCAGCCCCCTAATTTTTCACTTTCACCCAACCCTGAGAAATATTTTGACTTCAAAACCAAAAAAAACCAAAAAAGTTTGGCCTGACCCCTAAAAAGTTCGTCCTGACCCCTAAAATTTTCCCGACCCCTAAATCTCTCCAGCCCCCTAATTTTTCACTCTCCCCCAACCATGAGAAATATTTTGACTTCAAAACAAAAAAAAAAAAAAAAATTTGGCCTGACCCCTAAAAAGTTCCGCCTGACACCTAAAATTTTCCCGACCCCTTAATCTCTCTAGCCCCCTAATTTTTCACTCTCCCCCAACCATGAGATATATTTTGAGTTCAAAACAAAAAAAACAAAAAAATTTGGCCTGACCCCTAAAAAGTTCGTCCTGACCCCTAAAATTTTCCCCGACCCCTAAATCTCTCCAGCCCTCTAATTTTTAACTCTTCCCTAACGATGAGAAATATTTTGACTTCAAAACAAAAAAAACAAAAAAATTTGGCCTGACCCCTAAAAAGTTCGGCCTGAGCCCTAAAATTTTCCCCGAGCTCTCATTCTCTCCAGCCCCCTAATTTTTCACTCTCCCCCAACCCTAAGAAATATTTTGAGTTCAAAACAAAAAAAGGTTATTTAACATGTATACAAATATTAGTGAAAACAATGGTGGAACATAATTATTTTACTTTTTACTTTACTTATTGAGACGTTATTTAACATGTATAAAAATATAAGTGAAAACAATGGTGGAGCATAATTATTTCTCTTTTTACTTTACTTATTGAGACGTTATTTAATATGTATACAAATATTAGTGAAAACAGTGGCGGAGCATAATTATTTCTCTTTTTACTTTACTTATTGAGACGTAATTTAGTATGTATACACATTTTAGTGAAAACAGTGGTGGAGCATAATTATTTTTCTTCTTACTTTACTTATTGAGACGTTATTTAATATGTATACAAATATTAGTGAAAACAGTGGTGGAGCATAATTATTTTTCTTCTTACTTTACTTATTGAGACGTTATTTAATATGTATACAAATATTAGTGAAAACAATGGTGGAGCATAATTACTTTAATTTTACTGATACTACACGTACTTCACACCTCTCAAAAAGAAGGAGGTTATACCTGGGAGGATGGTATCATGTCAACAGAAGAAATGCAGTTAGGATTAAGCAACCCTGGCTTCACTACAAACTCGTGTTCAAAAAAGTGCCGTTATTGATTAAGCAACCCTGGCTTCACTGTGGATTCATGTTCAAAAAAGTGCCGTTAGGAATTAAGCAACCCTTGCTTCACTATGGACTCATGTGCAAAAAAATGCCGTTAGGGATTAAGCAACACTTGCGTCACTATAAACGCATGTATCAAAAAGTGCCGTTAGAAGTTAAGCAACCCTTGCATCACTATGGACTCATGTTAAAAAAAGTGCCGTTATTTATTAAGCAACACTTGCGTCACTATAAACGCATGTATCAAAAAGTGCCGTTAGGAGTTAAACAACCCTTGCATCACACTGGACTCATGTTCAAAAAATGCCGTTAGTAAGTAAGCAACCCATGCTTCACTATGGACTCGTGTTCAAAAAAAGTGCCGTTTGTGATTAAGCAACACTTGCTTCACTATAAACTCATGTTCAAAAAAGAGCCGTTAGGGATTTCCTCTGACGTCATTTCCTGTTAAAATCATGACGGTGCATTATTTCTCAAATTCTTTGTTTTTTTCTCAAATTAGTACTAAACAACGTTGAAAATCGAGGAAAAAGGCACCCCCCCATTGGAGAAAAGTGCTCAGTCGACCCTCGAAGAGTCCATTTTTTTTTCCGGTTCTGAGATATTATACGTCCCGGGGCTGGCCGGTTATAATTATGTCAACCGTGTGACTGTTTGTTGGGTCCTGTCGGAGGAGTATCTGGACATACAAACAAACAAACAAACAAACAAACAAACAAACAAACAAACAGACAAACATACAGACAAGTGCCCTTTATATAGGAGATTTCCGCTCTATATTTTTATTGAGCACTCTCATAAACCCGGTTCAATTCCCCTGGATTTATACCCTGTGGATTTATACCATACTCGGATTATATATATATATATATATATATATATATATTAGGGGAGGTCGATTTTGAAACTGTAAATTATCGCACTCGAAGAAAGTTGCCAAATAATGTCAAAAGTTACCACAAGAAATATTTTTCTTCAAAATTTTGTATTTATTTGAGCATTGCAACTTTAAGATCAAATAAATCGAGATTTTTTCTCACTGCCGAGATTTCACCGGCAGATGTGTCGCCTTAAATTAAACCCGGGTTTTAACAAAAAAAAGTAATACATTACTTAATAATAAATATTTTAAAGTTTATTATTATTTTTCTTAAGAAATTAAATGTACATATTCAAATTAAAAAGGAATAAAACACTATGATATTTAATGTTATATATAAATAATTATTTGTTTACATAGGCGTTTTATTGATTGGATATTTTTTATGGTATTCACCGGTTGAAAATTCATCGGGCGAATTTGACTTCCCGTGTTGATTGTCTGTTTAATTATCACACATATATATTGAATTGTCGAGCGCTGGCTTATCTAATCCCACTTTCCCGACCTTTTGTCACACCTTACCTTGTGGGAGTTAGATAAATAAAAACTAGTTCAGCCAGGGGGTTTTACCCCACCAAATAAACCGGTATCGTCCGGGCCTTTGGGTCTGGATTTACGCACGTCTATTGGGGCTTGTCCGTCCTGTGCAGTTCTAGGAGGTGCATCTCCCAGGTTTTGCCTCCCCTCTTTGGGGAGGAGTAAGTTTATTGCTTACTGTCTGAGGCGGCCCTACCGGGGAATGCCGACGAAGCTGCCCAGGCAATTTTTAAATGGCCAGAGTGCTCACCTCTCCAGCACTGGCTTTCTCATCCCACTTTCCTGACCTTTTGTCAATCTTACCTTGTTGGGGGTAGATAAATAAAATCTAGTTCAGCCAGGGGTTTTTACCCCACCAAATAAACCGGTATCGTCCGGGCCTTTGGGTCTGGATTTACGCCCGTCTATTGGGGCTTGTCCGTCCTGTGCAATTCTAGGAGGTGCATCCTCCCAGGCTTTGCCTTTCCTCTTTGGGGAGGAGTAAGTTTATTGCTAACTGTCTGAGGCGCCCCTACAGGGGAATGCCGACGGGGCTGCCCAGTCAATTTTTTAATGGCCAGAGTGCTCACCTCTATAGCGCAGGGTTATCTAATCCCACTTTCCTGACCTTGTGTCACATCTTACCTTGTTGGAGGTAGATAAATAAAACTATTTCAGCCAGGAGTTTTTACCCCACCTAAAATATATGTATTGGAGTTGATGGGAGAATGGATAAGGACACATTGATGTATAAGGAAATTGTGGATGAAAATAGACAGAGAATTATGAAAAAAACTAAGGGACCAGAACACCATTTAACTTTTACAAAAGAAACACCATGTGAAAGTAAATATCTGACACATAGAGTTCTTCCGAATAGTGGTGCAACAGGTGCTGTTCATGCAGATCAAGTGGTGGATGTTTTGCATGAATTCCACAGTGAGAACAGTATCAAGGCTATACTTGTTGACAACACTAATACCAACACAAGTTGCGATGGTGGAATGGTTGCAATTTTAGAAAAAAAACTTTTTAAAACTCTTCACACAATTGGTTGCTCTTTGCATCATAATGAACTACTTTTCAGAGCCCTTTTTAAAAACATAGATGGTTGCGCAAAGGGCCCTACAACATTCAGTAGCCCTCTGGGGAAATTATGCTCAAATGATTGATATGATTTACCCCAAATATCATTTTCCAAAATTGATGAAATACATGATCTTAGTTCTGACCAAAGACTCCTTTATGAATACACAGTAGGTATTTCTAGAGGTAAGGTTGACTCTAGATATGCCTCCTGGAAAATTGGTCCTTTAAACCAAGCAAGATGGTTAACTTTGGCCATCAGGCTTATGTGTTTATGGACTCGTGGTGCATACCCACAAAGGCACACAACAAAACTACACTATGTAGTAAATTTTATTGTAAATGTGTATGCCACTTTTTGGTTTGAAATTAAAAGAAATAGTAAATTCCACAATCAGTAAGTGCACATTTTTAATATGACCCAGAGGATTAAGGAGCAGCCTCAGGAAATCCAAGATATCACATTTAGAAATATACAAGGTAATACATTTTGTTTACTGCCTGAAAACTTTCTATATTCCATGGTTAAATCTGAGGAGATTGAAGTAAGAGAAGAAACTTTAAAAAGAATTTTGGCCATTAGGTAAGTAATATTTATTCATATATCTCTGACTCAATTATTTATTCCAATTTATAGAATGATTTTTAAAGATTTTATCTAATTTCACCATAATTATTAAAGCAGTACAGATTGGAATTTTTTAATAATTCAATTAATTAATTTGTTCTTTCAGGAGTGAGGAGTCAACCAGAAAAAGATTAAAAAGAATACTACCTATTAATTTTAATGCCACACATTAGACACAATTAATAGATTTAAAATTATGCGGCATTTTTGAACCACCAATGACGGAAGATTTTACTGAATCTGAACTTCGAGAATCGTTGATGAATGGAACCAAGCTTGACTTGCCAGATTTGCCCTCACATTCTCAGGGTGTGGAACGGGCAGTTAAGTTAATAACAGAAGCTTCACAAACTGTATATGGTTTTGAAGCAAGGCATCAACACATTACAGCCAAAGTTTTGAGTCAGAAATTGAGACCAGCATTTTTGTCTAAGGGGTCTTATATGGAGCAATTTGACTCTCTATATTAAGCTTCATTAAAATAGTGTTAGGTTTTTCCTTATTTCTTTGCTTGTTATATTTTCACTAATAACAGAAAAAATCATTTTTTTAGGTATTCAAATATTACTGTTTAATTCATAACGTTAAAAGGTAGTTTACAAAAGCAGATACTGAAAATGAGGGGGGGGGGCAAATTTTCAATTTGAAGATTTCTTTAATTCATATCATTTTTATAAAATAAAAGGACATTCCCTGCTTTTAAATGCTAAAATTATTTGGTTTTCACACCAATATTCAAGCAAATCTTGCAAAAACGAGGAATTTTCAGTATATTCTTGTCTACGATCTTTGATTCCAAACGCTCAAAAAACCGCTGAAGTTTTTGATCTAATTTTTTGCATGAGTATTTAATAGGTCTATATACAACTTTCGGAACGTGCCTTTTTTTAATATTTAAAAAAAAGTGTAAAATCGACCTACCCTAATATATATATATATATATATATATATATATATATATATATATATATATATATAGTGTAAATGTTAATATTAATATGTAGTTTTATAAGGAATTATGTGATTAATACGGAACTAAAGTTAGAACTATAAACATTTTTATATGATATAATTAGTATTAATATTGATTCTGTTAATGCCTGTTATTTGGTTTTGATGTGTGAAGCTTCTAATACCTGACTCCCTTCAAAATGGGCCTGAAACTGCTTGGGACTAACTAAAATGCTTTGGTGGATCTTGGAAATTACATCTGTATCGGTAATGACGACATTCGAAGGCGCGAAGGCATCGATCCGATCAAAAACAATATCGGAAAATGGTCACTTAGATTGTTTGGACATGCGCCGAGGGCCGACGACACCGTTGCGAAACTTGCTTTTTTATTAGAAGTCGACGATGATGAGTTGGGCAAACGCCCTGCACAAAGATCACCGTAAAATCGGCCTTCACTCGAACCAAGTCTGTGATCGTGCCAAGTAGAGCCAGCAATACATTATTGCAGACACGCAAAACAAAATAAAAGATACTTATTATAGAGTGGTAGATTAGTTTAGGAGTGAATCCTATATACATATATATATATATATAAATACATATAAACATATACACATACCTAACTTCGTACATACATAATTATTTATGAATAATATTGTTGAAATTAACCCATATACACATGTGTTCCATGCCAAACCTGCATTTATCAGTGAGGAGACAATCCCTGCCGGCAACACGGTTCGAACCACGATAAATAATTCATATATCACCCAGTAGTCGGAGTGCGTACCGATGTGCCCACAACACATTGTCTGAAAATGAGGGATTAAATTTCCGTCTTAATAGCTAATTCGGCGGCCATAAGCAGGCCGTCGAGAGCACTCAATAAGCGGCGTCTAGAGTGTTGCATTACGCTGTTAATGACGGACTGTCATCAACTTACTTAAAGAGCGCATTTTTATTATTTATAAATAATATTTTTCAAATTAACCCACATACACATGTGTTTCATGTCAAGCCTGCAAGCATCAGTATGGGAGGAGGCAATCCTTTCCGGTCACACGGTTCGAACCCCGATACAAAAGTTATATTTAACTCAGTAGTTGGAGCACGTAACGACGTGCCCACCACGCATTGTCTTTATATATAGATATGAATATACAAATACATACGCATTGGTATATATATATACATATATTCACATCATAAATGGTTGGTAACTTTTAATGCCGCTAAGACAAAGCTCTTTTCCTTCAATAACCCCAACCACCGATTGTCATGGCTAATAACACCCTACATGAGAGTCCAGCATTCAAACTCCTTGGCCTAACCTTCACAGGTAACATAAATTGGAACAAATACATTGAAGACATTGCCAAGACTGCTGCAAATAAGGTTGGCTACATCTACCGTGCTAGTAAACTCCTCACACCTGGCATTATCCTGTATCTCTACAAAGCCACCATCCGCCCATGCATGGAGTATTGTTGTCACATCTGGGCTGGTGCATCATCTACTAGTCTCTCCCTCCTTGACAAGGTCCAAAACAGAATCGCCAACCTAATAGGTCCCTCACTGTCAACCAAGCTCCAGTCCCTGTCCCATCACCGCAATGTAGCATCCTTGTGCTTGTTTTACAAATACTTCAATGGATTAGGCACCGATGAATTGGCTACTCTGGTGCCCCCTCGACGTAAATTCACTAGACTAACTCGACAATCAATTAAATCTCATTTATTCACAGATGCCGGAGAGCCTTTTACTCAAATAGCTTCTTTCCTTCCTCGTGCGGCTGGTCTCTGGAACTCCCTCCCTGCCATCTGTTTCCTCGACGGTACTGACATGCAGAAATTTAAAACTAATGTAAACAGACATATCGCTGCGCAGATCCCAATTTAGGTTGACCCTCTCCCCCAACCTTCTCCCCTCTTCTTTTTTCTCAGTAGCCCCTTACGTCTACAGTGGCGTCCTGCCTTGTCTGGGGTGAACTATGTTAAAAAAAAAAAATTACAAACATGTTTAACGTATCTAACATATTTTTTGTTGATCCGACTTATTTCTGATTTTAGGACTCGGACTCAAATATCGTATTCACTTCGTCTAATAAACGGAAAAACAGGGAACTAGTGTAGATGTTGGATACCCGTCTTAAAGGGATAGAAATATCGATCATTCCACCAATTGATTTGTTGTTTCCTATTTCTTACCTCTGGCGTTTGACGCAGCTGACGTTCACACATAGAAAAATTGTGTTACAAATAAATAAAAAGTTCCTACAAGAAATGGTAGAAGCGATCGATACCAACATACAGAAAAGGAACCGGATTGCAGACACTCGTTGACACTACAGAAATGTCGACCACACGGCCACCTATTTAGGAAAATCAGACATATATAGTCGTCGAGGGTGGAAATATATATATTAATAAAATTGTGTGATCATTTCTTCTGTGTCTTTTTATAGTTGCGTATTTGTCGCCTCTACGTGTCTAACACGTTAATATTTTTTATTTACTGGTAATCGAATAATTATTGCAATAAAACAAGCCGCGCATGCGTGGTCCCCCTCTGCATGTGACTTGATGTGGCGTGTGTAAAATGCAATAAATTTGGGCAATTTCGGGCATTTTTGACCCCCCTTTGACCCCCTAGGGGCGCGAACCAGAATGTTTCTGAGGTCAAGGATGCTCATTTTATATCCAAAACAATTGCCTCTACATTTTGGCCAAGTTTCAGAAAAAATGAATGGATGGATCAAACGTTATGGGAGAAAAGGGTCATTTTTTCCAAGGTCAGCGATACTTATTTTCTATTAGGAATAATTGCCTCCACATTTTGGCCAAGTTTCAGAGAAATGTAATGGATTGATGAAAAGTTATGGGGCAAGAAATGTCATTTTTTGCCATTTCTGGGCCTTTTGACCACCTGGGGGCTAACCAGATTATTTTTCAAAAATCGGAGAATGTCGCTTTCTAACCTGACCAAAGTTACAACTTCATGCAAAATTTCAGAGAAATTCAATGGATGGTTGCGGAGAAAAATCCGGACGGACGGACGGACGGACGGACGGAAATGCCTCAAAACATAAGTCCCCCGATTTTATAAATCGGGGAACCAAAAAATGAAATTCATTCCTTTCGTATGAATCCAATTATTCTATTCCCCAATATTTTTCTTGTTAAATAATTTTTCTAGAAAGACATTCGCTACTTACGGGAGGAACCACGTGAAAGTTGCCAACATCCTAAGTTAAAGTGTTCCTGTAGAACGAACTGGATTCGAACATGGCACATCCAGGTTGTCAGTCCGTGTCGTTAACTACTTAGCCACCGTCACTCACCGTGAATAAAATAAAGTAAAGTATTAAAACGATATTTAACAATCTTAAAACAACGTAACAATCTTTTACAAACGTTTTGTTTATTGTATTTTTTTTTACTGTTTTTTAATCAATTTTCTCTGCTGATTCCAAAAATGTTATTATCTTTTCTGTATCATCGACCGTTATAGAAATACATCGCTTTTCAATGTCATCATATATTGGGAAATGCTATATGTTCCGCTACTAAATGTATATCTAATGTTCTCTTTCTGATCAATTACTAAGTTCTGTTCTTATTAAGATGGCTACTAGAGGATGTCAAAATTCTCCAGATATATTTTGCTATGTGTGTGATTATTATATTGAAAAAGCAGGCATTACATAAGATCGTGAAAGGGCCAAATTGTGGATAGCATACAGACTCTATTTCGGAATTCCCATGGGTGACCAGGAAATAACTTGAAAACAGGTGACTGAGATGGCATGCTACAATTTCTATGATAACTGTCACTCGATTGAGTGGCACTCGCCCGAGTTAACTCGAGTGAGTATAACCCTGAGTTATTGAGAAATATCATATCATCGCATCAATATGAATGATAATTTAGATAGCATCTTGTCATCATCTCTTCAAAATATATTGGGTTGTGCTGGGTTATTTTTTATATAAATCTGAGAAATTAATTTCTTCTGCCTGAACAATAACTAGCAAAAAATAACTTGCTAACAGGTGACTGAGATGGCATGCTACAATTTCTATGATTACTGCTTTCACTTGGCCTTTTGGCTAAGATCAAAGTGTAGTATCTGTTCCGATGGATACTGCACACTGTCCTGTGCAGTTCTAGGAGGTGCACCCTCACAGGCTTTGCCTTCCCTCTTTGGGGAGGAGTAAGTTTATTGCTTACTGCCGGGGCTGCCCAGGCAGTTTTTAAAAAGCCAGAGTGCTCAACTCTCGAGCGCTGGCTTATCTAATCCCACTTTACCGACCTTGTGTCACATCTTAGCTTGTGGGAGGTAGATAAATAACTTCTTGTTTTTTTGGCTAAGATCAAAGTGTAGTATCTGTTTCGATGGATACTGTACCCCATAGACTGATATTGTCTTGGCCTTCGGGGCTTGATTTACGCCGGTCTATGGGTCTGTCCTATGCAAATCCAGGAGGTCCACCCTCCCAGGCTTCGCCTCCCCTCTTCGGGGAGGAGTAAGTTTATTGCTTACTGCCTGAGGCGCCCCTACCGGGGAATGCCGACGGAGCTGCCCAAGCAATTTTTAATGGCCAGAGTGCTCACCTCTCGGGCGCTGGCTTTTCATACCCAACTTTCCCGACCCGACCTTGGGTCACATCTTACTTGTGGGAGTAAGATAAAACTGGCCTTGTGCCTAACTCATGGAGAGGAGTAAATAAATACTCGACCGAGTGGCACTCGACTGAGTGTAACTCGAGTGAGTGTCACTCCACTAAGTATAACCCTGAGTTATTTGGAAATATCATATCATCGCATCAATATGAATTCAGATGGCATGTCCTGTTATCATCTTTTCAAAAACATATTTTGTTTTTTTATATAAATGTTATCTGAGTTAATTTATCTTCTGCCCGAGCAATCAACTAGCAAAAAATAACATGCTGAGATGCCATGCTACAATTTCTGTGATAACTGTCACTCGACTGAGTGCCACTCGACTGAGTGCCATTCGACTGAGTGCCACTCTACTAAGTGCCGCTCCACTAAATATCATATCATCGCATCAATATTAATGATAATTCAGATCGCATCTTCTTCACTGCTGTCATCATCATGGACCCCTCATGTGATATGTGGAAGCTGTCGATCTACTCTAGAAGGATCGCTAAGAGGTACAGGAAGGGCAATGCCTTTTATTTATCTACCTCCCACAAGGTAAGATGTTACACAAGGTCGGGAAAGTGGGATTAGATAAGCCAGCGCTCGAGAGGTAAGCACTCTGGCCATTTAAAAATTGCCTGGGCAGCCTCGTCGGCATTCCCGGTAGGGCGCCTCAGACAGTAAGCAATACACCCACTCTTCCCCAAAGAGGGGAGGCAAAGCCTGGGAGGGTGCACCTTCTAGAACTGCACAGGACCAGACAATCCCCAACAGACCAGCGTAAATCCAGACCCAAAGGCCCGGACAATAGCAGTTTATTAGGCGGGGTGGGCAATGCCTTTTGTTATTCCCAGAGTATGGAGAGAGCCGAAGAACCATCACGATGACTGTTGCTTTTGTATGATTGATGTGACAAAGTACAGAAAAGTTAAAGGAAGACAAGCTCTTTAGTATCCAGACATACCATCATGTAGAGGACCTGTCCCACATGATGACAGCATGTTTCACTTTTAATTAACTTGAATATTAAGTATTTACAATGCATTCATTTTCCTACAGATTTATGGAATTCTAATATTATTCAAGTCTTTGTTTAAGTTGCTATATGTACTTATTTTTCTTTACAGACGGAAAATGCAATGGATATTTCATCTGAACGGTCAGTAAATAGCAGCCGCCAAGAAATGGAGGAAGCTTTTGTAGAAGATCGACTTCGGAGTCTCACATTCCAAATCAGAGTGAGATAGATGATTTAATCAGGAATTTAGGTCTCACTAAGTCAGGAACTGAACTTCTTACATCAAGTCTGAAGGAATGTGATCTAGTAGGGGAAGACTGCAGAACATCTGTGTACCGAAAACGACATGAATAATTTGAAATTTTCTATGACATTAGTGATGATCTGTGTTATTGTAATGATGTTACTGGTGTGTTACCTGCTCTTGGACTCACGCATGATTCCTGCAGAATCGCGACTGTTCATAGATAGCTCCACACGAAGTCTCAAAGCAGTATTGTTCCACAATTGAAATAAGTACCTATCTTTGCCTCTTACAGAAGAAAGAAAACTATGATAATGTCAAACAACTTCTTGACAAAATAAATTTTTCTTCGCGGGGAGCACACCCGAGTGTACCCAGAGTATGTCGGAGAGGGCCGCACCGAGCGGCACTCTGGTTGAGAGCACACCCGAGTGCTTTCCAGTATCTATATGGGATATGCCCATGTCGAGGGTTAGCACACTCGAGTGCGCCCAAGTTCGTGCAGTCGCAAGGGTTGCCGCAGCAGCCAGTAGCTCATGTGAGCTTAGTTTCGGGGATTTTAACCTTCCCGTTGGCCCTAGTCTCCCGAGAAATATCCCTTTTGATTTCGAGAGACGCAATCGTAGGGGCAATAAGGCGCAGGCTTTTAAAAAAGCCAGTCCCTAGACTTAGAGATAGCCCAAAAATTATATAGGCCAGGGTTGTTTCTTGGGTGTTCCTCAGGGGATTCGTCTTTAGAAGAGGAAAATTATCAAGTAGCAGGAAAAGTAAGAAAGGAGATCTTAAAAACACCTCCAGAGGCGTGGCCGACGCTGAGTAGCTCTAGTTCCCATATCCAAGCAGGGCAGAAAACACCAATCATAAATGCTCCTCAAGTCCAAAGAAAACCAACAAAATGGGGCCCCAGAATGAGAAGACCCCAGAGCATTACAAGGAATTATTCAGGAATAAATATAAGGACCTTACAGAGGGAAATAAGATCAAGCTGAGCCCTGGTACTTTGGAGAGTGTCAGAGCAAGAATTGTCACTCTGGTTACAACAGATATCCAGTTAAAGGGGCTCACTGGGGTCCATAAAGAAAGAATGTATGAAATGCTGGCGGACTCGAATATACCAGCCACATACATCCTTAAGAAATCTTATGCAGCGTGGGATATCCTGCTCTCAACCCCGGAACAAGCAGAGAAAGTGTCGAGAAATCACATTTTGTGGAAAGGTCTCCGGATCAAAACGGAGTACCTGGACAGAAGACGGACGGCCGTTAAGTACTCGGCGTCCCATGTTGTATTGATGCAGATCATCTGGGTTCCATTATGTCACAATATGGAGACGTTGAGGCGGTTACTACTTCAGCGGGGTTTAGTGGGGGCGATTATCGGGAGTAGTTGGTGGGTTAGCACTAAGGCTCATGTTAGACGCTTTTGTGTACGTTACAGCCAGCGCCTCGCTTGAGATAGTGCTAGGACGCAAAAGCGTGTAGAGGATAAGATGACCCGGGTGGTGGCTGGGGGGGGGATCCCCTAGAGATAGCTTTAATTAAGGGGGACCTCAATCGCTTGGCTAGCGAGCGATATGAAGGTCAAGTAGTTTGCGCTAGGTTAAAGAAAGTCTCTAACGAAGCTGTGAACGTTGACGCTGTTGAGCGTAAGGCTGCTTTACGTCGTGGCTTGGATGGGTACATTCGGAAGGTGAATAACCTGGAAGGACATACCCTGGTATCGACTCGTGAGATTTGCGAGCGTTTGGAGGATCGCTTCACCCAACTACCCAGACTCCGCGGCCAGGAGTTTGACAGCTATTTGGCTGACTCGCCCCGCCTAGAGGCGGCCCGAGCAGCTTACGTTATTCTGTATCGTTTGCCGACGGTAGCGGTGCAAGTAAAATGTAGGCTTTCGGAGTCGTTCGTGGTTTGTCGTTCGGTGCGTCAGGGTTGTCCGCTGTCGCCCCTGCTTTATGTCCTGGCGTTGGAGCCCTTCCTTTGCAAATTAAGGGACGGGACGGCTACACCAGTTCTGCGCGGAATCGCTATCCCTCCTCACTATGTGCGAGTCAGGGTTTCCGCGTATGCCGATGATGTCACCGTTTTTGTGTCCAGCCGTGAAGACATAGAAGCGGTGACTAAGGCGCTCGTTCGGTACGAAGAAGTGACAGGGCCCATTGTCAACCGCAGCAAGTCCAACGGCCTGCGGTTGGCTGCCTGCAGCGGAGAGACCGCACTTCCAGGTGATTTCAGCTGGACCAATGGCCCGGTTCGGATCCTTGGCGTTTGGTTCGGACCGGGTCTCCAGTTGGAAAAGAATTCGTCGGAAGTACAGGCAAAGTTCGAATCGTCTGTGAGGGCTTGGATTCGAAGGAAACTTTCCTTGAAGGGGAGAGCGGAGGCGTGCGCCACTTACGTCTTTCCTCTCATCCTTTACCGGCTGTTTGTACTCCCTCTGCCTGCGGACCGCCTTCTTGCTTTCACGCACTTGCTCTTTTCACTTCTGTGGAAGGGGCGGAAAGCATACGTCCACGGACAGGTCTGTACGCAACGTCCGTGCGATGGGGGCTTGGGGATGCCTGACTTGGCAAGTCATAGACGTGCCGAGAGACTGGCTTTCCTGAGTCGTACTTTGACGGAGGACGCTCTGTGGGCCCCTGCGGTTGAGAGCGCCTTTCCCAACCTCATACCCGACCACTCGGTCGAAGGTCGACGTAGACCGAGAGGGGAGTCCATGTTCGTCGCCGAATACCGAGCCGCGTTTAAGGCGTTGCCGGGGTCCAGTGACCTTGCCCGGTCTAGGAAGAGACAATATCGGGATTTAGTGGAGGGGTCCGCTTCGGATCCGCTTGGGAGGCGGTTTTGATTGTCGAGTGAGGAGGCTCGCTCCCAGTGGAGTTGGGCGCCAGGCCAGAGTTATCTTAACAATTCTGAGTATTCTCTGACCTGGCGACTGGCTCGAAATGCACTGCCCCTCTATGGCAGATTACGCAGGGATGGCATAAGGGACGTTCCCTTATGCCCACGCTGTGAGGACAATGAGGAAGAAACGGCCGAGCACGCCTTCTTCACTTGCAGCAAAGTTCGTCGTCTCTGGGAGTATGTCAGAGAGGTAACGGCTCGCATCGACGCCGAGCAGCCGATGGTACTTGATGTAGCATACGTCATCAACAACGTAGCACCGCCATGGTCTAGGGAGAAAAGAATGGTTTTTCTGGCGATCCTAGCCACAGCGAGGTTAGTGACTTTGGTTGCACGTCTAGATGAGGTTCATGGGGTTGGGTCTGTTTCGGATCGTGATCTGGTTGTTTACTTTAAGCATCAGCTTAAAGTGAAAATCAGATGCGATTGGAAACGACTACATCGCATGGAGTTCAATAGAAGATGGGTGCGCTACACTAGTTTGTGCATCCGACGAGGGTCCAGGTATGAATACGTTTTACAGCCTTTGCATGGCGCAGACGGTACTGGGTGCTACGGAACCCAGCCCAGTATAAAACAAAATGTTTTTTATTAGCCTAGTCGAATCATAAGCTAGTAGGAATAAATGATGTCCTGTCCCGATTTTGTTTTTGCCGGCTCTAGAGAGCTTCCAAAGATGCCCACTCCACATATTTATTTTGTCCCCGGCTGATGAAACCCTTGGTAATATTATCTTGGAAGACGCCATCCATTCCCGTACCCAGATCCCGATTAATTTATTTTCAGAACGCCTCACTTTATTCCCACTCCCAATTAGGGGTCGACCTGCTTGTTTTCGGCCTCGAGCCGGAAAACAGTGGGCGGTCCAAACTTAGCAAGAGGGTAGGGAGGGTCCTACTAACCACCCCTTATCATTTTATTTGGTTCTTTATTTTTCTTTCTTTTTGGGTGTTTTTAATGTGTATCCCACTCCCACGTTATTTCATGTTTTCATGTTTCATTTTGGGGATATTTTAAGTAGGGTTAAACCATAGAGTGACTGCGAATTTTTTAGTGCAAATGTCTAACTTAGGGTACATTAGGTTTTTGTCATTGTGCATTGTTTTTGCTTTTCGTCAAATAAAACATGTCTTTGTTTTGTCTTTGATTTGAAATAAAAAATGTCAAACTGTTGTTTTAAATGTCACAATGCCCCCCCCCCCCGACACCCCCCCCCTTCCACAGTGGGCTTTTATGCCTAAAGTGGTATGCATTCTGGGAATGTAATTTTAACTCTAGGAGTTAATGTTTCCCAGGATGCATCCATCT
>OY744534.1:10102326-10132326 GCA_963556195.1 Sepiola atlantica | reverse complement strand
GAGGTTCTTCCTGTCCACTGCTAGGTGTGTAAGGTTTAGACTTGAAATAATGGATCTTGCGCAGAAACGTCATGCCAAATAAATACCTCGACCCCGCCCCCCCCCCAAAAAAAAATCCAGACAAAATCCGGGTTGTAGAAAAAAAGGTTTTATTCCCATGACGGAGAGCATCCATGTCTTAATATTTGCATCAAAAATAATTATTTCCCTTACATTTCTGCCTCCACACGAACTCACACAGATGTCTGCCCACCATTCCGCGATGCATTTTACAGTGGCGTTTATTCTTCATTTTGTTCAGTCTAACCCTATCACTAACTCAAACTTCAACTTAACGTATGTTTAGACAAGAGTCACAAACGTGGTTGGCCTTTTTGTTAGGCGCAGTGTATAGAATCTGTGCCGATTTATCTTTGTCCAAATCTATAGCGACTCTTTTTGGGAAGCTGGATTGCCCCTCCCCACCATTTTACATCGACCTTATGTATAACTCTGACTATGTGGGGGGGGCAAATAAATAAGAACTTACTAGTAGGTCAACGGCGTGTGCGTGCACCGCCCATTAGTTGCGGGACTTTTCCTCTTGGCTAAGATCAAAGTGTAATATCTGTTCCGATGGATACTGCACCCCATACTGGTATTGTCTTGGCCTTCGGGTCTTGATTTACGCCGGTCAATGGGTCTGTCCTGTGCAGTTCTGGGAGGTCCACCTTCCCAGGCTTTGCTTCCTCTCTTTGGGGGAGGAGTAAGTTTATTGCTTACTACCTCAGGCGCCTCTACCGGGGAAGGCCGATGGCGCTGCCCAGGTAATTTTTAAACCCCACTTTCCCGACCCGACCTTGGGTCACATCTTACTTGTGGGAGTAAGATAAAAACTGGCCTTACGCCTAACTCCTGGAGAGGAGTAAATCAATACAAAGTCCTAGAAATAGAATTTTCTAATGATCCCACGCAACTCTATGAGAGGTGCTGTCCGTCCGTTTTTCGCGTAAGTTAAAATAGCGCACAGATCAAAAGAGGCCCCTTAACCCATAAGCGCCCATGGCCCCCTTTTTAGTACCAGAAAGATAATTAACCATATTACAGCAACATCTGTGCTTTTCAGAGATATCTATAGTTGGTCATAACTATTGGAGTGTCTTTCACATATTGCACTTAATGAATGATGAATATTGGCAACACTACTGTCTGATGTGTAATCAGCAACACTGGTGTCTCAGTTTTCAGTATACCGGGAAAATCTAGAGTGGAAGGATATAATCAGTTTCATCTATTATTCAATCAAATATATTTTTGTAAGTAATTCTTATAATCAACACACATTTTTATATATAGTATAAATGAATGATCCCCCCGGGCAACGCTGGAGCACGGGTCTTGCTAGTATAGTATAAATGAATGATCCCCCCGGGTAACGCTGGAACACGGGTCTTGCTAGTATAGTATAAATGAATGATCCCCCGGGTAACGCTGGAACACGGGTCTTGCTAGTATAGTATAAATGAATGATCCCCCGGGTAACGCTGGAGCACGGGTCTTGCTAGTATAGTATAAATGAATGATCCCCCCGGGCAACCCCGGAGCACGGGTCTTGCTAGTATAGTGTAAATGAATGCTCTAACTATTCTATCAAGTAAAGTAAATCTTTAAAAGTAATTATTAGTATAAAATAATATTGTATTTACAAAATATTTTTTGTAATAAGTTGAAGAAATATTTGAGCATTGGGTTCTCTGATTCTTTTTTTGGGGAGGGGTGAAGCGCTAAGGTGCAGTGCAAGGGATTATGTAGTATATTCGTTACTGTTATCATCTTAGTGGTTTTATCTATACCACCACGTGTAGACCGTGTCACCATCTTGAATTGAATCTTCTTGTATAAGGACCAATTAATTATTACGAACGACATGGTATATTACAAATATTAATTTAATATGGGTTGGTCGTTCATTTCAAAGCATTGTTGGATTTGTTAATAAAATTGAAATATAAACCATTAACAATGCAATATTAATTAATTTTTTTTTCATTATTCTTATTAATTTCGGAATAAAATTCAATCATCAGAGGTTATCAATATTGAGTCATTTTTTTTGTTTCTTCATCAAAAAACAAGAATAAACAAACTTATTTCTTTGTTACTTGATAAACGTCTTTGGTGCGATGTCTCCGCTCTGGTGTTGTTGGCGGTTATGATTCAAATTCTGTTTGTTAAGGAAACCTGTTCATGTTTTTATTATTTTATAACTGTCTTTGTGGCTTGAAAAGCACTGCGGGGTTTACGTTAAAGCTGACCTTGTGCCAAACACACCCTCGTACCGAAACGTCGGTGTAGGAGTTCTCAAAATTCGTGTCGAACGAATGTCTACAAAAGACGTGATTAATGTCACATAAAAGAAGTCCTCTTTCAAGAGACGCAACGTGATGTTTCTCGGGAGTCGAACATCGGAACTTCAAAGACACGGACCAAAGCGCGGAACTTTTGACGTCGAATTCTACCGTTTTCCGAGCGACTAATTATTTTGATGAAGCCAAGTTAAAACAGTTTTCCTTCACAAGTCGAATAAGTGTAGAAATACATCGTCGACGTTTATCGCTGTGAAAACTTTTAATTGAAATGTTAACGGTCACACATTCATACACAAATGGACTGCTTCTTCAGAAAAAAAATGCAAAGCAAATTTGATAAATAGAGAGATAGACAAGACCCTCCGAGCCTAGTATATATATATATATATATATATATATATATATATATATATATATATATATATATATATAATAACAATATCCAGGTACAATATCCTCAGGGTAGTAATCCAAAGAATTTCAACCGGGTTTATAAAAAGTGCTCAATACCAAATAGAGCGTTTATATATGCTTATTTTTATTTACACAGCCATGTACAAAATCTGCGACACTTGCATGTCGATGTTATCGATCAACAGCTATTATAATTGAGATCTCATCAGGCAGAGTTAGAATCTGATCTTAACCTTAGATCATATTTGGAAAGCTATATATATATATATATATATATATATATATATATATATATATATATATATATATTATATTTCAATCTTATTGCTCTCATCAGTGCAGGAAAGTAACAATTTCAGACGGTCGGGAGGCGCGAACCCGGTTCACAGAATCAGCCTAGAAACTGTCACGTAATTAAGGGAAATTAAGATCTATATGCACCTAGAAGCAGGCAGAGATAGAAGACTAGTCAAGAGTGTTCGACGAACGTATTCGGAACTTTGCATTAGAGCTTTTTGACAGTTTATTTTTAACATCCCAGAGAGTGCTCAACTTTAATTTCGTAAAGGGGCTTAGTATAATATTTATAAATAAATATTAAATTATTAATATATATATATATATATATATATATATATATATATATATATATATATATATATATATATATATATTATATATATATACATATATATATAAATAACATATATGATATATATATATATATATATGTATATATATATATATATAAATAATTTAATATTATTTATCTACAAAAAAAAAAAAAAATAAATGAATTAAAAATAAATTTAATATCATTTATTTAAAAGTAACATTGTATATATATATATATATATATATATATATATATATATATATATATAAATTAGTCGTCCAAGGCTATAGCAATGCGATGTGGTTGCCGTGAGATGGAAAAGTGAAAAGAAATAAACGCAGGGAGAGAGTGAAACTCAAAACGATTTATTAATAATTTCACGAAAACTGATTAAATACCAAATAGTATTTTTTTTTTTTTTTTTTTTTGGTAAGTAACAGATCGGCAAAGGGTAATCTTAAATTTTCGAAAGAACAACTTTCATTATCAGAAGACAACAATAGAAGACCGAGGGGGTCGGAAAAACGTGGAAAAACCGGTGTCAGATCATCGTATTATAGGGGAAAACAATTGGGAGTAGGAACGCAGAAAACGTCAAAATTCAATTAAGCAATCACATAACTAAGGTTAAAACATTATAAACATTAGTTTAGTAATATACCAATTTTTTAAATTTTATTATGTTTCATTTTAAATGACTCATCAATCTTTATTTATTTATTTATTTATTTATTTATTTTTTTTTTCATTTATTCTCTTCAAATCTAAATTTAAATTCACTGTCAAAGGGAGATAACTTATTCTAAATAATATGTTCAGACCTTAGAAATGAGTCAATTCACATTTAAATTTAAATTCACTGTCAAAGGGAGATAACTTATTCTAAATAATATGTTCAGACCTTAGAAATGAGATTGGAAACTTGAGAAGGAATTTGAGTTGTGAAGTGGATTAGGAACGCAGAAAACATCAAAATTCCATTAAGCAATCGTATAACTAAGGTTAAAACATTATAAACATTAGTTTAGTAATATACCAATTTTTTTAAGTTTTATTATGTTTCATTTTACATGACTCATCAATCTTTATTTATTTATTTATTTTATTTTATTTTATTTATTTATTTATTTTTTTTTTTTCATTTATTCTCTTCAAATCTAAATTTAAATTTACTGTCAAAGGGAGATAACTTATTCTAAATAATATATTCAGACTTTAGAAATGAGATTGGAAACTTGAGAAGGAATTTGAGTTGTGAAGTGGATAAAAGCCAAGGATGGGACCTTTTTTTTTTTTTTTTTTTTTTTTTTTAAATTTTATTAGCAGGGGAAGGGGGGGGGAATAAGAAGAGAGAGGATTATAAAAAAAAAAAAAAAAAAAAAAAAAAGAAAAAAGGTAAGTAAGTTGTGGGTGGGAGTGTGAGGAGGTGGGAGTGTGAGGAGGTGGGAGTGTGAGGATGTAAGAATCAGAGGATGAAGGGAGATGACAACTCGAATCTGTTATTCAAGGCAGGGCGAAATTTAGAGATGAGGATAGCTTCCGAAATTCGAAGCTGGCCTATATTGCGGACAGAGTTGAGGATGCGGACACTAATGGAGCGATGCGTGTTGCCACATGAAATTAAGTGTTTATGGAAGGAGGAAATGTGGGTGTTTAGATGTTCTTTAATACGTTGGTGTAGAGGCCTAACGGTACTACCGATGTAGAATTTTTGGCACTTAGAGCATTGCAGGTTGTATACTATATATATATATAAGGGTACAAATTCTAGTATATATTATGTATAAATCCGTTTTTAACGCCAATACGTAGTTTAAGAAAAATAAACTGTTTTGGAGCATTAAAATAATTTCTAACGCTTTTGATAATGTTTAACCAACAACTTATTTATTTTTTTGATCGCTTACGTTTGAATTTATGTTTTGAAACATGACGTAAGGCGTAAATCTGTGACGTCACGTCAAAACTATAATTATTTTGTTAAGATATGATCTATTTATAAAAAAATCACAATAATAAAAAGACAACGTTGGGTCTTTTGTATTCTTTATACCAATAAAAATTATAATACAAATTTGAATATGAAATTAAATTTAAATTACTGAAATATTTCTGTTATTTGAGATGAATGTTGTAGTCATATATCTAAATAAATAGCGAGTGCAAATACTGGCGATCCGTAAATGTTTCGTCATTTTTGACGAAGCGTATGCACTATGTGTTTATGTGCGCGCAATTGTATGCGCGATTGTATGCGCGATTGTGTTCGCATTTATGTGTAAATAATGTATTTGTTTATTGAGAGCTCCAAGCTCACGCCCCATCCCATTGCCGCAATGTTGCATTCTTGTGCTTTTTTTTTACAAATACTTCAATGGATCGTGCTCCGATCAACTAGCTGTTCCAGTGCTCCCTCGACGCAACTACACTAGAACAACCCTACTATTATATACTGTGGAGGTCACCAGATGCCGGAGAGCCTTCTACTCTAGTAGCTTCTTTTCTCGTGCTGCCGGCCTCTGGAACTCCCCACCTGCTCCCTGTTTCCCCGACGTTACTGACATGCAGAGGTTTAAAGCTAATGTAAACAGACATTTCGCTACACAGCTCCCAACTTAAGATGACACTCAGAACCTACCCCCTAATTCTCAGTAGCCCCTTACGTCTACAGTGGCGGCCTGCATTGTTTGGGGAGAAATATCTTAGGAAAAAAAAACTTGCTTGATTTTAAGCACTTAACACAATCAATTCGTTCTCGCTAAATGAAAACAAACTGTTAAAAGGTATTTCGTATTTATCACATTTTGTGGTTTCTTGTATTGAAACACGTAACACGAAAAGAAAATTAACTTTACAACCGATGAAAATAGTTCACTGGTTTTATTGACCAACGGGACAATAACACAAAAGAATAATAAAGAAGAAAAAAAAAGAAGGAAAAAGAGTCTACGTAAATAACTAAATCAAATGATGTAAATTAAACTGCGTTCCTCCATTCTAGAAACGATCGATAACTCTTGTCTGCCTAAGTATATTTCGTGTTGTTTAGTGAATTCTTTTTTTTTTTTTTAACGTATTCAACTTGCAGGTGTGAAACCTTGAGGAACTCTTCAAATTCGTCTCGATTATTGAGTGCTTTCTTCTTTCGTGTGGCTTCTTCGCCATTTAAAATAACAACTCATTCAAACAGAAACAATTTTGTGAGGCAAAAAAGCAAAACGAATGATACCTGTTATTTTTCGTTTTGCTTTTTATTTTGTGGCCGGGAAATAGGGGTTCATTGTGTAGACGTTTTGGATACCCCTTTTTCGTGAATTTGTATTATTTAGATTACTCAGACTACTGTTCCTACAACGTTTCGGGCGATGTAATCTCCGACCTTCTTCAGGTGCGGCTGAAATAATAAATTCATAATTTAGAAAGCCATTCTTAACATCGGGAGGTTTATGGTTAGGGTTAACTATTCTGAACTTTCACGTAACAATTAAATAAACAGAATAGATAATAAACCCTTACCCCCCCCCCCCGATGTTAAGAATGGCCTTTTAAATTATAACGTTGTTATTTAAGTCCGGTCCGTAAACTGTACAAGTACCCTTTTTATAATTTATTTTCTTACTGATTCGCTGTATTTTCCTTCTGAGTTATGGTTATAAAAAAAACTCAGTTTGAATTATCTCCCCTTTCAACTGACTCTTTCATCGTCTTAATAATTCAGAAGCAGTGGAATTTTCTTGGTCAAATCGGTACGGACCCGAATTAATCAAAAAGTTGAAACGACCCAACGCTCTTTCTGTTTTATAAACACACTAGCTGGCTTACCCCGCTAGCTCTCGCTTCACATTTATTATATACTAGACCACCCGTGACCCGTTGGGTCAGTTTGTTATATTTGCTATGGAATTCATGTATGAGCGTGACACTTGTGGCATAAAGAAAATAGTTTTTTTTTACATAACAGAAGCATTTCTATGAAAGTATATTAAAATGAAAAAAGAATATAGATTTCTATGAGTCGTTCTGTTTATTATAATTGTTGTTTTTTTTTAAATTACAGTTACTGAATTATAAGTGGTTGGTTAGGACGATTTGAGAAAGGAAGTGGGTACAGCCGTGGCCACCGAGAGACAGCAGGCTTTCTCGCGTACGTAACGAAAACAGACGGAGTAGGAGTGGTGAAATCTATGAGAGGGAAAGTGGGAGGTGGTTTCGTTCACCGACCGCTCGTATGGCTGATATTAATAATGAGTGTTGTTTTTTTGTTTGTTTGTTTTTGTTTTTTGAAAGGGAGGTGTTTTTTGAAACTGCGACAGACTTTACGAAGTCTTCCCGTTGAATGTTTTTAGCCGTGAAGAAAACAAAAAAACTATTTGATGAAATTAAATGAAATTGTTTATATTAAAAGACTAAAACAAACATTGCTAAAACTCTCAGTATTATAAGGTCAGGATCAAGGACAATGAAGCAGTCCTGGGAAAAGAGTGGCGCCCTCCCCTACATCTTGGGTTAGTTGATAATGTAAAGAGATCCTCTACTGTAATCGGGCAATTTAGCCTTTTATAAAGTCTGAAATTAGCGACCACCTCACCTAAAATAAGCGAACGCGATTTTTGTTTGACGAATTTGACAATATAACTAAATAAATATTTGAAATAAAAAAAATTAATTTCTCAGATGTTAACCATACAATATCATTGCCCTTGTCTTATTTTTACGTCTCTATTTGGTACTTTGTTACATGGGGACCCGGGCTAACTTTGACCCTGACCCTAACTTTAACCCTAACCCCCAATGACCCTGAACTTTATAGGTAACCCTACCCCCCTCCCTAACCCTAACGACGGGGTCAAAGTTAGCGCGGGTCCCAATCTAACGAAGCACCATCTATTTGTTAGTAAGTTACGCTTGTTTTATTATGAGCACCCCCCCGGATAAGAGTGAAATATTTTGAAAAAATTAATAATTTGCCTTCCAATAACGCGTGTACGATGGACACTCTACTAAAAAGGGTTGATATACCGTAAAAACTGGTAGGCTTCCGATAGTAAACGAAATTATACTTGTTACTTTTTTTTTCGATTAGATTTTCTTTTTTATTTTGCTTTGAATCACGACTTTCATCACTTTCGTTTTTGTTAAATATTTTTTTTTTACTTTTTGCGATTTATTTATTTGTTTTTATTGCGTTTTCACTTTTCAATTACGTTTATTCTCTCTCACTCTCTCTCTTTCTTTATCTTCTCCCTCTATCTCTCTCTTACGAACACAAACTTTCTCTTTCTTTCGTACGCGCTCTCTGTGTTTCACTGGAAAAAAAAAGGAATTCCACAGTGTTTTCTACATCAATTTGTATAATTTACTGTTAATAAAATTATCCGGTGGCTAGAAATATGCACATATCTTACTCACCAAAATTTTGCGTGACGGGATGGAAGTATATATATTTATTATATTACTCGGTTGTCGGGGTAAAAGCTGTCTCTTCAGCAATCACTATCGGTCGCGACTCCCCTCCCCCGTTGTCAGGGGCAAAAGTAAATACTAAATCTTATTAAATGAGAGTGTCAGATCGTGACACAAAATAAGAAACTTAACTTCTCAGATGTTAACTATACAATATCATTGTCATTGTCTTATTTTTTACTATCTCTATTTGGTAGTTTGTTACATTGGGACCTGGGCTAACTTTGGCCCTGACCCTAATTTTAACCCTAACCCCCAATGACCCTGAACTTTATAGCTAACCCTAACCCCTCACTGACCCTAACCCTAACGACGGGGTCAAAGTTAGCGCGGGTCCTAATGTAACAAATCACCTTCTATTTGTTAGTAAGAGACTTTTTGCGATTTATTTATTTGTTTTTATTGCGTTTTCACTCTTTCTCTTCCCCCCCCCCTCCATCTCTTACGAACACACACTCTCTCTTTCTTTCGACCACGCTCTCGGTGTTTCACTGAGAAAAAAAAACAAAACAAAACAAACATTGCTTATTGTCCGTTCAAAACATTTAAAAAATAAATACTGGTTCCTTACCATCCAAAAATAATAAATAAATGTTTTAACACTTTAAGAAGTGGTGCAAATAAAAAATAAATACTTAGTTCAAACTATCATTGAAAAAAAAAACATTGCTTAACGTCCGTTCAAAAACAACAACAACAAAAAATAATAGACATGCCCTAAAAACGTCAAAATAAAAAACAAAAAATAGTTTTAAGTTTTAAGCAACACAAAAAAGTACTTTTTGACCGGGTGATTAAAAAAAATGTATTATTTCTTCCCCTTCCGCTCGAAATGTAGAAGAAAAAATATTAGCGGCTGGTTGGGATCGAACTATAAACCAGTCGGGCCAAAGACAAAAATACTACGTCGCTTACCGTTGCGCTAAAGGGAAATAATTAAAATTTGATGCAGAAATTAGGCTAATTAAATGTTATTAATAATCTAGGTGCGGCACGCATGCGCAGAGCGTTTGCCGGAAGCGTGACACACGTACGTACACCTTAGCGTATTAATATATAGATTGTTGTTGTTTTGTTTGTTTGATTTTGTTTTTTAAAAGGGTTTGAAACTGCGACAGACTTTACGAAGTGCTCCCGTTGAATGTTTTTAGTCGTCAAGTAAACAAAAAAACTATTTGATGAAATTAAATGAAATTGTTTATATTAAAAGCGATATAAAAATTTCCAGAATGAAAAATTGCATGCGTTCGTTAATCGTAAGAGATTACCACCCGTGACCCGTTGGGTCAGTTTGTTATATTAGCTATGGAATTCATGTATGTGCGTGACACTTGTGGAGAAAACAAAAAAACTATTTGATGAAATTAAATGTAATTGTTTAAAAAAGAATATAGATAGATTTCTATGCGTCGTTCTGTTTATTATAATTGTTTTTTTTAAAAATTATAGTTACTGAATTATAAGTGGTTGGCCATACTTATAGGTAAATATGCACTGAACAGGTGAGAAAGGAAGGGGGTACAACCGGCTGTCTCGCGTACGTAACGAAAACAGAGGGAGTAGGAGTGGTGAAATCTGTGAGAGGAAAAGTGGGAGGTGGTTTCGTCACCGCCGCTATTGATATTAATAATGATTGTTGTTGTTTTGTTTGTTTGTTTTTGTTTTTTAAAAGGGTGGAGCTTTTTTGAAACTGCGACAGACTTTACAAAGTCCTGCCGTTGAATGTTTTTAGCCGTGGAGAAAACAAAAAAACTATTTGATGAAATTAAATGTAATTGTTTTATATTTAAAGCGATATAAACATTTCCAGAATGAAAAATTTCATGCGTTCGTTAATAAAAGGAGTTCAACGGAATTAGAATAACAGATTGGAAGACGATGCTATTTACGCATGCGCAACCGGATGTTGAAAACCGGAAAGCTGAAAGCTGATTGCAAACATACAAGACCCATAGACTTTTAGTAGTATATAGATATATATATATATATATATATATATATAAATATATATATATACATATATATACATATATATATATACATATATATATACATATATATATATACATATATATACATATATATACATATATATATACATATATATATATGTATATATATATATGTATATATATATATATATGTATATATATATATATATATATATATATATATATATATATATTAAATTCCCGAAACAGTTTTTCATGGTAAACAACTGATGATCCCTTAAATAGTGTTAGAAGCAAACTAATATAATAACTGTAAAAGTTAAATTGACTTACATGAGTGATTTTCCACTGAACGAATTGGGACTTAAGGTTTTTTTTGTTTTTTTTAATATAGTATAAATGGTTGAGAAACTTCCAAGACTATATATATATATATATATATATATATATATATATATATATATATATATATATATATATAATACTATAAATACTAAAATAATATATAATATTATATAAAACTAAAAATAATACATTAATCACCTAAATAATAGTGTAATGGATTCGTCCAAACACTTTAAAATGCAGCAACATTTTTGTGAGTAACGGATAAATTTTATTAGACAGACGAACAGCAAAGGTAAAGAAGATTTTAATTTTTTTAATTTTTTATGTTTTAAAATAACTAATATAAGTTAGCAAAACATTTATATGGAACAAAACGTAGATTTAGTATAAGGAACGTTTATGTTTTTGTCTTTTAGAGGAAGTGGGGTCTGATCAACTCTGCTGGGAAGCCATGAAATTTAATACTGTCTTGTTTTTAAATTCCCGAAACAGTTTTTCATGGTAAACAACTGATGATCCCTTCAAATAGTGTTAGAAACAAACTAATATAATAACTGTAAAAAATAAATTGACTTACATGAGTGATTTTCTACTGAAAGACTTGGGATTATAAGTTTTTTTTGTTTTTTTTTAAATATAGTTTTAATGGTTGAGAAACTTCTGAGACTATATATATATATATATATATATATATATATATATATATATATATATATATATATATATATATATGGGGGAAGGTAGACGATAATTCATAAAAAAGAAATGTGGTGGACAAAATGTGTGAAAAAATGACAAACGGAAAAACAAGTTAACGTGCAGAAGAAAAACAAAAACAAAAGATTTTGACCGGTTTCTTTCTGTTGGAGAAAGTCTTTTGTTTTTGTTTTTCTCCTGCACTTTAACTTGTTTTCCGTTTGCCATTTTTCACACACACACACACACACACACACGCACACACACACACACACACACATATATATATATATTTATAAATAAATATTAATTATTTATTATCTACAGACATCGATGGTTCATGCTTACGCAATCTTCAGTGCAGGATTTGTTTATATAACAAACAACGAAACCAGTTTTTAACTAATTTCTTGTTTGTTACTTTTTCATGTTTCATTTCAGTGATTTATTCTTTTTAACATTTTCTGGGTTAGGGTTAGGGTTAGTGTTATGGTTATAGTTAGGGTTAGGGTTTAGGGTTAAGGTTAGGGTTGGGGTTAGGGTTTAGTGTTAGGGTGAGGGTTAGGGTGAGGGTTTAAGGTAAGGGTTTAGGGTTAAGGTTAGGGTTAGGGTTAGGGTTAGGGTTAGGGTTTAGTGTTAGGGTTAGGGTTAGGGTTAGGGTTAGGGTAAGGGTAAGGGTTTAGGGGTTAGGGTTAGGGTTAGGGTCAGGGTCAGGGGGAGGGTTAGGTTTAGGGTTTAGGGTTTAGGGTCAGTGTCAGGGTTATGGGTAGGGTTAGGGTTAGGGTTAGGGTTAGGGTTTAGGGTTACGGTTAGGGTTAAGGGTAGGGTTAAGGGTAGGGTTAGGGTTAGGGTTAGTGTTTAGGGTTTAGGGTTAGGGTTAGTGTCAGGGTTGGGGTTAGGGTTATGGTTTAGGGTTTAGAGTTTAGGATTAGGGCTTAGAGCTTAGGGTTTAGGGTTAGGGCTAGGCTTAGGGTTAAGGTTTAACGTTAGAGGTTCAAGGTCAGGGTTATTCTTTCGCTAGACAGAATTCAATGAGTTCTTCGAGAGATTCAACGCGCTGACACAGATCGTAGAAATTCATTTTGTTTTATTTAGCGCGCTTCAGATCGTAGAAATGAATTCCTTACAAAAGTTATCGTCTGCTTGCTTGTCTAATGCCTGCTGCAGCCTGATTGGTTAATAGTTTCGTCAACTCTCGGTCGCTTCCGAGATCTGCCCGAACGTTGACGACGCGAAGTCACGGAAACGCGGTGCGTTCTCCATAAGACTACCAATAAATTAAGATACCAACTGGCGGGAACATGTCATTGTTATAGCTCTGTAACCTCCATTAAATTCCTTAACATTGTCAGTTGCGACACTTGCGAATAGCGATGCGAAGGATACTGTTTCTCTTGGTAATCATGCGGTTGGTTTTTATTTATATTAGGTTTAAGCCGGCGATTATTATCTGACCGGACCACAGGAGACCACGAACGCCACTTCCGAAATCGCATGTCTATTAAATAAGAATGCCAACTCGGCGTATCTTGTTCTGTGGCCGCTGTGATTATGTCCTTTGGGTCAGGTCAGCCTGTGCAGAGAAATATCGATGGACCGGACGGTGGCGAGAGAAACAAATTGGTAACATGAGACGTTATTTGAAGGCCACAATTTCGGACTTGGCAGCTGCAGGAATGAGAACGGCCAATGGCGGATAAGGACAGTAGCCGATTACACATTTGGGCAGGCAGGTATTCAGACCAACAGAATATATAAGCTTTTTGAAGTGTGTTTAAATACTCTCTTTTTCTCTTTTTCTTTCTTTTTCTCTTTTTCTTTCTTTTTCTCTTTCTTTCTCTCTTTCTTTCTTTCTTTCTTTCTTTCTTTCTGCTTCTTTCTGTCTCACTTTCTCTAAAAAAAACTATGACGTCATTCAGTACTAGAGAGAACAGCCCTTTGGCTAGGAGCAAATGGTAGTATCTGTTTTGATACAAAACTTAATCTTTTCTCTCCTCCGAGAGTGAACGAAAACTACTTCTAGACTGAGCCAATTTTAATTTTTTCCAAGAGTGCCCCTATTTGAAAGCTAGATTTTCCTCTTATTAAAACACATCCTTGTGTCTAACTCTGCCTTCATGGAGGAGCAAGTAAATCCTCCATTGAAATAGAGAGCATAAAATAACAGAGAACATATAGTCGCTGTCCACAGGTCGTCTATGTCGGAAGTGATATATATATATATATATATATATATATATATATATATACATAACACTAAAAAAAATATATTATAATTATTTATAGCCCCCTAATATAGGCTGGGCTCTGTAGTGAGTAGTATTTACACAGCTGTTATCGTGGTCTTAATGAATGTTCTATTCAATAGTAGAACACTTTAGTACAGCTGCCGTTAAATAGGATTAATCTCTGGCTGATTTACCGAGTTGTTGAGAACGGCCGCTCGGGTTAAGACGTTGGAATTTGAGTTTGAAATATAACTCGTGTTTCGGGGGTCGAGTCCGGTGACCGGTGTGAATCATTATTTTCTACACTGACGATTCCCGTAAGAATAAAACGTATACGCATGTAGATAATAAAAACAAATATTTATGATTATATATACATCTCTCTCTCTCTCTCTCTCTCTCTCTCTCTCTATATATATATATATATATATATATATATATATATGTATATATATAATATATATATATATGGATATCAACAATATTTACTTCACTATATGTTATTACAAAGGGAGGTAAGAATTAGAGGAAATGATCAAATTCTAATTATGCCTGATGAGATCTCAGAATGTACTTCTGTAGATCGATAACATTGACATGCCAGTGTCGCAGATCTTGTACATGTCTGTTTGAATAATTGATATTTACTTTACCATGATTACTTTATATATATATATATATATATATATATATATATATATATATATATATATATATATATATATATATATATATATATATATATATATATATATATATATATATATATATATATATATATATATGTATATATATATATATGTATATATATATGTATATATATATATATATATATATATATATATATATATATATATATATATATATATATACATGGCGGTCTGTGGTGACTGAAAATCTAGACTTCGAACCTCGAGGCTGATAATAATAATAATAATAATAATAATAATAATAATAATAATAATAATAATAATAGTTATAATAATAATGATGATGATGATTATGATGATGAATGATAATAATAATAATCTATATAATAATAATGTATGTAAAGACGAAAGGTGATTCCCGTTGTAATTGGAACGCTTTGAACCATAACGAAAAGTCACCATAAATGGCTTAAACAGATTGACGAGACAATTTCTTTTCCAATTCTGCAAAAGGCTTGCCTGTTAGGAACGGCGAAAGTTTTAAGGGACAGATTGAATGTCTACGGTCAAGGGAATTGACCTGTTGTTAAAAAAAGAAAACACCCCAACTAAAAACATCCAAAAGTTAAGACTACTGTGAAATTATTATTATTATTATTATTATTATTATTATTATTATTATTATTATTATTATTATTATTATTATTATTATTATTATTATTAATATTATTATTATTATTATTATTATTATTATTATTATTATTATTATTATTATTATTATTATTATTATTATTATAATAATAATAATAATAATAATAATAATAATAATAATAATAATAATAATAATAATAATAATAATATTGAACAGGACAGCTCTAAGGTATTATTTTTTTATCAAACAATTTCTCCATTTAGTAATCAAATATGACAGAGACTTACCGACTGTGGTTATGTTATGAATAAGTGTATGTGCCAGGCGTGGAAAGCAACACGATAATCCGCTGGAAAAGTGCTCATGTTTTCCGCAGACGTCAAGCGACCAGCTTTAAGGTCTCATATCACGATCAAGACCTTTCTGGAGATAAACACTGGACTTTCCGAATTGGAGCTTCTGGCCGCAATAAGTTAGTAGGCATCGTGGTGTACGTACTTCGTGAAAGTTTCACCGTCAATTGGTGGATGACTCAGGTAAGGCAAGGCAAGAACGTGAAACATGAACTTTGATGAAGATGACGAGAATTCGGCACTATTGGCTTTAAAATGGTTGATATGCCGTAAGAAAACAATCATGCATCTACATAAGAATAATGTTATCTTTATCAAATTTTAAATACATATTTTAATAGACTAAAAAGTAGCGATAACTCCAATAAAAACACGAATATGTATTTCATATTAGGGTATATTAACGTAAATATCCGCAACAAGCACGAATAGAAGCAAAATCACACCCCTTCACTATAGAAGTCTTTATATGCTGGAAAACTTTCTACCCTGATAGTTTTTGCAATTCTATCCTTCTCTCTGTTTTCCCGACTGTACAAACGTTCAGAAATTTAAATGTAATGTGAACAAACATCTTGCTGCACAACTGCCCACTTAAGATTCCCTCTTTAGATCTGGCTCCTAATCACAATAGCCCCTTACGTGTTAGTGGCTGTATGCCTTGTTCGGTCTGAATACATTTTTTTTATATGTAACGAGAAATGTATAGGAGTAAGCTGAGATCACACAAAGATTGCAGCATGATGTCTAACATTTAAACTATTTCTTCTAAATTGAATTATTGTTTATTTAATTATTATCATTTTTTTTACTTTTAATTGGATTTTAAGAACATCTTTTTAGCGACAATTTTGGGTATCAAATGTAAACGACATTTTTGGCGCGAAGGGAAAAATGATCCGTTTTCAAGGAGTGTCAACGACTACCAAAGAAATTTTGAAATTGTCTCAAAGACAAAAGAAACGAGAAATGTATAGGAGCAAGCTGAGATCACACAAAGATTGCAGCATGATATCTAACATTAAAGCTATTTCTTCTAACTTGAAGTATTTTTTTTACTTTTAATTGGATTTTAAGAACATCTTTTTAAGCGAAGATTTTGGGTATCAAATGTAAACGACATTTTTGGCGGGAAGGAAAAAAATGATGATCCGTTTTCAAGGAGTGTCGGCTAGACGACTACCAAAGAAATTTCCAGATTTGACATTTGATCGATTTTTTTTCAGACTTTTAATTTTTGAAATTGTCTCAAAGTTATCAAAGACTAAAAGAAAAAAAAAACAGTTCGATTCTGAAGATTTAGCAATTCAATCGGCGCGTTTACAGCTGAAAGTACCATTTTAAAATTATGCATAAAACAAACGTTGATGTTTTTTTTATCGATAGAAAGCCATACTTAAAACCTAAGCACGTGAAGGACTGGCGTAAAATACTCTCTGAAAATTAAGCGTCGAAGACGGATAAAAATACGATTTCAAAGTTAAACTTGACGGAACTCACGTGATACAATAATATTTCAAACTTAAGCATGATGGACTAACAAATATATTATCTAATCTAATATATAAAGTAGAGACGTTTTTTCCCCTGTACCTTCTCGGAGAATAGGAAAATAACCACATGCATCACAGGGTACTAAACTCACCATTATATTACACTTATTCACTCGAGCGTGTTTTAGTAAAATTGTTATCATTTTCTCCTTCTCTCCCCCTCTCTCCTTCTCTCCCCCTCTCTCTCTTTCTCTCCCTCTTTCTCTCTCTCTCCCTCTCTTTTTCTCTCTCCCTCTTTCTCTCCCTCTCTCTCCCTCTTTCTCTCTCTCTTTCTCTTTCTCTCTCTCCCTCTCTATTTCTCTCTCTCCCCCTCTCTCCTTCTCTCCCCCTCTCTCCTTCTCTCCCTCTCTCTCTCTTTCTCCCCCCCTCTCTCTTTCTCTCCCTCTTTCTCTCTCTTCCTCTCTCTCTCTTTCTCTCTCCCCCTCTTTCTCTCTCTCCCTCTTTCTCTCCCTCTCTCTCTCTTTCTCCCTCTCTCTCTCTTTCTCTCTCTCCCTCTCTCTTTCTCTCTCTCCCTCTCTCTTTCTCTCTCTCTCTCTCACGCGTAGTAAGTTTATTTTCTATCTAATATATAAAGTAGAGACGTTTTTTCCCCTGTACCTTCTCGGAGAATAGGAAAATAACCACATGCATCACAGGCTACTAAACTCACCATTATACTACACTTATTCACTCGAGCGTGTTTTAGTAAATTTGTTATCATTTTCTCCTACCTAACATTAAATATTACATTTGGCCCACCATCAACGTCTCTCCGAAAAAAACAACTCCATATAGGTCGTAGCAAAAACTTTTCTCCCTAACAATTCTGTACTGTCACTCTACTCATCGACACCGGCAACTAATACACACAGTTTAATTTTCACAAACCACTCAGTTCTTATTTATTATTTGTCTGATATTTTGACATATTTTCACATGTATTTTTTTAACTCGAAATGGTTACGCAGTCGTTAGGAACGCAGGTTTCATGATCGACAGTTTCAGCGTTCGATCCCATTCTACTCAACCACTTTTTTCTCTTTTTTGTTTAATTTATAGCATTCACCAACACGGTAGACGGGGGGGGAGGAACAACAATAGACCGTTTCCTTTATTATTCGACGTCATGCAATAGGTAGTACTTTCTCCCGTGCAACGCCTAGTTTTAAAATAAAGGGGACAGATTGATGAACATGCTATTTTGGTACTTATATCGATCTTGACCCAGTTTTCGCGAGTTTCTTGTCGGAAGCGTTCGGCTATCATACGCAAACGCCCGAGAGATGACGAGCCGATTTATACCAGACGACAATTTTGATACGGTGCTGCGTCCTATGATTTTAAGTTATATTTTCAAGAAATTTTCTAAAAGAAACAAAAAAAAACAAAAACAAGCAAAACATAGCGAAGTTACTGTTATCAAATAAATATTTTTATTTATTTTGATACGTTGCTGCGTCCTATAATTTTTAGTTATAGTTGCAAGAAATATTTTAAACAACAAAACAAATAAAACAAGCAAAACAGAGCGAAATTACTGTTATCAAATAAATATTTTTAACCGTAACCCTAAATCCTAACCCTAACCCTAACCCTAACCTCTAACCCTAACCCTAACCCTAACCTTAACCCTAACCCTAACCCTAACCCCTAACCCCTAACCCTAACCCTAACCCTAACCCTAACCCTAACCCCTAACCCTAACCCTAACCCTAACCCTAACCTTAACCCTAACCCTAACCCTAACCTCTAACCCTAACCCTAACCTTAACCCTAACCCTAACCCTAACCCTAACCCCTAACCCTAACCCTAACCCTAACCCTAACCCTAACCCTAACCTTAACCCTAACCCTAACCCTAACCCTAACCCTAACCCTAACCCTAACCTTAACCCTAACCCTAACCCTAACCCTAACCCTAACCTTAACCCTAACCCTAACCCTAACCCTAACCTCTAACCCTAACCTCTAACCCCTAACCCTAACCTCTAACCCTAACCTCTAACCCCTAACCCTAACCTCTAACCCTAACCCTTAACCCCTAACCCTAACCCTAACCCTAACCCTAACCCTAACCCTAACCCTAACCTTAACCCTAACTTTAACCCTAAACCCTAAACCCTAAACCCTAAACCCTAACCCCTAACCCAAACCCCTAACCCTAACCCCTAACCCTAACCTCTAACCCTAACAACAAGAAAAACAAAACAAGCAAAAGATTAAAATCATAGGACGCAGCACCGTATCAAAATTGTCGTCTGGTACAAATCGGCTCGTCATCTCTCGGGCGTTTGCATAGGATAACCGAACGCTTCCGACAAGAAACTCGCGAAAACTGGGTCAAGATCGATATAAGTACCAATGTTTGGTCTTACCATCGGTGTTTTTAAAATGTTTTTTTTTTCGTGAATATCACTTATTTGTTATAGTAAAACAAGTACCCTTATTTTAAACTGAAGTATGACGCACTCCCGAATATATTATTACATAAAGGTTGCCAACATCCATGAGTTTCCCGATATAAAATCAAAGACATTTAAAAAAATTTCTGTGCCCCCTTTTTCTTGTGCATCTATCGTCTGCACCGTCCTCCATTCGCATGTACCACTTAAGCATGCATCCTACTGCATTTTTACAAGTTTTGATTAGTGCTTGATTGTTCAATATGTTTTTTTTTCGTTTGAAATTAATGTTTGTGTTTTACCATTTATTCAACCAGAACAAGGTATAATCGTGTTGCCACACCGGTTCTCGTTAGATCATTGAAGTTAAGCGACATGGAATCTGGCCAGTACCAGATTTGTAACCATTTAGAAATGCTAGTCGCTTTATGCCATCTAACCTAACCGGAATATACATGCGACTGTGTTAGGTCGAAAGCATTTCTACCTAAGAAAATAAAATAGACATATTAAAGGGAGATAACTGGTCAGAGTTATCCCCCTTGCAAAATAGTAGTGTAACGCCCCTTGGCTTCCAACAGAGACATACATTTTGTAATGACGCCATCGTTATCAGCTCCCACAACAACTGTTCAATTAATTCGTAAATCCGCTTCTTTCAATTGTAAAAAGTAAATGAATAATTACTTCTTGACCATACTAAGTTTTCTCATTCAAATTCTTTATTTTTGTTTGTTAACCCACATTCACTTATTTAAACTTACATCCACTAAGCATCACCGATAAGGTCACTTCATCCTGTAAACCTCCTTCTTCGGAACAAAGCCGGCAAAACCCAACACAAAGTATTACTAGTTCGTTTTTGAACATGGCACACGGCCACTGAAACTTAAGCGGCTACTGTAATTAGGGACCATGTTTATATAGTGCACCCTAACTGAGGAGTTTTGCAGCAAGATGATCGTTAACATTACATTTAAATTTCTGCATGTTGGTACAGTTTGAGAAACAGGGAGCAGGGAAGGGAATCCCCAAAACAAGCGATTCGAGAAAATAAGTTATTAGAGTGGAAAGTTTTACGGCATCTGGGTACCTCTACAGTGAATAGTTGGAACATTTCTGCTAGTCGGGTTGGTAGAGGAGATTTACGTTGACGAGGGCACAAGTGCAGGGAGTTCGTGAAAACACATTCTGTGGAAGTACTTGTAAAACATTCACAGTGATACTGTTACATAGTCCCGGGAATGGGCCGCGGCAGTTCTCGTTTGGTATACTCGTCCCGGAACGGGCCGTGGCAGATCTCGTTGAATCACTCGTCATTTTTAAAAACATAATTCATATAATTTGCATACCTTTAAATTTCTCGCACCTTCAATCTTTCCTCGTCGCGTGGAGGGGTGCGTCGTCTAGTGGTTGAATTCTTTCTTCTTTCTTTCTTCCGTGAACAACGCCGCTGCAACACAAAAGCTGCATGACCGACTCAATCGACAAACAATTTTTAAAACTTTTAATTCTTTTTATTACAGGCGTTAGTTCTCTATCGGCTTGGAGATATTCACCAACGTCGAGACTGGTGATACCAGATCAGGCTGCCCTGTGGCTCCCTGAGACGAAATTCACCTACATTGACGTTTTTTTTTTTTTTTTTTTTTGTAAAACTTAATTATGTTCTACAAAACTAAAAACAAAAACAACAGCCCCTCTCCCTTTCTCCCTCCCCTTTTTTATTTTTATTTTTCCTACCCTACTCCCGGTCCTGGATATGACCTTAAACTACATCCGATGGTGAGATCCGGCTTACGGACTTTGGGGAATGTGGAGCCTCCTCTTAATTACCATTGCTCCCAGGTCCACCCTGACCCGGAGTGGTAGTACCTGTTAGGGTCCCAACTATGGGTTAAATAGAAACAGATATTAAAAGGGGAAAGAAACAAAAAAGAGAAGAAAACAAGACCAGATTCGGCATTAAATAACCCAAAAAGGGTTGATATGCCGTAAAACAAAACTACCAAACCAAAAACCCTGATTAAACATTTGAAAATATAAAGAACTTGAAGCATAAAAACTTTCACTATAATAACCAGATTCGGCATTAAATAACCCAAAAAGGGTTGATATGTCGTAAAACAAAACTACCAAACTACCAAACCAACGTCGAGAGAGAGAGCAAATTACTGCTTTCGTAATTACTTATCAATTTAGTCCTTAACCATTCGTGGAGGGGGGTAGAGATCTTTCGCCTGTATTTTCTTGGGGAATTAATTCCCCTATGTATGTTGCAGACTACATCATAAACATCACGTCTGATAGACTCGCCTCCAAAGCCCAGACTTGCAAAACTCTCAGCTTCTCACGAAGAACGAGTGACGTCACGGATCCACACGTGCAACACTCATGCGCCAACATTTCCTTCACTCATGTTTTCTGACCTCTTGACCCGGTGCTCGTCAACGTTCGCTCTGACAGCACCTGTGAGCTTCAACCGTGAGAACAGCCCTTATTCTACACCCGACTGTACGGGTCCACCCGCACTAAATCGCGCAAGTCAAACCAACAATTTCCAACAGATACGACCACCTCAAGATGCGTCCGTTCCCACAGGGCCATTATCCAACAAGGCAACATTGCAGCGATGATACAGGGACTGAAGCTTGGTAGACAGTGCGGAGCCTATTAGGTAGAAGATATTTATTTGCATATTGTCAAAGAGCGATAAGTCTAGTGGTCGCTGCATCAGCCTAGATTGGATAACAATACTCCATGCATGGGCGAATAGTGGTTTTATAGATATACTGGTGTTATGCTGGTACTGGCAGGTTTGATATGTTTTCTTGCCCGGTAAAGGGAGTTCGCCTTCTTTGCAGCAGACTTGACAGTATCTTCTATGTGTTCATTTTAGTTTATGTTACATGTTAATGTAAAGTCGAGGAGTTTGAGATACCGTGGCATGTGAGTGTGAAAGGCTTTATAGTAGTCGGCATGAAGAATCCAACATAAGGTGTAATAAAAAGGAAGATATGGATACTTAAGTGTTATTTAAGGATAAAATGGTGCGATACAGTGGCATGTGAGTGTGAAAAGCTTAATAGTAGTCGGCATGAAGAAGTCATCATAAGCTGTAATCAAAACGAAGATATGGATACTTAAGTGCTATTTGAAGATAAAATGATGAGATACTGTGGCACGTGAATGTAAAGCCGAGGAGTTTGAACGTTGGACTACCGGGAAAGATGTTATCAGCCATGGCAATCGGTGGTTGGAAAGGTATTTATTTTTAAGAAAAGGAGCTTTGTAGCCTTGGTAGCATTGAATGTGACCACCCATTTGTGGCCCCATTCTACTACTATCAAGAATGATTTAAAGAAATGTTCAAATAAGTTTATTTATTTCTTCTGAAGTGCACTCCGGCCTACAAAAATGCCTGAGCAGCCCCACCAGAATTCCCCAGTAGGAGGGCGCCAGGATATCAACTATAAACTAGCGATAGTAAAGCCTCTTCTCAAACTCGGGAATCTTTATGTTGAACTCGGGAATCTGTACGGAATTTCGAACGGAACCCTATACTTAATCCACGGGCGTAGCTTGTTTTTGTTCCGTAAGCAATGACGGGTAAAGGTATTCAGTAATTCATGATTGTATTCTTGGCACTTTTCTCTATTGCGCCACGGGTCTGTGTTAATTAAATAAAGAGTTCTGCTCAAAATTCCGTACATATTCCCGAGTTCAACATAAAGATTCCCGAGTTCGACATAAAGATTCCCGAGTTCGACATAAAGATTCACGAGTTCAACATAAAGATTCCCGAGTTCGACATAAAGATTTCCGAGTCGACATAAAGATTCCCGAGTTCGACATAAGGATTCCCGAGTTCGACATAAAGATCCCCGAGTCGACATAAAGATTCCCGAGTTCGACATAAAGATTCCCGAGTTCGAGATAAAGATTCCAGAGTTCGACATAAAGATTCCCGAGTCGACATAAAGATTCCCGAGTTCGACATAAAGATTCCCGAGTTCGACATAAAGATTCCCGAGTTCGACATAAAGATTCTCGAGTTCGACATAAAGATTCCCGAGTTCGACATAAAGATTCCCGAGTTCGATATAAAGATTCCCGAGTTCGACATAAAGATTCCCGAGTTCTACGAGACGCATGTGAAGAAGGTTGAAGGTAACAGCGGCGGAAACGTTGTTAGAATCCCATCCAAGATGGAAATTTTAATTATTTAAATAATACACAATACCGACTAATTGTTTACGAAACAGAGTACTATAGAAATCTGTCGTATATAAAAGTTATACTATTTCGACATAAAACGGTTGGCATGCCATAACAGCCAGCAAGCAACCGCCTCTTTCTAACTTTCCTAATTATTAAACTACAGATCTCTAAGGATTAAAAGGGTTCTTTTAAACGCATTATGGCTGATTGACCCGTTACACACTTATTCTTGTACGGTGGAAACACTTTTAATCAGGAAAACCAATATTCTGAATTATCTTAAATTACACATTTACCTGGCGAAGTCAATGACCGATTTTCATCCCTCGACATCAATCTAGTCGACAGCTTGAGAGCGCCGTCGATGCATTTCCTAATGTTAGGTGACCCTATTAGCGGCCACTTCCTCTTCTTTCCATCCATTACTGAGCTAATTACTCAATCAGTCAATCGTTGATTCGCGTGAAGGACAAGTTTAGGAAACTTTAGTATTGTCACACGCACAAGTGCACAAGATAATTGATACGCGTGCCTAAGAACTCTTCAGTCACGAACTAAGTATAAATATAAGGTAAGCCCTTAAAATGCAGAGGAGTAGAACGAACCACTGTTACTTGTTATCAAAACGACAAGACCATTCCCCTACCGATGGTGGGTTGAGGGTATTATGAATTTATTATGTATGCTAGAAATGAAAAAAAATCACACACACACAGAGAAAGTATGGTTAAACCCCAAATGATTTTATGCTGTTTTTTTTCATAACTTTAGAACTACTGTTAAATTAAAAATAACACGATAACAATTAAAAAGAAAATGAAAACTAACCACTGCTACGTGTCATCAAAACGACAAGACCCCATATTCCCCTACGGATCATGGATTGATGGTATGATGTATGTATTTTTTATAGTACCAAATTAAAAAAAACTCCGGAAAGTATAAGCTTAGAACCACTTTTAATTAAAAAGACGATTATAATTAAAAACAAGAGTAGGGGACGAACGTGCTGCACTTGTGTCCCCTTCAACGTAAGTACCCCGGACCCCCCCCCAAACAGAAAAAATCATACCCCTTCACTGTAGAGGTCCTCAGGTACTAAAAGATTTCTACTCTAATAACTCTTTTTCTCGAACTGCTTGCGTTTGGAATTCCATACCTACTCCCTGTTTCTCCAACTGTACCAACATGAATAATTTTAAATGTAATGTTAACAAGTATCTCCCCACTAAATATGCTCAAATAAATTAGGCCCCTAATTCACAGTAGCTCATTACGTCTCAGTACCAGTGGCCCTTGTTTGGAGTAAACTGAATATATATATATATATATATATATATATATATATATTTAGATTTTTCACTTATAAAATAGATCATTCAGTGAAGACCGGGGTTGTTCCAATAAAAAACAAGCTCGATGATACTCGATTACAGAGTACAGAGCATTTATATGTGATTTTATGAAGGCTTACCAAAGCATTCCTTTCAAGACACCAATGATCACCATTAAAGATATTTTTTCTTACAAATACTATTTATTCAAATTAAATGTTTTTTCCTACACGTGTTTCACTACCAAGCAGTTACTTGCTTGGCAGATCATCAGGGAAATTAAATGTCTGGAATACAGGTTTCAACTGCCGACAAAACACAATGTGGCGTTGTAATAGTTGAGGTCACTTAAGAAGAGAAGAGGAAAAAAAATAATAAAAATAAAAATAAAAGTCAAACTTAAAAAGCAAGGAAGAACAACGATAAAAAAAGAAAGTCCTAGAAAAGTCTTAGAAAAGTAGCTTGTGCATTATTTCTTCCACCAAGCCAACAAGCAAATAATCGGTCCCAAATACATTCAATAAAACCACAAAACCGGAACAATGTGCGATAATACACTTTCACGTCGGCCGGTACAATGATGAATAAATCCCCCCCCCACAAGAAAACAAAAGAACTAAATCATTCAAGTTACCGCTCACAAGTTACCATTCCAATCCAATGATAGTATGGGAATTCTAAATCCAATTTCTCACAAAGAAAAGTCAACACAAATGTTCGTCCGAGTTCAAAGAGTATATATATATATATATATATATATATATATATATATATATATATATATATATATATATATATACACTCACAAAAACGACTATATGCATTTCTATTCACACCATAACAACAAAAAACATGTATGATAATTGGCTTTTTTCATACGTGCTCTCAGAATCTGTAGTCCTCAATATATTGACGAGGAAATCCAATACATCACAAATTCTGTAAAAACACTGCAATACCCAACCCATTTCATATGAAATGCAAAGAAAAAGCCCTACTAATATTCTCGAAAAACAATAAACAAATATCTCAAACACCGAACACTCTTCTCATAAATAGACATATTCTTTTCATCCACTCATTCCAATAACACAATAATTTGCGAGACGCTTAATAAACTCGGAATTCTGACAACCCTAACCCTAACACCACAAGCTATGAAACAAACATTAAATACCGCTAGACAATTCCGAAAAAAAAAACACATCTAACACAGGTATATACAATGTTTCATGTAATAATTGTCATCAAGTAGTGGAGACATACAAAATAGAAACTCCCTTAATGCGTTTTTCTCCCACGCTCACCGGACCGTAACCCCCTACCAGATGCTTATCTGTGAGCTCATCACGAAGATAATGTTCATCAAAACAATCCCCACACTGAAGAGGGTCTTTACAGCCAAAATGAAGGCAGTGCAGAAAGAGAGAGAGAGAGAGAGATGTGTGCCTAACTGCATTGCCATAGCCTTCCAACACAACTTCTTTATATATATATATATATATTTTTTTTTTTTCTGGAAAGAATTAGTGTATACATATATATTATTTTATTTTATTTTATAGGTACATAAAAGTAAATATATATAAAAGTAAAATAGTATATATATATATATATATATATATATATATAAATATATATATATATTTTTCTGAAAAGAATTAGCGTATACATATATATTACTTTATTTTATTTTATACGTACATAAAAGTAAATATATATAAAAGTAAAATAGTATATATATATATATATATATATATATATATTTATGTAATTATTTTTATTGGTGATTGCAGCGTTCGTTGTTTTTTTGCTTACTATTATTTCGATTGTTTCACTTCCTAAGTGATTAAGATGCAGAAAATTGCAGCGTTTGTTGTTTTTTGCTCAATACTTAGTAGTAAGCAAAATAACACACACACACACACACACACATATATATATATATGTATATATATATATATATATATATATATATATATATATATATATATATATATATATATATATAGCAAGCAGTGAAAATATATATGGCAATCAAGCTACATGGGAGCCTCTGTGTAGCTTAATTGCCATATATATTTTCACTGCTTACTACCTAGCTCTACTTACGTATCGAGCACTGTTGAAGTAAATACTGAAAACTGATACATAAAAAATTATATCTCCTTATAATATTTCATGTGGATACATGAAGTACTAATATATATATATATATATATATATATATATATATATATTAAAATGAACATAGTTTAGTATCCGACAATTGTTTCAGAACCTCTTCGGCTCCTCCTCAGGGATATACTGATGAGCAAAGATTAGATCCGCCAATACACAATCATAAAAAACATAAAATGGTGTATTATCGGATCTAATCTTTGCAAAACCAATATATTTTTTTATTATATATATTCATCAACGTTTCGTCTTTATGTTTAAGATTTCCTCAGGCTGACACTTTTAAGAAAAATGTCATGCAAGTACATCAAAATATTGGGTTGACATGATGGGTTGATGAGAAAAAGTAGTAGCCGTGGCTACTGAGAACGGTGCTTTTCCGTTTTCATTTCCCATATATATATATATATATATATATATTTAAATATTTAATATTTATTAAAAAAAATATTATTGTTTATAAGCCCCCCTTCCTACAAGGGCTGGACACTTTCGAGTAGCTTTAATAACAAGCAGTACTAATAGCTATATGCGAGATCCGAACACCGTTTCGTAAGATCACTCTAAGCTGCCTGGTAGATGGCGGCCACGTGTCGCTATTTACAGTTAATATATATATATATATATATATATATATATATATATATATATATATATATATATATATATATATTTCTCCTTTACTGACAGAAACGATGAAGTGTAGTATCAGAACACTATGTTCATAGCCAAAAAGCCAAGGACCCATGTGTTTTAGGACATTTTACATGTTCACAATTCATCTTGTTATTCTTTGTTGTGTTTCTGGGCCTTTTGGCCAAAATCAAAGTGTAGTATCTGTTCCGATGGATACTGCACCCCATAGACTGGTATTGTCTTGGCCTTCGGGGCTTGATTTACACCTGTCTATGGGTCAGTCCTGTGCAGTTCTAAGAGGTCCACCCTCCCGGGCTTCGCCTCCCCTCTTTGGGGAGGAGTAAGTTTATTGCTTACTGTCTGAGGCGCCCTTACCGGGAAATGCCGACGGGGCTGCCCAGGCAATTTTTAAAAAGCCAGAGTGCTCACTTCTCGAGCGCTGGCTTATCTAATCCCACTTTCCCGACCTTGTGTCACATCTTACCTTGTGGGAGATAGATAAATAAAATTCTTTGTTGTGTGTCTGGTCCTTTTGGCCAAGATCAAAGTGTAGTATCTGTTCCGATGGATACTGCACCGCATAGACTGGTATTGTCTTGGCCTTCGGGGCTTGATTTACGCCGGTCTATGGGTCTGTCCTGTGCAGTTCTAGGAGGTCCACACTCCCAGGCTTTGCCTCCCCTCTTTGGGGAGGAGTAAGTTTATTGCTTACTGTCTGAGGCGCCTCTACCGGGGAATGCCGACGGGGCTGCCCAGGCAATTTTTAAATGGCCAGAGTGCTCACCTCTCGAGCGCTGGCTTATCTAATCCCACTTTCCCGACCTTGTGTCACATCTTACTTTGTGGGAGATAGATAAATAAAATTCTTTGTTGTGTTTCTGGGCCTTTTGGCCAAGATCAAAGTGTAGTATCTGTTCCGATGGATACTGCACCCCATAGACTGCTATTGTCTTGGCCTTCGGGGCTTGATTTACGCCGGTCTATGGGTCTGTCCTGTGCAGTTCTAGGAGGTCCACCATCACAGGCTTCGCCTCCCCTCTTTGGGGAGGAGTAAGTTTATTGCTTACTGTCTGAGGCGCCTCTACCGGGGAATGCCGACGGGGCTGCCCAGGCAATTTTTAAATGGCCAGAGTGCTCACCTCTCGAGCGCTGGATAATCTAATCCCACTTTCCCGACCTTGTGTCACATCTTACCTTGTGGGAGATAGATAAATAAAATTCTTTGTTGTGTGTCTGGGCCTTTTGGCCAAGATCAAAGTGTAGTATCTGTTCCGATGGATACTGCACCCCATAGACTGGTATTGTCTTGGCCTTCGGGGCTTGATTTACGCCTGTCTATGGGTCAGTCCTGTGCAGTTCTAGGAGGTGCACTCTCCCAGGCTTTGCCTCCCCTCTTTGGGGAGGAGTAAGTTTATTGCTTACTGTCTGAGGCGCCCCTACCGGGGAATGCCGACGGGACTGCCCAGGCAATTTTTAAAAAGCCAGAGTGCTCACCTCTCGAGCGCTGGCTTATCTAATCCCACTTTCCCGACCTTGTGTCACATCTTACCTTGTGGGAGATAGATAAATAAAATTCTTTGTTGTGTGTCTGGGCCTTTTGGCCAAGATCAAAGTGTAGTATCTGTTCCGATGGATACTGCACCCCATAGACTGCTATTGTCTTGGCCTTCGGGGCTTGATTTACGCCGGTCTATGGGTCTGTCCTGTGCAGTTCTAGGAGGTCCACCATCCCAGGCTTCGCCTCCCCTCTTTGGGGAGGAGTAAGTTTATTGCTTACTGCTTGAGGCGCCCCTGCCGGGGAATGCCGACGGGGCTGCCCAGGCAATTTTTAAATGGCCAGAGTGCTCACCTCTCGGGCGCTGGCTTTTCAAATCCCAATTTCCCGACCTTGTGTCACATCTTACCTTGTGGGAGGTAGATAAATCTCTTCTTTGTTGTTTTTTTTTATCATTCTGTTCATCCATACTTAAAAAA
>OY744534.1:10057326-10099826 GCA_963556195.1 Sepiola atlantica | reverse complement strand
ATGTTGAGATAAAGGGTATGCAAAAAAAAAAAAAATAGAAATAAATATATATATATATGCACATAAATGTGATCGAAACATATATATAACACATATACATACATATATATCAAATATACATAGAAGTAGCATTGGAAAAGAAGAGGAGAAAATAAAGAGCAGAAAGGGGTCCAAAGGATATTTAATTTAAAGCTCAGGGAATCATCCGGTGTCTAGAATTATCTTGTTTTCACTAATGATTGCTTTTGATAGGTTGGGGGAGATATTGTAGAAGCCCATTCTTTGTTTAATTTTATTTGTGAAAAGGGCTATGAGGGCAGATTCAATTATTCGACGTGTTGACTTGTTGTGTATTATTTTGATTAAAGTGGATTTCTCAAAGTCAAAGTAATGACCATATTCCATAGTATGAGCACATAAGGCGTTAAGTGTGTTGTTAGTTTTAATCGCTCTTTTATGCTCATAAATCCGCTTGTCCAGATTACGCTGCGTCTCTCCAATGTAGACCTTATTACAGTCTAGACAAGGAATGGAGTATATGCCAGCTTTGACATTGGGTGTCGTGTTCAGATTAGGTGTTTTGATTAAATTTATAATACTTGCAGAAGTTATTTGGGATATGTTTATGCTTAGTTTATTAAGTTCTGTGTAAATCGGGTTATTGTTGGAATTGGTTGGTAAAGCTATATATCTATTTATTATAGGGCTGGTGGATAAGTTTTTCTGTTTGGAATTTGAGTAAATCTGTAGAGCTTTTCTATTAGAATTTTGTATAAAATACTTTGGGTACTGTAATGTATTGAGAGAGTGTTCACTGTATTTAAATTCGTCATCTAAATATTCATTGCTGCATATCCTAAGTGCTCTTAGGTAAAAACCAATTATGATGCCAGATTTTATTTTATTATTGTGGTGCGAATAAAAATGAACATAATCGTTCTTATTGGTTTGTTTACTCAATCCATGGACTCAATTCTCCCTCATAGATATCTAAAATAATTACACAACCTTGCTAACAATGATAACATCATCATCTCACCCGCAGACAAGGGTGGTGGCGTTGTTATCATGGATAAATCTAAATACATCGAAAAGATGTCCGAACTCTTATATAATCAAGACATTTACGAAGAAACTAATTCCACCTTTATATACAAAGAAATAGATAAGTTCAACAAATCCTATAAGCAACTAATAAATAAGAATAACACCTGGTCAACATATATAGATTACCACCCCAAAATTCCAACTTTATATGGCCTACCAAAAACCCACAAGAATAATACCCCAATGCGCCCCATAATCTCAGGTATCGGAAGTGCTACCCATAAAATTGCACGTGCCATTACAAAAATACTAACCCCATTACTAGGTACGATTAGTCCATCTCACCTAAAAAATTCCGGAGATCTACTTAATAAATTAAAAAATCTTAACCTAACTAATAAAACTATGAATAGCCTTGACATAGAATCATTATACACAAATGTCCCCACCAATAAATGCCTTAATTTACTCAAAAAACATCTCGACAAAATAAATATCAACTTACCCTTTCCAGTAAATAACATAATTAATATTATAAATTTATGCACTAATATGACCTATTTAACTTTCAACAATTTCTTTTATAAACAGAAATTTGGCCTACCTATGGGGAATTCCCTCAGTGGTGTCCTATCCTGTTTATTTTTGGAATTTCTTGAGAACGGACCAATAAAATATAGACTACCTAAAAATGTATCTTACTATAGATACATAGATGATATCCTAATTTTCCTCCCGAAAACCACTAAAATAGAAAGCATTACTAACAAATTGAACAAAATAGAACCGACCATTAAATTTACTTTCGAAAAAGAAACAGATAACTCCATTCCTTTTCTTGATATTCTACTAATAAATAAAAATAATAATTTATCTTATAAAGTCTACCGTAAACAAACCAATAAGAACGATTATGTTCATTTTTATTCGCACCACAATAATAAAATACAATCTGGCATCATAATTGGTTTTTACCTAAGAGCACTTAGGATATGCAGCAATGAATATTTAGATGACGAATTTAAATACATTGAACACTCTCTCAATACATTACAGTACCCAAAGTATTTTATACAAAATTCTAATAGAAAAGCCCTACAGATTTACTCAAATTCCAAACAGAAAAACTTATCCACCAGCCCTATAATAAATAGATATATAGCTTTACCAACCAATTCCAACAATAACCCGATTTACACAGAACTTAATAAACTAGGCATAAACATATCCCAAATAACTTCTGCAAGTATTATAAATTTAATCAAAACACCTAAACTGAACACGACACCCAATGTCAAAGCTGGCATATACTCCATTCCTTGTCTAGACTGTAATAAGGTCTACATTGGAGAGACGCAGCGTAATCTGGACAAGCGGATTTATGAGCATAAAAGAGCGATTAAAACTAACAACACACTTAACGCCTTATGTGCTCATACTATGGAATATGGTCATTACTTTGACTTTGAGAAATCCACTTTAATCAAAATAATACACAACAAGTCAACACGTCGAATAATTGAATCTGCCCTCATAGCCCTTTCCACAAATAAAATTAAACAAAGAATGGGCTTCTACAATATCTCCCCCAACCTATCAAAAGCAATCATTAGTGAAAACAAGATAATTCTAGACACCGGATGATTCCCTGAGCTTTAAATTAAATATCCTTTGGACCCCTTTCTGCCTTTTACTTTCTCCTCTTCTTTTCCAATGCTACTTCTATGTATATTTGATATATATGTATGTATATGTGTTATATATATGTTTCGATCACATTTATGTGCATATATATATATATTTATTTCTATTTTTTTTTTTTTGCATACCCTTTATCTCAACATGAACCCAACCACTATATATATTCCCCATAATTTACAGACTTTCTCGTCTTTTGTCATTTTTGTATTCTTCGTCCGCTCTTGACAAAGCCCACGTGAAATTTGGGCGAAACGTTGAGCGAAAAGGTCTTCCGCTTTTCCATTTTTAATTTCATATATATATATATATATATATATATATATATATATATATATATATTCATAGGTTACATTTGTAAATGGGTTCAAATCCTTCGAGCGACAGGGATTATTATCTCTTACACTGAAGATTGCGTAAGCATGAAACGTTTGTGTGTAGTTTAAATAAAAACATACATGTATATTAAAAGTATTGTTTAGCCTCCTACCACAAAGACGAGGCTACTTTAAGAGAATTTATAATAAGCTACAATCTAAGCGCAATGCAAAGTTCCGTCTCCCTCCGAAGAACACTTTTATGACTAGCTTATAGTATATGCCCGCCGACTCGACACTATACAGAATTTATTTCTCTCCTTTCCTGTGGTAAATCAATAGTGGCTGAGGGATTGAATATCAGGCTATAGAGTCAAAGGTCGTAAAGTGACTGGGTTCGACTATTTCGACCGGCAGTATTTATCATCTCCTACACTGAATATTGCGTAAGCATGAAACACATGTCTCTAGGTAAAAGTTAAAAAAAATATTTATTTAAAAAATATTGTTTAGCCCCCTTTCAACAAGTAAAAGGCCGCTTTAAGATAATTAATATTAAGCTTTTTACCAAAACGTAATGCAAAGTTCCGGCTCCCGCCGAAGAAAACTGTTATAACTAGCTTACTGTATTGATTTACTCCTCTCCAGGAGTTAGGAACAAGGCCAGTTTTATCTTACTCCCACAAGTAAGATGTGACCCAAGGTCGGGTCGGGAAAGTGGGGTTTAAAAATTGCCTGGGCAGCCCGGTCGGCATTCCCCGGTAGGGGTGCCTCAGGCAGTAAGCAATAAATTTACTTCTCCCCAAAGAGGGGAGGCGAAGCTTTAGAGGGTGGACCTCCTAGAACTGCACAGGACAGACCCATAGACCAGTGTTAATCAAGCCCCGAAGGCCAAGACAATAGCAGTCTATGGGGTGCAGTATCCATCGGAACAGATACTACACTTTGATATGCGCACAGTCTCGACATTATATTAAAAAAATTTCTATTCTGTCCAGTTTATGGTGGCCGAGAGGTTGAATACAAGGCTGCAGCGTCAAATGTGACTTTGCGACTGGGTTCGAATCCTTCGACCGGCAGTAATTATTATCACCTACACTGAATATTGGGTAAGCATGAAACACATGTGTCTGTAGGTAAAAAGTAAAAAAAATATTTATTTAAAAAACTATTGTTTAGCTCCCTTTCAACAAAAACGAAGCCGCTTCAAGAGAATTAATGATAAGCTATCAATCTACGCGTAATGCAATATTCCGGCTTCCACCGAAGAACAATGTTATATCTTCTTGTAACATTTCATGTGGATACATGAAATGGTATCTACTTAATAAAAATTGGATAAAATGCAATAGTTATTATATCATCAATTGTTCGAATAAGGGTAAAATAAGAAAGTTTTTTTCCTTTCCTATATTACCCTTGTTTGAACAATTGATAATTTAATAAATATTGCATTCTATCCAATTTTTATTCTCATCACTTATCTACTTATATTATTGCACTATCGAACTTTGACTTTTCAAGATAGGATATAATTTAGAGATATAATCTTTATATTCATATTTCACACACACTTATATATATAACGCAATCTTCAGTCTAGGAACTAATTCCCGACGCTCGGTAGGCGCGAACCCCGAACACAAATCGCCACTGATTCGTATTCGGTGATCATATCCAAACGGCCATCGTCAATTAGTTAGTAAATATAGAGTAACTTTAACTGTAAATAGCGACAAGCTGCTATTTACCAGGCAGATAGAGTGATCTAACGAAACGGTGTTCGGATCTCGCATAAAGAAGCTTTGAGTCATTTTAACAACAAAAAAAGTAAAATGCAGTTTAAATTCCCAGAGAAACTAACTAAATCCAAGATATTGCAGACTTAACATTCGTTGGGAAATTCATAAATAAATAAAAATAATAAGTAAATAAAATAAAAAAAGAAGGGGGTTAAGTATCTAACAGTAAAACAAAAACAGGAGACCTTATGCGTCTAATATTAACACGGAGATCATCAGCTGTTTACCATGTAACTGTTTCGGAGATTTAAAAACAGGACAGTTATAATCTTCATGGCTCTCCAATGGTACTGATTAAACTACCATTTCCCCAATAATCAAGTGTCGAAATAATTCAGCTTAAAATTTCACTAATATATACATAAATAAATAATAATAATAAAATAATAATAATAATAATAATAATAATAATAATAATAATAATAATAATACCTTTAAGACTACCGTATGATACGGTAATTTGCATATCAAATAACATTAACTATAACAATAATAATAATTTAAAAAATAATAATAATACTATCTAAACACTACACCCAATAACCATTCTGCAATATGGTAGCTAGAAATAAAATTATATAGGAATTAAAGTTGCATTAAAAAAAATTAATTAAAAAACAAAATAAATAAATAAAAAAATAAATAAATAAATAAATCTTAAGTACCTTAGGATCCAGAAAGGTATGTAGATAAGAGGAAGGAAACCAGATCTAAATACCCAATATATAGTCTAAAAAAGTTTGAGTCATTAGATCACACACCACTCAATAAGTCTCCCGCTGGACATATAGATGGTCCCACTAATAAAAAAGGATCAAATGGATTTGAAGCACCTCAAAATGAGCAACGACCAAAGGAACACATTTTGCCCTAACACAGATTTTTACAACTTTTACTTCCGGTTGAATCAAAAACAATAGAACTTTTTCATCACAGATTTTTATTTAAGAAAAACATAAGCGCACAGTCTCGACATTATATACAATTTAGTTATCTTTTGTTATTTTTTATTATTTTTTGTTATTTTTTATTATTTTCTGTTATTTTTTATTATTTTCTGTTATTTTTTATTATTTTTTGTTATTTTTTATTATTTTTGTTATTTTTTATTATTTTTTGTTATTTTTCATTATTTTTGTTATTTTTTAAATTATTTTTGTTATTTTTTATTATTTTTTATTATTTTTTATTATTTTTTGTTATTTTTTATTATTTTTTATTATTTTCTGTTATTTTTTATTATTTTTTATTATTTTTTGTTATTTTTTATTATTTTTTATCATTTTTTATTATTTTTTATTATTTTTTGTTATTTTTTATTATTTTTGTTATTTTTTATTATTTTTTATTATTTTTTATTATGTTTTGTTATTTTTTATTATTTTTGTTATTTTTTATTATTTTTTATTATTTTTTGTTATTTTTTATTATTATTTTTTATTATTTTTTGTTATTTTTTATTATTTTTTATTATTTTTTATTATTTTTTATTATTTTTTGTTATTTTTTATTATTTTCTGTTATTTTTTATTATTTTTTATTATTTTTTGTTATTTCTTGTTATTTTTTATTATTTTTTATTATTTTTTGTTATTTTTTATTATTTTTTATTATTTTTTATTATTTTATATTATTTTCTGTTCAGTTTATGGTGACCGAGAGGTTGAATATCAGGCTTCAGAATCAAAGGTAGCTGTGTGACTGGGGTTGAATCCTTTGACCTGAAGATTGCGTAAGCATGAAACACTAAATTCGTTATTATGATTTATACATTTTAGTAGTTAAAACTAATAAATATTTATCATTTTATTATTAGTAACAGCTATAGAAAATTAAGTTTTAAACAAAAAATCAAAAACAAATTAAAAGAATCGTTTTTGGAATCTGAAATCAGGTTACATTTTTTCGATTCCGAAACCGCTCCCGATACCAAAATAGCTCCGATTTTTCCGATTCCCGATCCCGATTAATCGTGCCAATAAATATACCTGGATATCATTTTACCATCAGTAACTGCAATAGATAATTAAGTTTAAAACAAACAAACAAATTCAAAGAATCGTTTTTGGAATCGGAAATCAGGTTCAATTCTTTTCGATTCCGCAACCGACCCCGATACCTAAAAAAGGTTTCATTTTTTTTATTCCCGATTCCGATTCTGATTATTCGTTCCAACAAATATACCTAGATTTAATTTTATCATCAGTAACTGCAATAGACAATTAAATTTACAAAAAAACAAAACAAAAATTCAAAGAATCGATTGTGGAATAAAAAATCAGGTTCGAGCCTTTATCGATTTCGCAAACGATCCCGATACCAAAAAAGGTTCCATTTTTCTGATTCCCGATTCCGATTCTGATTAATTGTGCCAACACTTGTAAATATGCCGCAAAACCAAATAACCCCTCTTGACCTATATAGATATTAGACTCCATCGATATGTAGCCCTACGTAGCCTTAACCTGTTATAACTAAAACCACCGTAATGTCTTCGTAGGCTTTTTATGCTCATGTAATTTAATGGTCTTGGCCGAAGCGCAGAATGTCTTACCCAAGCATATAAAGCAATTTTCCGCCAATAAACATCTTACACTTGCAGTCTTCTGCACCGTCTACGAGAAGTAAATCTATTTGAAACTGATGCAGCTAATTATATGCAATGTTTATCTATATATGTGCATTCATGCAAAACAACCTACTTTATGGTCGTAAATTTTGAATGCACCTTATTGGAATGAGTTATTATCCACTAGAAATATATTTATATGGATGACGTCCCATATACCATGAGTACAACAAATAGACAATATGAAAAAAAGCAAGAAACGATTACATGAACCATTCCATCAATTGTAACTGAATTCAGATATAACTAAACGTTATTACATTTCTTCGATTTAACTTTTAAACTTAATCACATCAGCAATCTCCCACAAATCTAACCAAACTATGTACACAAACTATGTACACAAACACGATAACCAACCTAGATCCATAATCGACTCCATCACTTCAAGCATTTCAGCTTTCAGCTATCAGGAAAATAATCAATTAAACATCAGATTTCTACAACAGCGCATGAAGAAATTCAGTGTATAAAGACAACATCTGATTCCAAATTAACACTAATAATAACATTACAAATTATGCTGGAAGGCAACCTAACGCAACATGATAATTTCCAATACACCTAAAAGTAAAACAAGTAATAACATAAACAAGCTAAGCAAAATAGAACTACCAGGAATGCACGAAAGTTATTTTTTCAAATAAACGGAGTAATAATCGTAGACGATATATATTTTGGTTTAATCCACCGTTTTCTCAAAGTGCTCTCACAAAAGTACCGAGATACTTCTATAAAACCTAATATCAACATAGTAAACTGTTGTATGAAAATATAATTAGATTATATTACTCAACACTACGTAACACTTGACAAAATATAATAGCTTTAAATACCAGAAAGATCAATAAAGCTAAAATTTAAAAAAATTCAAAACCACACCTTGTGCTTCATGTAACTGCATAGATAAACGAAACTGTCCATTAAGTAGTAACTGCATACACGAGTATTCGGTATACAAATGCATAATTGAAACTTGTACTGATAGTGATAGAAATATAATTACATAGAGAAGAGGAGTGTAGTATATGTACTGTTGCCATGATACTATGCTCCCAGGCATTACCCTCTATTTTTCTTAGTTGGGGTAATGTAATATATATTCTATGCTCATGATACCATCCTGCGATGGTTTACCTTATCCGTTCATAGTGGATAGTAAGTTATATGTTCTGTTTTCATAAGACTATTGCTCCAGGCATTACCTCCTTCTTTGGGAGGTAGTGTAGTATATGTTCATTCGTCTTGATACAATCCTTACAAGGATATCCACCTCTTTGAGGGAAGTGTACTATATATTCGATTGTCATGAATACATCCTCCCAGGAATTATTTCCTCCTTGGGTGGGCAGTGTAGTATATGTTCGTTTGTTATATATACTAGCAAAATATTTGACCGGAGGGAGCATAATTTTGATAGTATCAAATAATTCACTATGATTTTCCTTAAAAATGGGCGCTGATTGTCCTAATTGATACGGCCACAGACTGTGGAATCAGATATACCGACGTCGAATCTTCGCAAATAGATCACGGTAATCTATGCCTTTATGATGTTGTAAAAGGCATGAACCCGCAATTTCTCTCTCCAGATTTTGGTTTAATACCAACATGTGTCTATTTTATAATATAGAATGAACTGTTTCAAAAATGATTTTGCTTTCTTTTTATCTATACTAATTAGTCATCGACTAGCAAGGCCAAATGCAACTCGAGGATAAGGGTTAACGGGATTATACGTTGGATGATGATCAATACCATGTGTTCTGTCTAGCCTAGAATAAGTCATTTAGAGTTATCTCCCTTTCCCGGCCCCCAATTCGTTAGGGACTTTTTTATCCCAGACACCGGCTGGCAAGCAGCTGCCGGTGCTCTGTTTCTGAATGCTCGCTGCCGCTGTGTAACGGAGAAAACCGCATGGTGGAAATTCTATCTCAGATTCTGACATTTTGGCCATCTTCGGTAAGAGACATTATCCCTTCTCCTTCCTCAAACAGAATCGAATATCGTGCCCGTTATTTCCTTTGAACATTTCTCTAAATTAAATGAACTTTAATCTCTCTTCTCATCCCACGTGCGTATCCCCACGTCGATCGCTCGTGATGTTTACCTCTTGTTTCGCAGTATCCTTCATCCCTTAAAATACCTCCTATTAACAGTTTTTTAGATTTTAGTAGACTCCTCGTTCCTGTTCGTCGTCATTTATTGTATTCACATTTCTGAACAATGTTTTTATTTCTTTTCAGTTTTTTACCTTTTTGATGGATAATAAAACCTGCAGTTAAAATATTCGACGACTCAGAGTTTTGTTTATCAAAAGGAGTCATGCTAGCTGTCTTGAGGGTTAAAGCCGGCCCTAAGGGTTAACGGGATTATACGTTGGATGATGATCAATACCATGAGAGGATTTAAAACGATTGGTGGAAAGGGCAGAATTGTATTTCTTAAGAGGACCGCTCAGTATGTATTTGTTAGCATTTGCCTGCAAGACCACCATGTTTTAGTTTGCAGGAAAGCAGTCCCTATGTATTGTTCTTCTGCATGAAATACCCCATTAAGTTTCGATATGCCGTAATCTTATATATCAGGGAGATGGCATAACCGATCGTCCCGTGTCTATTTCTTGACGCTATGGGTTTGAGGATCTCTTTGTGCTCGATTCTGAAGGTTACCTCTTGGCTGAAATGAAACGTCTTCAAATGCTGTTAATTTTAAATAATTAACATGGACGAACGTTGACACGAACTTGTACTTTAATTGCTTCGTTCGGAGTGATTGTCATGACGAAGTGCGGGAAAAAGGGGAGACAACCTTAGTTTGCGTTAACTAATCATTTTATACCGTCATTTCATACCGTTAGCTCGACTCGCTCCCAGTCGATTTCTGATTACCTAAATCTCTCTTAACTTTGTTACTGAAGTCATGACACACGCGATTCCTACTCTGATATGTCGTAATGTTATGTATCACGGTGGTGACATGACGTCTTGCGTTTATGTATTGAAACTGTGAGATTGAAGATTGTCTGATGGATTCTGAAGGTGACCTCTCTTTGTTGGCTGAAATGAAACGTCTCCAAATGCTGTTAAATTAGATTAATTAACACAGACGAACGTTTTCAAAAACTTCTGCTTTAATTGCTCCAATCTAATTCATTTTCATGGCGAGGTGGGGTAAACAGAGAGACAACCTCAGTTTCCCTTAATTACTCATTTTTATCACCTTCTTGGCCTTTTGGCTAAGATCAACGTGTAGTATCTGTTCCGATGGATACTGCACCCCATAGACTGGTATTGTCTGGGCCTTCGGGTCTTGATTTACGCCGGTCTATGGGTCTGTCCTGTGCAGTTCTAGGAGGTCCACCCTCACAGGCTTCGCCTCCCCTCTTTGGGGAGGAGTAAGTTTATTGCTTACTGCCTGAGGCGCCCCTACCGGGGAATGCCGACGGGTCTGCCCAGGAAATTTTTAAACCTCACTTTCCCGACCCGACCTCGGGTCACATCTTACTTGTGGGAGTAAGATAAAAACTGGCCTTGTGCCTAACTCCTGGAGAGGAGTAAATCAATACTCAACCTGCTCCTAGTCAGTTTTTGACTTTTTAAATCTCATATAACTGCGTAGATGATGTCACGGCATATATGATTCCTACTTCCGCTTTGACAGATTTGTCCCAACCTGACGCCTCTGACCTCGACAGACAACGACTCTCCACTCCGGGGACGGTTAAAAGTTGCACCTAAAATAACAGTAAAAAAGAAAGATAAAATTAAATTAAAATATTGTTTAGTGGTATTAAAAATTCATTTTCTTTGCTCAAGAGATTATTCCATGATAAATGCCAGTATACTGAAATCATATTCCCTTAATAGGGTATGACTACATATCAACCAAACCATTTCATTATCACATCACTACAGTATAAATCTCTATGCATGAGTGGATGGAGTGCGTGAGGTGCGCTGAAGAAAAATCCCTACCAGTAAAATACATAGCCCTGTTGTGTTCGCATACCCTTAATGACAATAAAAGTGTAAAATTTGGGAATTTCCTTGCTTTTGTACATTTAGTGTATATGAATTTTCATCTTTACCCTATTAAGGACATATGATTTCAGTATACTGGCATTTCTCATGGAATGTCACTACTTTTGTAAAGGCTATGCCTCAATACAATGCCTTCTCATAACTGATATAGTTGGTAGTTTGACTAATCAAGGTATATGGTAAACTGAAATTAAAATGCCTTCAACTAGACATTAGAACCTCTATCTTTGCCCAAAATCAGCTGAATCCATCAAATGGTCGATAAGATATAGAATAAAGTGTATGAATACTGGTCATTTTTAATGTTTTTTTGAATTTTCTGGAAAACTAAGGTATATGGTAAACTGAAATTAAAATGCCATCAACTAGAATGGTAAGTCGCTGGACTATAGACATCAATATCGAAGGTTCAATCCTTGTCTAAGTTATCCATGCTGATAGCAGCTGCGAGCCAAAAACACGTGTCCATGGATTACTTTTATGTACGTATAAAATAAATATATATATAGGAAATATAGAAAGTTTCTCTGAATAACTAAGGTCTACATGATGTTAACATTCCATGATAAATGCCAGTACACTGAAATCATATGCCCTTAATAGTGTTAAGATGAAAATTCATATACACTAAATGTACAAAAGCAAGAAAATTCCCAAATTTTTACACTTTTATTGTCATTAAGGGTATGACTACATATCAACCAAACCATTTCATTATCACATCACTACAGTATAAATCTCTATGCATGAGTGGATGAAGTGTGTGAAGTGCGCTGACGAAAAATTCCTACCAGTAAAATACGTAGCCCTATTGTGCTCGCATACCCTTAATGACAATAAAAGTGTAAAAATTTGGGAATTTCCTTGCTTTTGTACATTTAGTGTATATGAATTTTCATCTTAACCCTATTAGGGGCATATGATTTCAGTATACTGGCATTTATCATGGATTGTCACTACTTTTGTAAAGGCTATGCCTACATACAATGATCATTTTTAATGTTTTTTTGAATTTTCTGAAAACCTAAGCTATATGGTAAACTGAAATTAAAATGCAATCAACTAAACCCTAGAACCTCTATCTCTGCCAAAAATCAGCTGAATCTATCAAATAGTTGATGAGATACAGGGTGGTACATACGTATGTACGTACACACGGATAACAAAATCATGCCTGACCTTTCTGGATCTCTGGGTTGCCTTGACTAATGATGCTGAAAATCTACACACTAATAGAACCTATCAAATAAAAATTTTGTGCAAAGTTTTAACTAATTTGGTTTATTGGTTTTTGAGTTATGATTGATCAAAGAAATGAGATTTCTAGCATAGGCCGTTTTTGAAGTCTATTAGGGGATAGAGCGCTCTCACGCCTCCTTTGATTTAATAAAATACGTAATAAAACGTGTCGTGTCGTTCTTATTTACCCGCAGGAAAATATGTATTAGACCCCAAGCTCGTAGAAGTGCCACATAGTCTGACACTTACAACCTAGACCAGTCGATGTGTCGCCGGAAGCTCTAATGTTAATGCAATTTAACGTTGTTGGTTGAAGTTTTGTCTGAATTTTGTGATCCCGTGGGGGCCATTTTTTTCTTGCATAAAGTCATTACATCTCCAACGTATATGACAGGTATATAAATATGGAACCGACTCGCTGTGCAAAGTAGTAGAATAATGTAAGCGTTAATTGATGTCTATATGTAGAATTACAGCAAAACAACAAACTTCAGGGTCGTCGATATTTGAGCTTTTCTGAGGGGGTTGGTAGTTACTGGAATGTATATTCCAAACATGCTCAAACATTACGGATGTAAATACACAACCAGACAAATAAAACGTAACACCATTAGGCCAAAATAAATTTTTCGATCTCATTGGCCAGTAAAACAAATTATTTTTTGGACAAGTAGATAATATTCGACCTACGATTCAAATATTTAATAGTTTTAAATATAATGAAATATATCTCATGAAATATAACCATAGAACTGTTTCATATATATATATATATATATATATATATATATATATATATATATATATATATATATATTATATATACATATATATATGTATATATGTATATATATGTATATATATATATATATATATATATATATATATATATATATATATATATATATATATGAATATATGAAATGATAAAATAATCCGACGGTATGAAATTAAAATGGAATAAGCGGAAGACATAAAAAGCTCAACGTTTCGCCCAAATCGGCTTTGTCAAGAGCGAACGAAAAAATGCTAAAAATGACAAAAGACGAGAAAGTTAATGAATTATGAGAAATATATATATATAGTGGTAGGGTTCATGGAGAGAGGGAAGATATGTAAATATGTATAGAGTCAAAGATAAAAAAAAATTGTAACGGGAAAGAAAAGAAAAGAATAAAGAGTAGAAATGGAGTCTAAAGGAAGAATAATTCAAAACTCATATATATATATATAGATATATATATATATATATATATATATATAGATATATATATAGATATATATATATAGATATAGATATAGATCTATATATATATATATATATGAACACATTTTTTGCGGTACAGAATGTTATCAAGGTTTTTAATAGGATGAACGGAGTCATAGCGAGTCGAGGACAATATCACAAAAAAAGAGAGGAAATTAATAGTAATATATTTAATTGTCGGAAGACATTCGATTAAAAACTTTTAAATACAATAAAAAAGATCGACTAAAGTTCACAGACTAAATCCCAAGGTACCTTTCAACCGACACATTGTCAAGGGAAATGTCGGCGAATATCGCTTAAAAACGGGGAAAAGAGAAATGTGGAGAGAAAAAAAAAGAGGAGATTGAATATCGCCATTATAAACTGAAAAAGAATATATGGACATGATAGTCAAATCATGTTTTTCTTTCTTTCTATTTAGAAGTCTCTAAATAAATCCAAAAAGGAATACGATATTTATAATATTATCTCACGGGATTTTATATAGAAATATTTGTTTATTTTTTATTTTTTTATATCTCTTTAAATCTTCTCCGGTTTAAATCTCAAATGTTACTTTTCACCCCCCCTTTTTTAAAAAAACCTTATGAAGCCTTTCTTACACTAAATTTAAAAAAACATACATAACACTATTAGCAAATAACGCGTCCAAACAAGAGTGACACGTGACTACACATTTCCGAAACAGATGACAACAGAAGCTGAAGAGAGCCGGATGGCTAAGTCCTTCTGTGGTTGAAACCGACGGTACGAATGTTGTACTAATTTTTATGTACCAAAATGAATTAATATATATATATATATATATATATATATATATATATATATATATATATATATATATATATATAGCCGTGTAGTTACATATGTTACGAAAATGGATGTATGTATGTGAAGAACGATTACATCAGCTAGTATTTGGTATCTAGGGGGACCAGTGCAAAAATCTCGACACGAAGATCTGGGGAACAAGTTCGCTCTCGGACTAAAATTATAAACAAGCCGCAACTAAACTTAGAGATCAGGGAAAGGTCCAAGAAGGGCGTTGCGACAGGTTAAGTGCCCTCCTTGAAGTAATGACGTCACGATATCGTGAGGATTAAAAAAGAAAGAGTTTTTTTAGTCAGTCCGTTTTCTGGAAGCGTGGCGAACGGATGCAAAATCGAGATGTAATTTAACAAATAGGAAAATGTAAATTCAATTCTTAAAAGAGTCGTAACGAAGTAGAATTATGTTAAGAAGAAAAATTTGGCCTCTTTCTCAAATTTAATGAATGTTTGACTTTAATTTGTATGACGAAAATATCTCTCCGAAATAAAGACCCAGTTTAAATTCTCCGCCGGGCTCGCCTTTTTCGTCTCTGCATCAACAGTTTGATTACGTAAGTGACGATTGATTTAAAAAGAACTGATTTTAATAAACAACTACGTCACACATTATAATCGGCGTTATTTATAATATGTTCCTTTTAAATAATATTCGGATGTTTGGTTACAAAGATACAGACACGAAATCTCCATTATAGCAGGGATATCATACACTATAACTTTATGTAAATTAATTAAACGAGAATGTGTATTGATGATCCCATCGCGAATGTAAATAAACTCGAAAGAAATTAAAAAGTCACTCTTGTTATTAAATTATATCAACACAAAAAAAACAGAAACCGATGAAGCTGAGATCAATTTTGAATAGCGTACATGATTTGCAAGACATTATTTTGATTAAAACATGTTCATTTCCGATTTCCATTTTCTTTTTTCATATTAATGCGATTTCTTTAACGGATCAAAGATCACATTCTTCTTGATTTTAATTTGATAAATAAGAACGCTGACAGATATGGGAATCAAGATGGCGGACATCCATCGATCATCATGTGGTAATTTTTAGTTGCTTGTGGATTGCTCGACTCAGATTCTGCCGTTTCATAAAACAGCGTCCCGCAGTGGATATATTTATCCATGAACATAATCTATATACTTGTAACACCCTCTGCTTGCTTTCTTGACTTTTTGTCGTCTTGTTTTCTTGCTTGTGTCCGTGCACATCGGCTAGTGTCACAGAAGGTCGACGCTGATGAATGCTGCACTTGCTTTCTTACTTGCTTGTTTGTATCTGTGCACAATGGATGACGTCACAATCAGAGATAACGTCATGGGAAGAGGGTGACAAAGGGGAGAGAGAAGGAAAAAGAGAGGGAAGTTGGGGGGAAGGAATAGAGAAGGGGTTTAGGGGTAGGGTTAGAGTAAGGGTTATGGTTATGGTTAGGGTTAGGTTTAGGTGTAGGGAAGAGCGCATAAATAACCAATGATTATAATCCATTAATTTAAACTTTGTGACGTCATGAAAGATAAATATGAGCTAGTAGCAACTTTATATAGAGACAAAACGACGCGTTACCATCTCTCCTCAGCCAAATAGTTAAAACAACGTTATATTTCAACTCTTACTCTCTCTCTCTTTCTCTCTCTCTCTCTCTCTCTCTCTCTCTCTATATATATATATATATATATATATATAAATATATATAAAAGCCCCTTTAAGAAAATAAAAGTTGAGCACTGTTGGGAGATATTGAAAAGTTGACATTCAACTAAGCTACAGAGCGAGTTTCCGATTAGGTTCGTTGAGTCCTATAGATTGTCTTGACGTTTATGGCTCGCCGCAATTACCATAAATATTACTTAATTCCTCCGTATCACGTGATAATTTCATACGGCCGAGAGGATAGAGTGAAAGCGCGCGAAGTAACAAGAGACTCTGTCAACCGGGTTCATCCAAAGTGACCGATTGAAATTATCACTTCCCTGCACGGATGAGAGCATGAGCTCGTCTGTAGGCAAATATAATTTAGTAATTATTAATATATTAATTATATATAATATTAATTTTTAAGTAAATAATATTAAATTATGTTTACGTACATACGCTAGCGTTTCAAGCTTTTTCTCTTATCAGTGTAGGGAATGATATTCTCAAACGGTCGTGAGGTTCGAAACCGATTGCAGAATCATCCCACACTCCGCAAACAAACGGACATTACCACGTTAAGAAAGGGAATTTAAGTATTATTCATGCAAAGGGAAGCACATCCAGAAATACTGTTTGGAGAGTATTCAACGAACTTTGTCGAAATATGCCACGTCCAATATATATAAATATATATATATATATATATATATATATATATATATATATATATATATATATATATTCCCTGAGTTTCGATTCTTCTTAAGACTCCTTAGGCATTACATTTGAAACATTTTCTAGAATCAAATGGATGTAATGGATTTTGATGGAAATTGGAAGAAGGATTTTAGACATAGCGGTTTAGTAGCATTATATTTTGATTTTAAGGTACATAAGGGGTTATTCGATGGTGCACAGAATTAATTTTACTCGTTCTACAAGTTTAGTATAAGGCTGTCCTTTTTGAGGGGATAAATGACGAGACTGCTAAGTTATCTATCTACCAGCATGGCCAGATTTATTATAAACAACTCTGATGGAATGGCCCAACTATTTTCACAGCAATCTTAGCAAGAGATTTGATGTAAGTCTTCCAATTCAAGTCTGGAGTAGAAAGTCAGTCCTAGAAGCTTGTCAAACTGGTTTCGAGGAGGTAAACATTAATTTCTACTGGGGAGAAGTGAAGATCCGAGCGTTGGTGGTGAAAAGAGAGAAGCTTGTTTCTTTAGTAATAAGCCACGTTTTTTACGTTTTTTTTACCAGTGCACCACGTGTTCTAAGTCGGAAAAAAGAGATATATAGAGATAGATAGAGAGATAGAGATAGAGATAGATATATAGAGAGATAGATAGAGAGAGAATATATATATAATGAGGAGAGGTAGTTTGCTTGAAGCATTGTGTGTAATACGTATATAGAGGAGTATTAGAAGGCTATCACAATGCAAGAAATGGAAATATGTCGGCGTTGAGAAGTAAGACAAAAACAAGTGATTTTAATTATATATTTTTTCAAAAACTTTTTTAATAATTTTTTTTCTATAGAGCAAATCTTACTTGATTAGGAAAGACTTCAACACTGATGTAATCTGTGTGACCGTGTTCCATAATATATTTCGAAGAAAACCTCTTCGGTAGGTGTTTCAAATCTAAAAAAATGATACCCCCCCTCTCTCTCTCTCTCTATATATATATATATATATATATAGTTCTATCGAATGTTTAGATATTTATACTCGCTGCTTTCAGTGTAAATATCACTTAATTTCTCTGTTATCACGTGACAATCTCTCGTGGCCCCAAGGACTAAGTGAACGCTTACAGATTCAAGGCATCCCTGTGAACCGGGTTCGCGTCCTGTAACCGTCTGAGATATTTATTTCCCTGCACTAATTAAGGTCATAAGCACGAAACGACGTCGTACGTAGGTAAAATATTAAAATAGAATTTAATATATATATATATATATATATATATATAACATTTTTTCTGTCAACTGGAACAGACACTTTTAAATGAAAGAAAAATGAAATGTTTTCTCAAATGAAACACTTTTATCAAATGGAATATACACCTGAAGAGAGCATAATTGATAAACGATAAATGCTCGAAACGCGTTATGAAATTATATTATAAAAACTTAAAATGTTAAAATGAGAAGATAAAAAATAATTATTGAAAAAGTGTTTTTTACTAGCGTTGGTAACCACAATTCTTTATATATACTTTTTTCTCTCGTTGGAACTGCACTGATGCTACACAACCCCCTTGTCTCTCTCTCTCTCTCTCAGTCGCTCTCTCTCTCTCTCTCTCTCTCTCTCTCTCTATATATATATATATATATATATATATATATATATATATATATATATATATATATATATATATAGGCGCTGTTGATATGAAATTTTTTCTTCAGCTTTGTAAATATTGGTATCCATATAATTTTAAGATTTTTTCCTTTTCTTGCTTTTTTGTTTTCGTTTGTTTGTTCGTTTTTTCAAATCATTTCTCAAATTTCGATCTGTTTTCTTTCTCCTCGTTATCGGCACTCCTTTTGAAATTCAGCGCCGGAAATCTTTACGAACGCTTGTCAAAAGTTTCATTAAAAATTCCTCTCATCAGCACGGCTTTCTTTGTGTGTTTGTTAGCTTTGCGGGCGGACTTCACGGGACATGTCGCCAAGGACTCTCTATTGCACGAGCGCACGCACATGCTCACAGGCGCACAAGAGCGCACACACGAACGCACGCACGCACGCACAGAACGTGCATGACCAGTATCACAGAAGCAGTCACATAGAAGTGGTGTATACATACAGGTTCGCTCCATCACTCAAGACGTGCTTATTAAATCGATACACTTACGAAGATACAAACATATAAGACCACACACGTACACACTCGCTGGAATACTCACAGACACACATATACACAAACCTGCACACACACACACACACATCACCCAATGGCTGAAAACTCTGTTAAAGTATTGCTATTTCTTTACTAATAAACGTTTTCAATCAATGCCTGTGCGTGTAGCATTTTTAGGTGACGACAGACCTTACACAGGAACATTCTAACTCTCTAAGTGATTCAAAAGGAAAAGCAAGTGCACATTATTAGAAGCGACACTCGCTACAGATGTTATATCGTAGTTTCACTACTGGTCATGCGATTTGAAACACCGGATTCCGAGTGTTTTACAACTCGGATCCCGACATCTAGAACCATTCGACCACCGCTGAATAGCGAATAAACAGTGATAATTTTAAAACTTTATCCGGCGGCTTCACGTCATAAGAGTGTTCAACTTAATGAAAGGAACGATGCATTTACAGCTAGCGACGTCATGCTGTGTTAATACTACACTTACAGTGCTCATCTAGACGGGTGTTATATATATATACATGTATATATATATATATATATATATATATATATATATATATATTCATATATATATATATATATACATATATATAATATTTATAAATAAATATTTAATTAATACCTATATATATATATATATATATATATATATATATATATATATATATATAATATTTGTTATTGTTTATTATCTATGTACGTATACGTTTCGTCCTTAATAATCGGGACTCATCAGCATAGAGATATGACTATTCACTACCGGTCATTCGATTCGAAATATTTTGCAACTCAAATCCCTACGCCTCGAACCCCTAGGCCCATGTTGAACAGCGAATAAACAGTGATAATTTTAACATTTTATGCTGCGGCTTGACGTCATAGAGCGTTCGACTTTTTAAAATGAAAGGAACGATGATTTATAGCTAGCGACGTCATGCTGTGTAAATACTACACTTACAGTGCCCATCTAGACGGGTTTTCTAGGAGCTACAAATATATATATATATATATATATATATATATATATATATACATATATATATATATATATATATATGTATATATATATATGTATATATATATATATATATATATATGTATATATATATATATATGTATATATATATATATATATATATATATATGAGCAGCAGTAACGATAAGATTCTATCACGTGTGTATGTATATTTGTTCGGATGTAGCTGTATACATATAAGTATATCACATGTGTATGGACGTATATGTGTCTGCGTATGTGTGTGTATAGATACGTGACTGTGTTTATGAGGATTTATGCCTTACTACCTTTACTACGTCCGCCCACCCCCTCTTCCAACCCGAACGCCATGCGAGAATGTTTCCACTTCTGGATTTCAGTAGATTGTATAATCTCCCGATGATACTGAACTTTGAAGAAAGTCGCAGTTGAAACAGTTATACACATGTAGCCAATGATGTTCGTATATATAAAAACACAACAATACTGTAATACAGCTGTACCTGCTAGCTTATCTTATTAACACTGAATTTTCATTGGGCTAATATGTAGAAAAAAAAAACTATTAAAGTACTATATATATATATATATATATGTATATATATATATATATAGTCATCCACATACAGACTGTTTCGCTGTTTCACAGCTCATCAGTGCGGCTAAACCAGTTAGTGCCTCAAGCCGGGATCGAAACGCAACCGTCGAGCTGACAGTCGACGATGCTAACCCCTACGCCATCATGCGGCACTGACTGAATGTAAGTGATATCTCAATCTAACGAAATGTAAACATTGCAAATGCCTGAGCTCGAAATTAGTTTTACCTAATGAGCATTGCCTCAAAGCTAATGGCCGTTGACGATACCCTTACAAAATAAGCTCTACCCGGAGGGAGCTTTTTATAGTCATCCACATACAGACCACAGTCATCTACTGACTGAATGTAAGGAATATCTCAATGTAACGAAATATAAACATTGCAATATATATATATATATATATATATATATATATATATATATATATATATATATATATATATATATATATATTACTATTTCATGTATCCACATAAAATGTTATACGGAGATATAATTTGTTATGCATCAATTTTCAGTATTTACTTCAACAGTGCTCGATACGTAACTAGAGCTAGGTAGTAAGTTATGAAAATATATTTATGGCAAATTTTCTGTGTAGCTTAATTGCCATGAATTCATTTTCATAGCTTACTATATATATATATATATATATATATATATATATATATATATATATATATATATATTCTGTGTAGCTTAATTGCCATAAATTCATTTTCATAGCTTACTATATATATATATATATATATATATATATATATATATATATATATATATATATATGAATGAAAAATCCACACTTGAAGCGTTGATGAAATGGCAATATTTTATTTCCATTTCATCAACTTTAAGTGTGGACTTTTCATTCTACCCTATTCACGTAACCGCGTGCTACACACAGCGGCATATCAACATTAATCGTCGATAACATCAAGACAAATTTCAACTTGACTGCGATAAATATGTCTCAATCAAGAAAGATTAAACAAAAAAGAAGAGGAAGAAATATGCTTATACTTTTGACAAGGGTGTATTACACCGAAAGTGTTCAAGTTTTTAGAATAAATAAATAATTTGTTTTAAAAAACATAAAAAATTCGCTGTCAAGGTTTTTCTGAAATGTTCTTCTTATATATATATATATATATATATATATATATATATATATATATATATATATATATATATATATTCTTGGAAGTTTCTCAACCATTAAAATTATATTAAAAAAAACAAAACGAAAACAAAAAAACCCTTAAGTCCCAAGTCGTTCAGTGGAAAATCACTCATGTAAGTCAATTTAGTTTTTACAGTTATTATATTAGTTTGCTTCTAACATTATTTAAGGGATTATCAGTTGTTTACCATGAAAAACTGTTTCGGGAATTTAAAAACAAGACTTATTTAATTTTATGGCTTCCTAGCAGAGTTGATCAGACCCCACTTCCCTTAAAAGACAAAAAACATAAACGTTCCGAATACTAAACCTAAGTTTTGTTATATATATATATATATATATATATATATATATATATATATATATATAATGCGTCTGGCTATGGTGAAAAGAAAGAAATAAAGTGCTCGATCGTAAGAATGCAAGAGCAAAAACACAACATAATTATTTACAAACTATACATCACTGTACTAATGATTTAAATGGGTTCTAACGACCCTTTTAACAACCGTCTATTTCACTGAAACAATGGTACGTCTCTGAAATATGTAACGTGTAGTTTTAAATAGATTATTTGTATATTTACTCTTTGGCCAACAATCTTTTCAACTTCAAAAAGTTCTCTACTTTTAAGACTACTACACCTTAAAAGAGTCTTTTAACGATAAATATTACACACACACACACACACACACACACATATATATATATATATATATGTATGTATGTGTATATATATATATATATATATATATATATATATATATATATAATAGTATTTCATGTATCCACATAATATTTTTAAAGAAGATATCATTTTTTATGTATCAATTTTCAGTATTCACTTCAACAGTGCTCGATACGTAAGTAGAGCTAAGTAGTAATGCATTTTAGGCTGAAGATTCTCCCCGGGGATGAGACGCGGGAGCCTCTGTGTAGCTTAATTGCCATAAATATATTTTCATAGCTTACTATACACACACACACATATATATATATATATATATATATATATATATATATATATATATATATATATATATATATTTACATATATACGATTAAACAACTACTTTACACTTCCTTAGAGAGTGAAGCATATTTTTGTCCATAAATGTGTTTGCGTGTCTCTGAAATCTGAAAGCAATCAATAGTTAGTCTCCAAGTGAAAAACGATCGATACTAAATCGTTCAATGTGTCAAGGAATCAATGAATACATGTAAAAGAAAGTGCTTATTAGATTAGCGTTGTTGTTATTATACTCATAGCCACAACTGATTATTTATCTTATTCTTTCTTTACCCATTCTTGTTCTCAATTTATATATATACTCACAATGTATCTATGATATATAGAAAGATGTATATATGCATGTATATGCGTATATATATATATATATATATATATATATATATATATATATATATATATATAAGTATCAATTTTTATTTATACAAACATTATTGGTTACATATGTGCATACATGTTTCGGTTGCACTTTTCCAAGAAAGTCAACCTCATCAGACCAAGAATTTTTCAGGAATGAAACGAAAAATTCTTGGTCTGATGAGGTTGACTTTCTTGGAAAAGTGCAACCGAAACATGTATGCACATATCTAACCAATAATGTTAGTATAAATAAAAATTGATACTTATAAACAGCTCTACTTGGTATTGAGCACTTTTTATAAACACTTGAGTTTCTACGGATTTACATTTACAGAAACTAATACAATACATGTACGCAGCGTGCCATTTTAGTTACATTGTACGCTATATATATATATATATATATATATATATATATATATATATATATATATATATATTAAAGTGAAATATTTTGAAAATCAACAATCGTGCAATTTTAAATGAAAAATTCATTTATTTATTTATTTTTTTCGCGAGCTTTCTTTGTAGTACAACATTGTCAGGCGAGACTGTCTTATAGTTTTTCAATTTTTTTCTTTTCTTCCTCCTCATTTTTATGGTATTAACCCTGAGGGGTAAAATAGACGTCAAGTTCTTAAGACGTTATAAGTTTAGTCCTGGCGATATTATGCGCAGATTGGCGCTTTTTTAAGTAAGGAAATCAACATCTTTGAAGCACGGATTAGAATGTATTAAAGTGAAATATTAAGAAAATCAACAATCGCGCAATTTCAAATGAAAAATTCATTTTTTTTTTCGCGAGCTTTCGTTGTAGAACAACCTTGTCAGGCGAGACTGTAATAAGAAAACTATAAGACACTCTCGCCTGACAAGGTTATACTACAACGAAAGCTCGCGAAAAAAAATTAAATAAATGAATTTTTCATTTAAAATTGCACGATTGTTGATTTTCAAAATATTTGACTTTAATACATTCTAATCCATGATTCAAAGATGTTGATTTCCTTACATATATATATATATATATATATATATATATATATATATATATATATATATATATATATATATATATATATTAGAATGAAAAGTCACACTTGGAAGCGTTGATGAAATAGCAATGATAAGGAGAATATTTGGAAAAAAATATTTAGAAAAACCTGGACAACGCATTTATTTATGTTTTTAAAATAAATTATTTATTTACTTTGAGAACTTTAGCACTTTCGGTGTTATACACCCTTGTCAAAAGTATAAGCATATATATTTTTTCCTCCTCTTATTTCTTTTAATCCTTCTTAATTGAAACATATTTATCGCAGTCAAGTTGAAATTCGTCTTGATGTTATCGACGATTAATGTTGATATACCGGTGTGTTTAGTACGCGATTACGTGAATAGGGTAGAATGAAAAGTCACATTTTAAAGCGTTGATGAAATGGCAATAATAAGGAGAAAAAATATTTGAAAAAAATATTTAGAACAAACAATTATGACAATATATGTATCAGCATATATTATCAGTGGCTTTTAATTAGCAGTCTTCTGAAAAGATTCAGCTCGCTCGATGATTGTCAATCAGTAACAACAGATCATATATAAGTCTGGTTCATTTTACATTCCAATAACGATGTTTTTATTTTTATTTTCATTTTTTCACATTTCCAAAAAACATAACATTTCTGTGAGATATTGTTTGGCTCAACGCAAATGAAATGGACCGTACACAATACATCTCACAGAAATGCTATGTTTTTTCTTTCCACCTTGTTTTTCCCCGGCTAGTGTAAACTGCCTTATTTCATAAAAAATGTAAATTTCTGAATAAAATATTTGGAATGTAGCTGTTTGTTTCCATAACCTTTCAGATTGTAGTATTGATAATCTTAAGTGAGAGGAGTTTAACATCTATGTTTTAAAAGAAGGCTACTTTTAACAGATTTTTAAGTGGTCTTAAGTTTTTGATCAGGGGTGTATGTATGACCTACATGGATAAGTTTATTTGTGTTTTAATTTATTTTACAGCGGTTTTTGTTCGATTTAAAACAAGCCTCTCGACGTCACGAGTTGAAATATGGAGTTTTGAGTTTCCAATTTTAACATGGTGTCGAGAAACTAGTTTTCAATCGAACTAAACATCACTTATTTTGCCTTTAGTGGCATTTATTTGTTGCATCTTTTTTATCCGTATGACATTTTATCATATTTCTTATTTTATTCCTTGCTTAAACACCTGATGATTTAATAAACTTGTAAAGTATCTAAGTTTACATTTTCTGGCATTTTTATATCTCCTATAATAATGCTCTATCCACAACATTGAGCATCTCCTTATCCCGATAAGATCTGATATAAAACAGGTAGAAAAGTAACTTATCTTGCCTTTGGTACCATTTATTCGTTTCCTATTTGTTTTTACACCCCTTTTTCATTCTGTTAGCTGTCGTTACAAATGCCCGCAAATTGAAAAACCTGTGCGAGTCTCCTTTTTCATTATGTGTTTTTTTTTATTCCTAGAACTGTGGAATAAATTGATCGTTCCTTCTATTTGTGTGAATCAGATAGTTCTAATGTTGGCAGTGGTTTCCCCGATATCTTTCTAGTTAGAATTCTTTTCAGAAAGACATCGGGTACTTACAGAAAGGAACACGTGAAGGTTGCCAACATCCCTAAGCGAAAATGGTACTGTGGAACCGACTAGATTCGAACTTGGAACACCTAGGTTGTCAGTCCGTGTCGTATCCAATTAACCAGCGTCACCTCTCAACTGTTATTTTATATAATGATATTACCTACGTAAACATTCGCGTAAAAAAAGCCGCGTAGTACATAGTATCTATAAAACATCTCTACGAACCCACCATCCACCCATGCATGGAGTATTGTTGCCACATTTGGACTGGTGCATCATCTGCTAATCTCTCCCTCCTTGACAAGGTCCAAAAAAGAGTCGCCAACCTAATAGGTCCTTCACTGTCCCATCGCCGCAATGTAGCATCCTTGTGCTTGTTTTACAAATACTTCAATGGATTATGCTCCGATGAACTGGCTAGTCTAGTGTCCCCTCGATGTAAATTCACTAGACCAACTCGACAATCAGCAAAATCCCATCCATTCACTGTGGAGGTCACCAGATGCCAGAGAGCTTTCTACCCCAATAGCTTCTTTCTTCGTGTTGCTGGCCTCTGGAACTCCTTCCCTGCCCCCTGTTTTCCCGACGGTACTGACATGCAGAAATGTAAAACTAATGTAAACAGACATCTCGCTGCGCAGCTCCCAATTTAAGTTGACCCCCACCTTCTCTCTTTTTCTCAGTAGGCCCTTACGTCTATAGTGGCGTCCTGTCTTGTTTGGGGTGAACTATGTTTTTGAAAAAAATCCAATTTGAAATATATTCATTAATGGGTGATGGTGCGTTATGTTGTCTGAGGTTTTAGCTTCTACTGCCGTTGTTGACCAGATAAGACTTCCGCACAGAAAAAAAAACCCAGGAAGATCGTGCCTCGGGATTGTCTGACCTGTATGAAGTTTTCATCGTTGCCCGTAGCTATTTGTTATACCTTCAATATTGTAGGTTTTTATTCCTGAGAAACAAGCCCCAGCGGTTGCATACGAAGTCGGGGAAGGTTTAGCCCAGAACACACACACAAACTATGGTTTCGCATCGAAGAAGCAACGTTATTATCCTCAGTCGATGGATTTGCAGTTTTGAGCCTGACGCGGCTCCCGTTCTTGCTTGCGACACACAGAGGCAGAGGCGATCAGACAATAACGGCTCCTAATGTTGACTCTAATGGCTCTGACACTACGGCGTTTCTACCGCACCTAAAAAGATTCGGAAGGGTTGGCATTCATAGGCGGATACTCCTCCTCCTTCTCCTCTTCCTCCTTCTCCTCCTCCTCCTCCTCTTAATACTACTACTACTACTTCTACTACTGCATAAAAATGTTGACATATCGGTTCCCGTTAGTTAAGCATAGTTTAGTCTGGTCAGTACCAGATGGGTGACTATTTGGGAATACCAGCCGCTGTATGTGGGAGGATGTCAACACTTAATCGCAAAGACCAATGTGATAAAAATCAGCTCCGCTGCCTGGGATACACATTCGGCTTAGCAAGTTATTTATCGTCCTTCCACAGCGGTAAGATGTGACACAAGGTCGGGAAAGTGGGATTTGAAAAGCCAGCGCCCGAGAAGGTGAGCACTCTGGCCTACAAAAATGCCTGGACAGCCCCGTCGACATTCCCCGGTAGGGGCGCCTCAGGCGATTAGCAATAAACTAACCACGTTCTCAAAGGGTGAGAAAGCAAAGCCTGGGAGGGTGGACCTCCTAGAACTGCACAGGACCGTCCCATAGACCGGCGTAAATCAAGACCCAAATGCCAAGACAACACCGGTCTATGGGGTGCAGTATCCATCGGAACAGATACTACACTTTGATCTTGGCCAGCAAGACCTATTGTCAATTCAGTAATCCCTAAAACTTACACGGCTCTAGCCCTGTGATAATCTTGTGCAATAAGAATAGAAAAATTTCTCATCCTCCTCCTCTTCCTCCTCTTTCTGTTCCTCCTCCTCCTCCTCCTCCCCATCTACTAATATTACTACTCTTCCTACTACTACTACTACTACTACTACTACTACTACTACTACTACTGTGATAATCTTGTGCAATAAGAATAGAAAAATTCCTCCTCCTCTTCCTCCTCCTCCTCTTCCTCCTCCTCCCTCTACTACTACTCTTAGTACTACTACTACTGTGATAATCTTGTGCAATAAGAATAGAAAAATTCCTCCTCCTATTCCTCCTCCTCTTCCTCCTCCTCTTCCTCCTCCTCCTCCTTCTCTTCCTCCTCCCTCAACTACTACTATTAGTACTACTACTTCTACTACTACTTCTACTACTACTACTACAACTACTACTACTACTACTACTAAAATCTGTCAATCGTATTCGAATATGACTTTCGTCTATATCTGTTTCTCTGAAATGGTTTATTCTTGGCGAGTTTCGTCCAGCTGCCTCTTTTCGATTCCTCTGCGATTAAAGTTTCTCTTGATTGTCTTCTTATATATTAACTTGGATCGTCCAATTATGCGGCCTCTTGCTTTGGTTGAGAGATATCATCTCATTTAGAAGCCAGCTGTTGTCAAGTGTGTTCATATGCCCCCCCCCCCCCCTTATCTCAGATGACGTCGATAGAGTCAATAGTTCCATCTTGGTGCCGTTTGCCTTTTCACTGGAACCGTTTTGTTTCCGTGTAAACACACCGAACACGCGTATCATTCCGCGCCCCGTTTCGTTGTTTTTCGTTTTTAAGATTCTACAGCAGCAACGCCTCGTCTATAATGCTATTATATAAACGCGAAACTTCGCATCTCAAAATCAAGCAAAAAAGGACGTTAGACGCGTTTGATTCCAAATGCCTTAGAAGGATTCTAGGGGTCAGACGGAACGATCGAATTACAAACCAAGAAGTCAGAGACCGCACTAACCAACAGTTTTTATCGTCAATGGTCTGCAAACGACGTCTAGGCTTGCTCAGGCATTCCCTAAGATTGGCTGTAGAGGAAATTGCGAACCAAGTGCTTCCGTGGACCCCTGATGGGAAAAGAAGAGTGGGGCCAAAAATGAACTGGAAGCAAACAATCGAGAGATATTTGATCGCAACAGTAAGAAGCTGGAAGCACGTCGTGGATCTGTCTGCAGACGAAATGCGATGGAACACTTACACTGTCTCATGCATCGTAGAACGCGGGAGTTCCTTAGTCTAAGTCAGGGGCGGGCAACCTTTTCATAGTGAGGGCCAGATGAAACTTTTGGGAGGAGATCGCGGGCCGGAGGAAAAAACGAAATCTCAGAATTACTATATTTTGTTTACATGAATAAATTGTACAAAAGTTGCATTGAACACTCTACAAATCTGATATTTTTTTCTCAACAGACTTCTGTATGTGATGTTATAAAAGGCGCTGATGAAGACCATTTTGGAATTATAAAAAATAATGACAGGGGAAGTAGCAAGTTGCTCCAGCATTCGTTTTGACACACCTCACATAGGTTCTATGTTTTATGCCTTTCCTCGTCTCTCGTTTCCTCTTTGCCTCTCTCTTTCTCAGTTTCTATTTTTATCTCATGCCAATGATTTGAAATTAATAGTTAAAGAAAAATGAAATATACATGCATCATCGCTCGCTGATATTCATACATTTTTATCCAACTGTAAATCTTAATTGAAACCTACTTTTACATCTATGTGACACACTTATATGAGTTTTACTGAAAGGTCCGCGGGCCGGATTGCAATAATAAAGCATAGCAGGGTGGCGGGCCGGACACTAAGCCTTTGCGGGCCAGATGTGGCCTGCGGGCTGGAGGTTGCCCACCCCTGGTCTAAGTAATTTTTTAAAAGTTAGTTATTAGTTATAATAAGGGCGTCTATTAACTAATGTCATGTCTGTGTATATTAGATGAAATACCCTAGGTCGATCAGGATCCTCTGAAAAAGGTTTTAATTATTAATGATAATAAGGGTGTCAATGTACTTATGTCATGTCTGTGTATATTAGATGAAATTACCTAGGTCGATCAGGACCTTGTCAACAGTTTTCATTATTAATGATAATAAGGGCGTGTATTTACTTCTAACATGTTTTTGTATATTAGATGAAATAACCTAGGTCGATCAGGACCCTCTGACAACAGTTTTAATTATTAATTATAATAAGGGTGTCTATTTCTTAATGTCATGTCTGTGTATATTAGATGAAATAACCTAGGTCGATCAGGACCCTCTGACAACAATTTTCATTATTAATGATAATAAGGGTGTCTATTTCTTAATGTCATGTCTGTGTATATTAGATGAAATAACCTAGGTCGATCAGGACCCTCTGACAACAATTTTCATTATTAATGATAATAAGGGTGTCTATTTCTTTATGTCATGTCTGTGTATATTAGATGAAATAACCTAGGTCGATCAGGACCCTCTGAAAACAGTTTTCATTATTAATGATAATAACGGTGTCTATTTCTTTATGTCATGTCTGTGTATATTAGATGAAATAACCTAGGTCGATCAGGACCCTCTGACAACAATTTTCATTATTAATGATAATAACGGTGTCTATTTCTTTATGTCATGTCTGTGTATATTAGATGAAATAACCTAGGTCGATCAGGACCCTCTGACAACAGTTTTCATTATTAATGATAATAACGGTGTCTATTTCTTTATGTCATGTCTGTGTATATTAGATGAAATAACCTAGGTCGATCAGGACCCTCTGACAACAGTTTTCATTATTAATGATAATAACGGTGTCTATTTCTTTATGTCATGTCTGTGTATATTAGATGAAATAACCTAGGTCGATCAGGACCCTCTGACAACAATTTTCATTATTAATGATAATAACGGTGTCTATTTCTTTATGTCATGTCTGTGTATATTAGATGAAATAACCTAGGTCGATCAGGACCCTCTGACAACAATTTTCATTATTAATGATAATAACGGTGTCTATTTCTTTATGTCATGTCTGTGTATATTAGATGAAATAACCTAGGTCGATCAGGACCCTCTGACAACAGTTTTCATTATTAATGATAATAACGGTGTCTATTTCTTTATGTCATATCTGTGTATATGAGTGAACATGTGGGAATACTACGAGCTGTAAATGACCGGCTACTAATCAGTTGCCACAACGAACTGATGGGCATTGAGAAGACACTGTCTGGCGATGACATGTTGATTTCAGATTTTAGATCCTCTTCAAAATCTCAATAGATGACCACTATTGGAATCTATCGAGCTCATTATGAAGTCACATTCCGAGAATTTGGTAAGTTAAATACATAATAAAACCTATAGATAACAACCTCTTCCATCTTTCTGCATATACTTTTATATTTACCATTAAAACTGTTCTGAATCCCAAATCGAACCTGAGGAAGAACCACACATTTTCGTGTTGATAATCTCAACAGTTTTGCTATTTTAAAGAGATGATTAATTCTTTTGTTTTTAAGTGATCCTATGATTCGCAAACCGGATATACAATTCTCAAAGAATCGATAAAATAAATCGAATTTTCTATAATTGTGTTCGTTTAATTTAGATCGATATTACTCTCTAAATCTAAGACTAGCTTTTGGAGAGTGTGGAATTCGTCCTAAGTTACCATTTCTACTGACCGAGTGTGAAAGTACCTGTCTGAGTCGTATATATCGATTAAATAGAATCTGTAATGAGTAAACATTCTTTTCTAACAAAAGGCAACACTTCATAATTATACAAACACTAGATCGGAAAACGATAGTTTTATTGAGTCGCAGGTTGCTGCTCACTTTATAATTTATTAAGTTATGGTTGATTAATTACGCAAAGCTGTGGTCGTCCCATTGTGATTATTATTACTATCTATTTAACACATTATAAAGTCACATTCCTAGAATTTTGTGAACTAAATAAAGACCATTCTATCCTTGTGCTCAACAGGTAACCTCTACCCTAAACCTCGCTCTTAGTTCCAAATTGACCTTCGCAAATAACCACATATTTGTTCTTTTATTGAGATGATTAATGGTTTTATTCCCAAGTGATCCCTAATATTCACAGACAGATGCTGCCGGCTAGACGATTGTCAGTGAATGTAGGAAATAAATTGAATAATAATAAATCGAATTGCCATCATTTGAACTGTTTGAATTAGATCGATATTATACAATAACAATAAGCACCTAACGGTAAACCCCCCTCTATCTTCCCTTGACAATGGCATCGGGTGTGCTGATATGTGGCTCATACTCTCATCACGAATATCAAAGGATACAAATGTAGAATCGGTACCAGGAAGCGATAAAACCGTCCTGTTTATCTGCCAATAGCATCTTATTAGACGCAATTTCCTGAATCGAAAAACAGCCTTTATCCCCCTCTGTCTCCCGTATACATACACACGGTCGGAGCCGTATATATATATATATATATATATATATATATATATATATATATATATATATATATATATATATAAAATAAAATGTAGTAACACGAAATTACATAATCATCGATTCAATAATTTATTTCAACCTTGTGGTATTGTCAAGCATCCAATTTAGATGATTACATTTTTGAAACTGAAAAAAAGAGAAATTCACACTCGACAATTCAAATATAATTAGAGAGAGAGGGAGTGACAGCCTATTTAATACATATGTAGAGAGAGGGGGAAATTTGAAGCATATTTAATCTATAATTTTATAGGGAGGGGGAATTACATAATTTAGGACAGAGAGGGAAGAGGAGGCTATATATATATATATATATATATATATATATATATATATATATATATATATATATATATATATATATATATATATATATATATATAGTGTTGTCCTTGGTTAGAAAGCATTGTTTATATGGAAATATTAATTATTAAAAATAATAATAAGCAATTAGAACGCCACACAATGCATTTTAGTTTTATTAACTTTTTTTTTCAATTTAATTTTCGTTCATTTACATCGAACTGATAACACCAAAAAAACAAGATGAGGTCTAAAAGGCAAAAAAAATGAAAGGTATTTTTATATATCTTTATTTGAAATTTAGTAATTCTGATGAGGAAGTATATCTTCGAAAATTAAATTGAAAAAAAAAGTTAATAAAACTAAAATGCATTGTGTGGCGTTCTAATTGCTTATTATTATTTTTAATAATTAATATTATATATATATATATATATATATATATATAAAATAAAATATAGTAACACGAAATTACATAATCATCGATGCAATAATTTATTTCAACCTTGTGGTATTGTCAAGCATCCAATTTAGATGATTACATTTTTGAAACTGAAATTCAAATATAATTAGAGAGAGAGAGGGAGTGACAACCTATTTAATACATATTTAGAGAGAGGGGGAAATTTGAAACATATGTAATCTATAATTATGTAGGGAGGGGGAATTACATAATTTAGGACAGAGAGGGAAGAGGAGGCTATATATATATAAATAGAAATAGTAAAAGTAGGCATGGGGGGTTATTCAATATATATATATATATATATATATATATATATATATATATATAACATTATTTTTTAAATATGTTACCTACCTATGACGTCGTTTCGAGCTTATAGATCTCGTCAGCGCACGGAAATAATAATCCCAGACGATCATAGGGCGCGAACACTGTTCATATATACACCTTGAATCTGTAGGCGTTCACCATTAGGCCACGAGAGGTTATCACGTAATAACGGAGAAGTTGAGTGATGTTTCAACTGAAAGCAACGAGCATAGACATCTAAACATCTGAGAGTACTGAACGATAGAGTCGGAGCATTGCACTGAAGCTTTTAGGTGAAGGTTAATTTTTAATCCTTCCGACACTGCTAAACTTGGAGCTGGCTGCTCTCAGGCTCCCCATTTTCAAAAAGGAGCCGTTCCTGCTCCAACTCCTATATAAAAAAGCGGCTCTTTTTCAGCGCTCCATAATGAAAATGTATCTTCTTTCATAAACGTTCTATTCTGCCAATGAGTGGTCGAAGGATAGGGGTAGGCGTCAAAGGATCTCATCAATATGGGTTGGGATGTCACTTTAAGTGTAAGACCGTAAGATAATATTTGACCAAATCTCGCTAATATTTTTATGTAAAAATCTGAGAACTTCAAATGTTCTGTTTTCGTTCTTTCTCCTTCTCTCTCACTTCCTTTCCATCTCCCCCTCTCTCTCTCCCTATCTCATATACATTTACCAGATATATAATTAAAGAAAATAATTTAGTGTAAACTCTGATACTTTTTTTTTTGTCCTTTTTATTGCTGTATAAAAAACTAATGTTTAAACAAAAAAAATCAAATAATTTTGGAGCGAGGAGCGTGGAGCGAGGAGCGTGGAGCGAGAAAACCACCGCTCTTTAGTCCCAAATGGAGATGCTCCCGCTTCACTCTCGCTGAATATAAAATGAGCCCTCCTCTCCTTTGCTCCAGCAAAAAGGAGCGTGCTCCGTAACGCCCTATATATATATATATATATATATATATATATATATATATATATATATATATATATCATTATCACACATGCGTTTCAGTGCGCTTATACTACAAATCAAACATATATATAAAAAAAAACAGTATCTGAATAACACCTGGCGATCGATCTTCGGCCAAGCCGTAAGACTTCGACTATAAAAAAAAAAAAAGAAAAAGAAAGGAAAATATTGTCTGTCCCAAGAAGAAGGTTTATAAAACCGAAAATTTGGATTAAAAAAAAATGATTTAATATTTCATTTCAAAATCTCGCGTCATGTTAACTGATTCTTACATTTCAAAGCTATCATTGTAACGGCGTTTTTCTAAAACTGTAGTAAAATTTAAATCTCATTACCATATATATATATATATATATATATATATATATATATTTTTTTGATCCTTTCTCAATTTAATATTTAGTTTTTTAGCTTATTTTGTTATTTTGCTCTGCTATTTTAGCTTATTTATTCGTCATAAATTTTTAGGAAGGACAAATTTGGCCCAAAATTTGTCAATTTATATTATTTAGTAATTTCTATTATTAAGCAATTTTGATAATTTAGCGATTTTGATTATTTGGAAAGTTTTATTATTTAGCTAATCTCATTATTTAGAAACTTTAATCATTTGCTAATTTTTATTATTTTGCAGTTTTTGATTATTTAGCAATTTAGCTTATTAAGCCATTTAAATTATTTAGCAATTTAGCTTATTTAGCCATTTAAATTAGTTAGCTTATTTAACAATTTAAATCATTTAGCAATGTGGATTATTGAGAAATTTTGATTATTAAGTAATTTAAATTTTTTAGCAATTTAGATTATTTAGCAATTTACATTATTTAGAAATGTAGCTTATTTAGCTATTTTAATCATTCAGCAATTTTGATGATTTAGCAATTTAAATTATTTAGCTATTTAGATTATTTAGCAATTAAAATTATTTAAAAATTTAGCTTATTCAGTAATTTAAATTATCTAGCAATTCATGTTATTCAGCCATTAAAATTATTTAGAAATTTAACTTATTTAGTAATTTAAATTATTCAGCAATTTAGATAATTAAGCAATTTAAATTATTTAGAAATTTAAGATATTTAGTAATTTAATTTTTTTAGCAATTTAGATTACTTAGCAATTTAGATTATTTAGCCATTTAAATTATTTAGAAATTTAGCTTATTTAGCTATTTTAATCATTCAGCAATTTTGATGATTTAGCAATTATAATTATTTAGCTATTTAGATACTTTAGCAATTTAAATTATTTAAACATTTAGCCTATTTAGTTATTTAAATTATTTAGCAATTCAGGTTATTTAGCCATTAAAATTATTAAGAAATATAGCTTATTTAGTAATTTAAATTATTTAGCAATTTAGATAATTAAGCAATTTAAATTATTTAGAAATTTTGAATATTAAGCCATTCAAATTATTTAGAAATTTTGAATATTAAGCCATTCAAATTATTTAGAAATTTTGAATATTTAGCCATTCAAATTATTTAGAAATTTAGTTTATTTAGTAATTTAAATTATTTAGAAATTTAGTTTATTCAGCCATTTAAATTATTAAGCAATTTTGATAATTAAGCAATTTTGATTATTTTGTAATTTAAATTATTCAGCAATTTAGCTTATTTAGCTATTAAAATTGTTTAGCAATTTAGCTTTTTTATCAGTTTGAATTATTTAGGTATTTTTATTATTTAACAATTGGTTATAAGCGGAAAATTTTGATTATTTTGCAACTTTGATTATTTAAATTATATATATATATATATATATATATATATATATATATATATATATATATATATATATATATATATAAATAAATATTTATGAAATATTTTAATACCTACAGACATCGATGTTTCATGCTATCGCAATCTTCTATGTAGGAACTAATTCTAAACGCGACTGATTCGTTGTCGGGAGTCTTATCCCATCGGCCATAGCCAATTAGTTAGTAAATAGAGAGGAATTTAAATGTAAATAGCAAGTCGGCGGCTAGATTTACCAAGCAGCTTAGAGTGATCTACGAACGGTGTTCGGATCGTGCATGTAGCTATTTGCACTGCTTGTTATTAAAGTCACTCAAAAGTGCCCGGCCTTTGTTGGGGGGGGGGTGGCTGATAAATAATATATATATATATATATATACATATATATATATATATATATATATATATATATATATATATATATATATATATATATATATAATTTTCATCACAAATCGCACAGATTAAATAGACGCATCTTTAGAATAGCCTGTCGGTTTTTGCTATTATTTTCGGATCACCTCTTACCCACAATTTAAACGTAAACCTATTCGGATCTAATTTAGGCGAAAAATAAATTAAAAAAACAAGATAATTTTCTTTTTTTAATCGATTTTGTATTCATGTCCTACTAAAGTTGTTTTTTTCTGTTCCGTTTTCAAAAAGATGGAAATCAAGAGGATCTGTTTAATAGCAGTCGCGTCGGCATTTCAAGTTGAAGAATTATCCGGAATCGTCGATTTTGATAGCGTGTATTTCGGTTCTTGGAGACGAAAATCTGGCAGTCGACCAAAGTGGTCATTTGAATCGCTTTTTCCCTTAACCCTTACCATCAGTTGCCAGAAAGGTCACGCATTATATTTGGACCACTGGTCAATGGGAATCAAAATAAGTTTTATTGACAAATATATATTATAGAGTTGCACGAGTGGTTAGAGATGCAGCCGGTTGAGCAAGATGGATTTGTCAGGAGAGAAGGCTCGTTTTGTTTTATGGCATATCAACCCTTTTTGGGTTATTTAATGCCGAATCTGGTCATTTTGGTGAAAGTTTTTATGCTTCAAGTTCTTTATATCTTCAAATGTTTAATCAGGGTTTTTGGTTTGGTAGTTTTGTTTTACGGCATATCAACCCTTTTTGGGTTATTTAATGCCGAATCTGGTCTTGTTTTCTTTTTTTTGTTTCCTTCCCCTTTTAATATCTGTTTCTATTTAACCCATAGTTGGGACCCTAACAGGTACTACCACTCCGGGTCAGGGTGGACCTGGGAGCAATGGTAATTAAGAGGAGGCTCCACATTCCCCAAAGTCCGTAAGCCGGATCTCACCATCGGATGTAGTTTAAGGTCATATCCAGGACCGGGAGTAGGGTAGGAAAAATAAAAATAAAAAAGGGGAGGGAGAAAGGGAGAGGGGCTGTTGTTTTTGTTTTTGGTTTTGTAGAACATAATTAAGTTTTACAAACAAAAAAAAACAAAAAACAAAACAAAACGTCAATGTAGGTGAATTTCGTCTCAGGGAGCCACAGGGCAGCCTGATCTGGTATCACCAGTTGTTAGGAGAGAAGGCTCGTTTGACACAGTCAGCAGTTATATATTCAGTCGGTATTTAACAGCGGCAGCCTACAGTGTTAAATATTGATGTGAGCAAGTTCACTGGTAGAATAATTACCTAATATTTACCCAGATGTTCTGTAGACGGAGCGATCAAAAGAGTGTATTTGCTTTATCGCGAGAAAAAGCAATTCCATGACGTCAGAGATGATCATAAGAAAGAATGGCGGTTAAATGGCATCATAATCTTGATGTCAGCTTCAATGAAATAACACGTAAGTATTATTCGAAAGGGAATAATAATATAATCAAGCAATGCGCTTAAAACGTAATTAACTCTCTCTTTTTCTCTCCTCACCCTTTTGATCGTTCAACCACTTGACGATAAGTTGTTGAATAAATCCATCGTCTTATAATACGTGTTGTTATATTTAATTTTATGTAATTATTGTAAGAAGTATGCTTAAGATGTTTTATGTAAGCTAACGGAAATATCCTCGGTCCTAGGAGGAAGGCAGAAACGCAGTGACGATATCAGCCTTGCAATCAGCAACGAAATTATGGATTTAATTTGATTAATCAGGATGATTCTGTCGTTGGCATTGGTTATACAGATTATTTCTAATAATAATCGAGTAGTTACAGGAGGGATCACGTGAAGGTTGTCAACATCATTTAGTGAAAGTAATACTATGAAACAAATTGGGGTCGAACTAGGCACACTCAGGTCGTCAGTCTATGATAATAATAAAAATAATGTAATAACAGGCTGCTCCTGGGTTTGGTTACAACGTTTCTATAGAAAGGGAATTGTTATTGAGAATTTTGCGATGCAACAAACCAACCCGTTCAATGCGATTATTTAGCACAATTAAATACATTGATATTATGAGTGGTTCTAATATGTAAATATATACATCTGACTAATCAAAGGAGGCGCGGGAGCGCTCTATCCCTTAATAGAACTCAAGAATGGGCTATGCTAGAAATCTCATTTCTTTGATCAATCATAACTCAAAAACCAATAAACCAAATTAGTTAAAACTTTGCACAAACATTTTTTTTAATAGGTTCTATAAGTGTGTAGAATTTCAGCATCATTAGTCAACGCAACCCAGAGATCCAAAAAGGTCAAGCATGATTTTGTGTTATCCGTGGGTACGTACGTACGTACGTACGTACGTACGTATGTGCCACCCTGTATCTCATCAACTATTTGATGGATTCAGCTGATGTTTGGCAGAGATAGAGGTTCTAGGGTCTAGTTGATGGCATTTTAATTTCAGTTTACCATATACCTTAGTTTTCCAGAAAATTCCAAAAAACCTTTAAAATTATATATGGATATGCCCTTACTATTAAGGGCATATACAATAATAATGAAAATTCATATCCACTAAATGTACAAAAGCAAGGAAATTCACAAATTTTTACACTTTTATTGTCATTAAGGGTATGCGAGCACAACAGGGCTATGTATTTTACTGGTAGGAATTTTCCATTCAGCGCACCTCACACACTTCATCCACTCATTCATAGAGATTTATACTGTAGTGATGTGATAATGAAATGGTTTGGTTGATATGTAGTCATACCTTTAATGACAATAAAAGTGTATATGAATTTTCATCTTAACCCTATTAAGGGCACATGATTTCAGTATACTGGCATTTATCATGGATTTTCATTAGATTCGGTACTGATATTAATTTGTTTTAATGCTTTTTAGGAATAGGCATCCACAGATTTGCAGTAATGACATAGTCGCGACGTAAACAGTTCCGACTACGAACGGAGAATATCGAATCAAGTTCCGACTTTTACCAAAATATACAATAAAAAAAGGCGCTGTTACTTGTCAGACGATTATTTTTTAATCAATTAAAAAAAAAAAGTTCCATCTTTTACGTAATTTTGTGAATAGCCTTATTGCTTTTGCAACTTGTCATTAGAATTTGGGGGGGGGGATACCTTTTCACTTACTTGTACTAAAAGGGTTAGTTTATGATTAGGGTTAGGGTTAGGGTTAAAGTAAGGGTTAGGGTTAAGGTTAGGGTTAGGGTTAGGTTGGGTTTAGTTTAGGGTAAGGTTACGGTTCGTTCAGGGTTATTTTAGGGGTTAGGGTTTAGGTTAGGCTTAGGTTAGGGTTAGGTTGGGTTTAGTTTAGGGTTAGGTTAGGGTTCGTTCAGGGTTATTTTAGGGGTTAGGGTTAGGGTTATGGTTAGGGTTAGGTTGGGTTTAGTTTAGGGTTAGGTTAGGTTAGGGTTCGTTCAGGGTTATTTTAGGGGTTCAGTAATTAACAGTTAAAAAAGTTAATATTGAGCAGCTGATACAAGTTAGTTGCTCCGAATGTTGGAAAAACCTTTTGGAACATGACTTGCCAAGACTAAGTGACGAGAGAGAATGGTAGTTGGATCGAAGCATTGCTGGTAAATGTATATGAGTATTTATGAAGGCTGATGGCAATTCAGAAAACCGGTGCGTCATCGTTTTAGGAAATGGTAACTACTACCTCTTTTTATCACTTAGTCTGGGTCAGAGATAGAAAGAGAGAGAGAGAGAGAGAGAGAGAGAGAGATAAAGATAGAGAGAGACAAATAGAGAGAGAAAGAGATATAGAGATATAGAGAGAGGGAAATATATATATATAGAGAGAGAGAGAGAAGAAAAAATTAAATGAATGAAAATTTCTATTTAAAATTGCACGATTGTTGATTTTCAAAATATTCACTTTAATATATATATATATATATATATGATAAATAATAGAAAATACTGTTCCGACGTTATAGAAATTTGAAAGAAGGAACATTTAAACAATATTATTTATGTATTCATCAACGTTTCGTCTTTATTTCGAGACTTCCCCAGGATGATTGTTTGAAGAAAATAACACCACGTACTAAGTGTTTAAAACAAAGGTGGTAGCCTGGATTGGCATGAAAGGCCGCTTATGAAAAAAATAAATTATCAGATACAAATAGATGGTGGCAGTGGGAAATTGAGTTAGCAGTATAGAGTGTGGGTGTGGGTGGGAGGGAAATACTAGCGGTTGGAGTTAGAAGATCATTAAGGAGGGGGAAAGCTAGTGTAAACCAGGAGACGTCGTTTATCAGTCATGAACTCATCGAGATGGTGGGAGATATTACAATAACAGAAGTATTTTTAGAAAGACAATTCATATTCCTATTCAATATAGAATTGAACCCGTTTCTTTTGGCCTTCTAAAGTGTATGGCTATGGGTGGGTGGGTGAATGTAAGCAGACGAAAGAGAGTATGGCTAATGGGATGAATAAATGTTTACATGTGACTCGTACGTGTGCATCCCCATATCTCTCACCTGCTCTTAGATTTTCACACCTAAAGAGGTCAGTAACGTGGAATCGCATATAATGAGCCATAAAGTGTTAAAGTTTATATATATATATATATATATATATATATATATATATATATATATATATATATATATGTGTGTGTGTACACTTTAACACTTTATATATATATATATATGTATATATATACATATATATATACATTTATATACATATATATTTATATATATTTATATATATATATATATATATATATATATATATATATATATATACATATATAAGAGGATTCAATGAATTATAACATCCCAATTGTTCAAAGAATTAGAACAAGTCTAGTATGGCGTACGGTCGTTTCCAAAATATTCTGGAAATACTTTATTTTTAATCTTTTACATTTTTTAATTTTGAAATTTTTTTTTACAAAGCCACTCCAAAACGTCCCTTTATCAGCGCCTTTAGCAGTATAGCTTACAGAAAATTCAAAGAAAAAATAACAAGTTCGTCTTAGAGGAACATCTATTATATAAACTAGCAAATATATGCTCCCTCCGGTCGCATATTTTTGCTAGGCAGCCGCATCAGAAATGAACGCTCACGCGTAAACCGATGGAGCCCCAGTCATATTTCTGTGGTGGTTAGACATTGATTTTCTGTGTTTATGACCAAGATTATTTTTAGTTGAAAATAAAGAAAAAAAAATCGACCCTACCCCGATTTTTGTTGTACCCTCGCCCATAAATAGAAATACTTTTAGTTTAAAAAGAAAGAAAAAAAATTGTTTGTACCCACCTCAATTTTTTTAGATTACCATTCATAGAAATATTTTTTAGTTAAGAAAAGAATAAAAGAAATTTTTTTGACCGCCTTCCCCAAATTTTTTAATTAAAAAGGAAAAAAAACCTAACCCTAACTCTAACCTTGACCCTAACTGTAACGACGGGGTCAAAGTTTGTGTGGGTCCTAAAATGAAAAAGCACCAAAAAATCAAATACAGTGAAACAGTGTGTGTGTGTGTGTTTGTTTAATGACCTTTTTTAATTAAACAATTTGATTCTACAATCAGTTGTGTAGTTTTCCAGTACAATGTGTTAGTTTATTTTGTTGACATTAAAGAAAAAAAATCACACTATTTTTTTTAATAAATAAAACATGGAATCATAAATTCA